>CM024757.1:98475737-98649171 GCA_014218235.1 Colocasia esculenta
CCGTGTAGATAGCAAAACCCTCTACACCGCTCGGTAAGACTAACACCGGAGCTGACGTGAGCTTAGTCTTCAACAATTGAAAACTACTCTTACACTTCTCGGACCAGACAAACTTCACTCCCTTTCTGGTGAGCTGAGTTAATGGGGAGGCGATGGATGAAAATCCCTCAATGAATCGCCGATAGTAACCAGCCAAACCAAGAAAACTACGAATCTCCGAAGGGGTCTTGGGGGTCTCCCAATCCATAACTGCCTGGACCTTTGCTGGATCAACTGCTACACCAGCACCGGAGATAACATGCCCGAGTAAATGAACCTCGCGCAACCAGAAATTGCACTTGCTGAACTTTGCGTACAACTTGTGCTCACGGAGAACCTCTAATACTACCCTCAAATGCTGACGGTGTGTGGCCTCATCCGGAGAGTAGACCAGCACATCATCAATAAACACTACGACAAAGCTATCTAGATACGGCCTAAAAACCCTGTTCATGAGATCCATGAACGCTGCAGGGGCGTTGGTCAATCCGAAAGGAAGAACCAAAAACTCATAATGTCCATAATGGGATCTGAATGCCGTCTTGGACACATCCTCACTCCGAATCCTCAACTGATGATAACCAGATCGCAAATCAATCTTAGAAAAGACTGATGCAGCTCGCAACTGGTCAAACAAATCATCAATACCTGTTCTTCACTGTCACTTGGTTTAGCTTCCTGTAATCGATGCATAACCTAAGTGATCCATCCTTCTTCTTTACAATAAGACAGGTGCGCCACAAGGGGAAACACTAGGGCGAATAAATCCCTTATCTAGCAACTCTTGCAACTGCTTCCTTAACTTGGCTAACTCCGTAGGTGCCATCCGATATGGAGCTTTCGAGATAGGAGAGGTGCCCGGAAGCAACTCTATGGTGAACTCTATCTCTCTATCCGGTGGCAATCCAGACAAATCATCAGGAAGATGTCTGGAAAATCCTGCACTACCTCGATCTCTGCAAGAGTAGGTGACTCATCAGCCTCAGGTACTAACACTACGCTGACAAGAAAAGTGTCACAACCCTTGTTTACCATGCGCATCGCCTTCATGGCAGAGATGACTAACTTTCCTGCCAAGTTCCTTGGCAAGGGATGAGAGAACTCATCCTCACCAGGAATGCGGAAAACAATCCTCTTCCCACGACAATCTACTAACGCATAGTGCTCCTCTAGCCAATCCAGACCAAGAATAGCATCATAGTCCTTCATCTTTAGCAAGAAGAAACACCCTTCTAGCACTCTATCCTCAATGCACACAGGTAACGACGGAATACACTTCCCAGTCGATACCATACCCGCAGGTGTGTATACAAACAGTGGGACTTCTAAATCCTCAGACTCTACTCCTGACTCTAGAGCTAACTGCTTAGCGAAATGCTCGAAAATGAACGAGTGAGTGGCACCCGTATCAAACAAAACCTGAGCGTGCACACCTAGAAGTAAAACCATACCTTCGGTGACATGCTCTGCCTGCTCGGCATCCTCTCGTGCTAGAGCAAACACTCGAGCTGGGGCTCGAGGCCTTCCTGGTCTTCCTGTAGCTGGAGCTATTGCTGCTAACACTGCTGGGGCTAGCGCTCTGCGTTGGACTCCCTGCTGAAGTCTCGGACAATCCTTGATCTTGTGGTCGCTGCTTCCGCACTTCAAGCACTTCCCCGCAATCATCCAACACTCCGTACCACCATGTGTCTTCCCGCAATGGGGACACTCCTTCTTCACACCAGGGGAACGTTGAGAAGGTACATGTGCACTGCTGGTTGTTACTGGACGCTGCGGTGCCTGGTACATTGCTTTCTTCTTGTCCTGCCATGGGAGCTGTAGACGGTTCGTTTCCGCTCCGTCACCGGATCTCTCGGATGCTTGCGGACGCCGCCGGACTCTCGTTGGCGATGAAGGGGTCGCCGGTTGACCACGTTGACCCTCCGGTTGACTGAGTTGACTAGAAGGAAAATGAAGCAAACAAGCGAAACAAAGGGGATTTGGTGATCGCCAGGTTCTTACCTGTGCCCAAGGGGTTGCTGTGACCACGTTGGTGCAGTGGCCTCGCGTTGCGGGTGATGGTGGGACTTCAACTTCTCCTCCTTCGGCCGGCCAAAGGAGAAGAGCTCCGTAGTCTTCTGCGGGTCGTTCTTGACAAAACAAAGACTCTATTACACTCTAGGGAGTGTGGTAAATGCTCAAACCGAAGTATGAAGAACCCAAAAGGAAAGTCCCGTACCAGTTGCAGACTTGAGAAGAGGGGTGGCCAAATGCTATGACCACCCTTCTTCCCTCCGTTTTTGGTTGGGAAACCCCTTTCTAGGTGTGTAGGAAGGTGACCTACGTGCCTAGGGTGAGTGGGAAGGTGTGTGCAACATGCAAACTAGCTAAAAAGTAAGTAAGAGAAGAGAGAGGGAAGGAGGTGTAGATCCTCGTTTTTGATGTTGTAGCTCCATGCAAGGACTCCTCCAGCTCCAAAGCAAGCCTCCTGGACGTCCCAAGTGTGGAGAGAGTGAAGAGGATGAGTGATGGAAGGTTGGGTAAGCTTTTCTCTCTCCTCTCTCAAAGCTTCAGCATATGGACGTCCAGCCTCTCCTTGCCGGTTCAGAGGGCTCAAAGGGAGGTTATATAGACAATGGAGCTCGGGGTTGAGAGCCTTGGATGCTCAAGTGTGAAGAAACACACTTGCACACTTGGCAATCCATGCATTAAAGGTCCAACCAATGGGGAGAGGCCAAGTAGGATTTTTACTGGGTCAATGGGGTGCCTAGGTGGCCCATATGCCCGTTGGGAACGGCTACATGCATTGCATGGCCGAGAGAATGGTGCAAGTGGGCTGGAATCTCGGGGTAGTTGCGCAGACCAGGTAAACCCTGTTGACGTCCAGGGATCAGGCCGCCAACCACATGCAGGCATCCATGGATGTGGACGTCGGTATGGGTCAGCGTCCAGGGGTCTTGCCGCCAACCAGTAGTCGGCGGCCATCGATGCTACCGTCTACATGGGATCCGAGGCTGGTCAACAAATGGTCAAACGAGGCTTAATGTGCCAAAAGAGCCTTGCGGGAGATGGGCCAAATCGCGCGTCTAAAAATGCCCCTTCGAGACATCCGGTCTTGCAAGGGAGTAGAGCGGACTGAAAGGTTGGTGTCTCGATAAACAAAGGACACAGAGATTTAATGGAAGGGCCATCTCCGAGGATAGGAGTTCTAGCGAACCAAACGAAAGAGTCAGGCTAGAAACAGATGACGTACCGTCTGAGAGACAAATAGGGGTAAGAAAAGGGTGATCTACCCGTGTAACTACAACTGCGACCCAATGGCAGGGTCCCTGGCATGGCCGTGTTGGACTTTGACTAGTTTCTATTGTGTCTGAGTCAAAGGAGTTGTAATTGACGGTTGAATCAGGAGGGTCTCACAACCGAGCTCGTGGGCTCACTGGCCTAATCAGACGTCGGTCCCGAATTTAGGAGGTCATGGAGACAAGAGTTGGTTGATCTCTCAAAGGATTATCAAAAGATTCTAACTGAATCACATGCTTGGAAAGCCTGAGTCCGGAATTAAGCTCGCGGCTGGCGAAGGCTCAAATGACTCAATAAGGCTGCTTGATGATTTGTGAAAGACATGGTGGGACAGTGAAGAAGGGGACAACAAAGACCCGATATCAACCTGGATAGTCATGAAGGGCGGACCCAGAAGGCTACCTGAGCTGGGGAGCCATGGAGCAATCATATGATCGAGGAAAACACCATTTTTTTTTTTTTGAGTGTTAGTAAGAGAATGTTAGCATTGAAGATGCATGCTGGTGTGGGTTGCCTATCTAAAATGCAAGTTAGCACCAGAGGAAATTCTAAAGGCCATATGAATAACTGAGAGATCACAAACCATCATGGTTTTTTGTGAAGGGGAACTCAGGGTTCACGGTCGCCAAGTTATTCGCCTCTGGTGGGGTCCTATGTTAGACATACCTGTAACGCTCAAGGTTGCATGAGCGTTCCGAAGTTGAAGCGCAGCTTGTGCTTAAGATATCTGCAAAACAACTCGAAGCACAAGATAAAGGATAATGGCCATATAAAGAATAAGAATTTAAAAACTTCCGGTCAGTCGACGTCCACATCGCTAGCCGCCAGCACACCTTTTAACGTCCACAGATGTTGCCGTTAACACTATACTGACGTCCACCGATCTGGACGCCTACATGACAGCAGATCAGGCCGAAAATATAGGTGATGGGAGTCCATAGGGACTCTACCATCTCCTACCTCCGTCCCTCCCTACTCCTGCTGCGAACCAGAGAGCTGAGAGACAGAAAAGCACAGCAAAATGGCCTCCACATCGACCGGACGATCCACAGGCGCGAACCCCAGAGTTTTGAGCGAAGTTCCAGGACACCTGAGCATGCGTCTGGCCAACGGGGAGGTAAGCAACGATTGTTTCTGATTCTTCCTGGGCTAAAAACGCCCCGAACAGAGTTCTCATAATACCCCACCCCTATGCAGGAGATCCCAGCATTCCCAAGCCAAGGCCAGGTACGGGCCTTTTCCTGGCTCGTGAATCTGGTGAACGCTATTACGCTGGACATGCGGGCTTTGTTGGCATGTGGAACCTGAGCTTTATGGTGGTACTGGCGAAGAACGTGAAGGACATGTGGTGGGGGTTTGATGCTTTGGGGCGCTGATAGAGAGATGGCACCCACACACACATACTTTTGTGTTCCAGGCATTCGAAGTGAGCGTCTTGCTGGAGGAGGTTGAGCTGTTCCTGGGATGGCGCTGGTGCCTGGAGTACGATGCAGCGACTCCTCTCCTCCAGTGGGAAGAGATCCTCGCGGACATCGTACGGGATAAGAAGGAAGTGTTACGGATGATGAACAAGAACGGAATCTTCCTGGACCGACTGGCCTGGTGGCTGATTCAGCATGCCAAGGAGATTGGCGGAGAGAGGGTGACGCGAGGGCTAACACTTTGCCTGGTCGGGGTTTTCTTGTTCCCCACGAGCGGCGATTTCATCCTCTACGAGCACGTTGGAGTACTTTCTCTGCTGTGGCGCGGGCAGTCACTTGCCCCTGCAGTGCTGGCCCACCTGTACAGTTCGCTCACCACAATGATCCTAGGCGGACGCACATGCGGGAGTTTGTTTTTGCTCCAGGTATGGATGGAAGCTCATTTAAATTTTGCTGACAGGCAACCTTCCCCCTCCAGAATCTTCCTTCGGAGTTCGGTTCACTGTAGCAAGTCATGGTATGAGCCGGAAGATGAGATCAAGTGTGTGACAGCACACTTGAAGAGCAGAGATGCATGGAGGGATCATTTGGCATATTTGGGAATGGATGAATTCATCGTGAGGCCGCTGTTCATGAGAACCATTGAGTTCAGAGCCCGCACCAGGGTGGACGAGATTTGTGGCTGATTCGAGCTGATCATATAGTGGTGTACCAGCCACACCGGTGTCATTGTCAGCTTGGGATTCCACGGGGAATTCCCACCTCATCCAACTGCACCGATATGATAGTCACTGGAATGCGAAGCTGATGAAAAGGCCATGAGACTTGGGCAAGGTACACGGTGAGCAAAAAAGTGGCTTGGCTGTGCAGGAAAATGGGAGGAGATTTGGAAATATGAGGAGTTCAATGATGGCATTTACCCCCTGCTTGTGACTTCTTTACGGCCCGTAGGGCAAAATGATGTATCTTCCTGTTTTGAATAAGTGTAACACAAATTTGATGAAAAAGTGAGTAGTATTTGTGTTGAATTAGCTTGAATTGCTTGATTTGTGGAATGTTTGGGATGAAATGGCCTCAAAAGGTCCAAAGAGTGTGCTGTGAGAACTGAGTGCGGGGTGATTGGCGTCCACCGATTGACCGCCCATAACAGTAAACGTCCAGACACTGGTTGCCAACCACTGAGACAGAAGATCGACGTCCACATAGTGACCGTCTATTTCAAACTAGACGTCCCAACATGGTCGTCGACCAGACTTCGAGGTCTGACATTGAAGAGACCTTGACGTCCACCCCATGGTCGTTGACGGTACGTCAGCGGCCAGGGCTTGACGTCAGGCAAATGTAAACGGCCAGACATGGACGTTAAACCAGAAAACTGCCTTTTTTTGAACCGACGCCTTCTCCCGGGCGCCATTACGCCTTCCAAACGCCGGGAGAGGAAACCGAACCCCTTGCTTCTCCACTCACCTTGCTCGAGCTTACGATGAGGACGAGAGAGAAACGAAGCATCATCCGGGGCCGCCGTCAACCGGAGGAGGAAGAGGAAGAGGTGGCCATGGCTACGGCGGAAGAAGAAGAAGAAGTGGCGGTGGAGGACGCACCAGAGGGGGAAGAGACCGAGGGAGGAGATGAGACGGAGGCGGAGGCACCCCGACGGCCCAAGGTAGGCCTCTAAAACCCTTGTGGATACATTTTTGTGATTTGGTGAAAAGGAGGGAAAACAGGGGAAATGTCGTCGGGTTAGACAGAACTTGACGGCAACATCGGTTGCCGTCGAGTTCCTCCTGGCGTCCAACCCCTTGCCGTCAAGGTGAACTTGACATCAATTTGCTAGTCGCTGACAGGGGAACTTGACGGCCACCCCTGGACACTGACTCTGAGTGAACGGCAAGACCTTGCCGTCAATTTTTAATAAACGGCAGTCGATGCTGACGTCAAGTTTTCTGTGTTTTCTGCAGGGTAAAGGCCGGATGAGGAGCAGAGTGACCTGGGATTTGTGCTGGGCATGGTACCGGGCCCTGCCAGAGGTCCAGCAGACCCGGATTGCTTGGATGGGATTCGGGTATATCCTGTCGGTGCGGCCCTTCCACGTGGACGTACCGTGCCTGGAGGCACTCCGGGAGAGGTGGGAGAGGATTGCAAGGCATTCATCATGCCTTGGGGACACATGATACCCACATTGGAGGATGTGGCGTATCTGACAGGACTGCCAGTTCAGGGAGAGCCGGTAGTCAACTGGAGAGGAGGGACTACTATGACGACATAGTAGAGCTGCTGGGGCCAGAGTTTGTGGCCGGGAGGAGGAGACCGATCCGGAGCATCCTACTCGGATCGTTGTCGGAGGCGGTGGGCCTGAGAGGTAGAGAGGAGGGCCTCTGGAGGTTTAGATGAGTTCTATACAGGAGTGAGAGGAGCACTGGATCTGGGGACAGGAGCGAGGAGCGCTCGATCCATCTTCGTCTCTTACTTGCTCGGGCGGCTCCTGTTCGCGATGCAGTCATCTCAGATGAACTGCAAGTTTGTGCTGCTATTGCGGGACCTTGAACAGGCAGGGAGATATGCTTGGGGTGCTGCGATGCTGGGACACCTTTTCTCTCTCCTCCCCAGCAGCTCACAGCGCTTTCAGAGCACAGGGGGCTTCACCCCCTTCTTACAGGTATGCAATTTTCTTTAAATGCTCGTCATTGATTTTTCATTGATTAACTGCCTGACTGACTGCTCTTTTTGCTATCTTGCAGATCTGGGGGTACACCCGCTTCCCCATGGGACGCGGGATACAGGTAGATGGGCGCCAGACGATGGTGCCTCTCATGACGAGGTGGGAGGTGGCCCCGGACCCCAGGGTCACAGACAGAAGAGTAGGGGATGTGCGGGTCGCGCTCGACCACTACCCGCACGAGCAGGTATGAAACCCTCAACTAGCTCTTGCATTCTTTCAATTGTTTGCTGCATTTAATGAATGTGACTAACCTGTGTTTTCTCATTCTTCTCAGGTGGTATGGACCCCCTATGCGGGGGAGGCGGACGCCTTGCACCCGGCGGTGGCGGCGGGCCGGCCCCTTTTCGACCGCCACCTCCTCTTACTGTGCCTTGGGACATGTGAGGTGCTGTATTTGGAGTTGGTGGTACGGACGTTGGGTTGGCACCAGCCGGCCATCGAGGTGCCTTCCCTGGGGAGAGAGGGACACTCGCGTCGGTGGTTCTTCGCTGAGGACCGCGACTGGGGAGCTGACCACGGCAGCACAGTCGCGTACTGGCGCGAGGGTGGAGAGCAGGTGGTACGGCAGACAGCCCTCCTCGACAGTTCAGTGTACTTGGAGGATTATCAAGCACGGTACGCTGGACATCTCTGACTCGACCGGCGAGTGGTGAGTGAAACTTCTAACCTTAAGCCTTGGTTGGTGGATTGCCTCATTTGATTCTAACCTTGAAGTGCATTTGGCAGATGCCGGAGTCACATGCCATCCGCCTTTTGGAGGGGCGACTGCCGAGCAGGAGGTGGAGCTGACGAGGCTCCGAGCCGAGGTCAGAACACTAGTAAGTAGCATTACCCTTGCATTTGATTTGATTTGATTCGATTGCTGACCATATATGTGAATGCAGAGGGCGGAGCATAGAGGGTGCGGGCGAGCCATGATGCAGGGGCGAGCTCGTCCGCCCAGCCAGCCAGAGGGGACCTGGCGGTCCGCCTGCAGGAGGCCCTGGATAGGGCGAATGAGTGGATCCGGAGCTCGACGCGGAGGTAAGACACTGAACCAAACCTGAACACTTATGATTTGATTTGATTTGACGTGTTTGCTTTTTTTTTTGGTGTGCAGCGACAGGCAGGAGGAGTAGCGACCCTCCAGGTGCAGGTGGAGGCCTTGCGGCTGGATCTGTCGAGGATGGAGGGTCGTATGACCGCGTTCCGGGACAGTGCGAGGGATGCGGAGGCCGAGAAGATACGGGCCATCGAGGCTCGAGTGCAGGCTGTCGCGAACCTGGAGTTCCTGAAACCGGGTGCTGAAGAAGCGCCGGAGCAGCAGCGACAGACTCGCAGGAGCGCCGGAGGATGGGGTCCGTGTTCGGGCTCTTGATGACATCGTGTCATTGGAGATCCGTCTGTCGGACGAGGAGCGGGAGCACGCCCAGAGGCTTCCACTGCGACGAGACCTCTCGTCCCAGACAGGCGTCGGGAGAGGAGGAGGAGGAGGTCAGCAGCTCGCGTAGGCCGAGGCCTAGCGAGGGTGAGAGGAGAGAAGTGAGCTTTTGTACCACCAGGGGTATGCCCCTGTCATGACATGTACAGAACTGATCATTATAGTGGAATTTGTGGACTTTTGTCATTTGCACTTGAATGGTTTGCTTTTGTTCTTGGTTCCTGCATCCTGTATCCACAACACTTAAAGGAAACACGTTAGTGTAGATCTGTTTTTTTAGCCCCTTGCCTACGATATACCTTTCTTGAGATCTGGTCAAGTGGCTAATTTCTAATCAAAGATAGGAACATAATAAATTATTGAAAGGGAAATATGCACATGCATTTTTTTTTGTTGTTTTTTTGATTTTTTTTTGATGTTTTTGTTTTTGATAAGAAAATAAGGAGAATATTAGCATATATACATGGTACCACTATTTTTTTTGGATTTTTGATTTTTCTAATTTTTTTGGCTTTTGAAAATAAGGGAGAAAATTTAGGAGAAAATATGTACAACGTGAAATATATTCATCAAGGGACTCTCTTTTTGTTGTTTTTGCATTCTTGTATTTTTTTTTTTGGATTTTTGGACTCTAAGACACATATTCATCACATGTTGCGGTATAGGGTTTACACGACCTACTTAACCACAGAGGCCAAGAGTAAGGAGGGACTGCATGAATTTTTGATGTTAGGCATTGCCCCTAGCCTTCTTGATGTTTTCCACCACGGGAGGTCTTATACAATCAATTTCCCCTAGAGGGGAAATGGGAAGAAAATATAGAAAATCATGTAGAACTTTGGTTCAAACTACTTTTTGTTTCCAACCGACATCTCATATCAAGCAGACTTGGTCAACCATTGTTTTCAGGGGGATTTTCATTTTATTTCTGATTTCTGGGGTGGAGGCACGTACTTTTTGCTACCTCCTTGAGTTGGTCAGCCTTTTTCCGGGTACGTACTTTTTGCTACCATTTGTTTGACCTTCTGGCTTTTCTTTTCCCCTTTGAGGCTTGATTTGAAATTTTGCCCCTTGCTTTCATTAGTTGCCCCTGTTTTATGGTGACCTTGTCCTTTTGAAAGAGAGTGGGTGGCCCCCTACTCGTAGTTTGTTCCGCTTCCAGACACGATCGAGTGGGAAAAGAATAGGGGAAGCATATTGACCGGATGAGACCGCCCGATGTACTTGTGATTTTCCAGTTAGGGGTAGTATTCCAACATCGTGTGGTGTGTGAATAAACCTTTCCTTACTAATGACCATTGGAAAAAGTAGGAAAAGTAGACCCACACTTAACAAGTGATGAATGACTGACTGACTGACTAAGGGTAGAATTTCTTGAGGTAGACTGCATTCCAAGGATGCGTTAGCTTAACTCCCTCGGCATCCCTAACCTATAAGCATTCCCTGAGTATGCTTCTTTGACAACGAACGGACCCTCCCAATTTTCTTGCAATTTGCTCCTGGGACCTGGTGCCTTTGATTTTTTGCGTTTTAGGACCAATTCACCTACTTCGAATTTTCTCTCAAGAACTCTTTTGGCATAAAACGTGCAATTCTCTGATGATAGACTTGTGCATGGTCAGCCGCTATCATTCGCCTTTCATCTAAGAGTTCAAGTTGTGCCAACAAGGCTTCCCGATGTGATCAGGATCAAGTTCGGAATCCAATTGAACTCTAAGCGAAGGGACGAAGATCTTGTGGGAGTATCGCATCCGATCCGTATGTTAAAGCGTAGGCGGTTTGCCCCGTAGAGTGCGGACGGAGGTGCGATAAGCCCAAAAAGCTTCAACCAAGCGATCTGGCCAGTCAGCATTGTTGTGAGATTTGCATGTTTCTTTATGATTTTAATGAGAGTTTTGTTAGTACCTTCAGCTTGTCCATTACCTTGTGGATAATATGGTGATGAATGATGCAAGTTAATGCCATATTTACCACACATGTCGCAAAGCTCTTATGAAGTGAATTGCGGTCCGTTGTCAATGACGATGTCCCGAGGCACGCCAAATCTTGCAAGGATGTTGCGCTTGATGAACTTGACGACTGTTGAAGCTTTGACTTCTATGAATGCTTCTGCTTCAGCCCACTTTGTGAAATACTTCGTGGCGGTCAGAATGAAGGACTTCTTACGGACTTCTCCGGTTCTATCTGCGAGAGGACCGACCACATCGAATGCCCACATGGCAAAGGCCATGGTGCGATGAGAGGGTGAAGAGAAGAGGAAGGAGCATGAATTTTGTCACCATGTAATTGGCATTTAGCATAGTGATGGACAAAATGGCGGCAGTCCTCTTCCATGGTGGGCCAATAATAGTGTCTTAGCAATTTCTGGGCAATTGCTCTACCATTAACATGGCCACCACATTCACTAGAGTGAGCGGCTTCAACAACATCTTGAGATTTGATTTCATCAAGACAACGGAGATAGACCCCGCTGAGAGATTTTTTTGTAGAGAATGCCACCTATGATCTTGTAACGCTCCGAGACGCGATGAATCGCTCGTCTATCGGCAGAGGTGGCATAATCAGGGAAGGATCCATCTTTGAGAAAGTTTTCGATGTCAAAATACCAGGGATGGCCATCTTCAAGGTCAATTTCTGGCTCTTTGGAAAGCACATGGACCCGAAGGGATGGAGAAGGATGCACGAGTTGAGAGAACCATGGATGGACATGGGAAGGGACTCCTAACCTCTGAACAGAGACGGTTTCAGATGACTTTACCAAAGGAATGGGAATGGAAGATGCGAGGGAAGCAAGGGAATCCGCTAGGATATTTTGGGCCCTAGGAGTGTGAACTAAGGTGAGCTTCCTAAACTGCCGGACTACTTTTCCTACCAACTCTTGTATGTATGGTTTCAGCTTGGGGTCCCGGGTCTGGTACTTGCTAAGAGATTGCCGGAGTATCAACTGCGAATCTCCATAATCCTAACTCCTTGACTCCGAGCAATAAAGCCATTTTCAGCCCGACTAGGAGAGCCTCGTACTCAGCCACATTGTTCGTAGCTCGGAAGGTTAACTGATAGTCGTGCGGAATGACTACCCCTTCAGGAGAGAGGAGGACTGCCCCTATCCCACACCCTTTAGAATTGAGTGCCCCATCGAAGTAAAGCACCCAGGAAGGTTCACCATCGATATGGCTCCTAACTCTTCATCGGGAAGCTTTCATCAACGGGAGAGTAACGGTAAGGGGTGGTGGGCCAAATGCTCGGCAATAGCGTGCCCCTTGATTGACTTTTGGTTAACGTAGGTGATATCAAATTGATTGAGGAACTTTTCCACCTCATTAACCGATCAGTCAGGACAGGCTTCTCAAGAAAGTACCGAACAGGGTCCATACGCGCCAGAAGTTTCACTTCATGAGCCAAGAAATAGTGCTTCACTTCTGCAACCCGACGACGGCCGCACGTTCTTTCCATGGCGGTGTACTTCTTTTCAGCCTCATTGAATAACTTGGATAAATAGTACACCGCTCTCTCCTTCTTCTCGTCGTCGTATTGGGCCTAAACCGCTCCAGTTGAATCTTCTGTTGTTGACACATAGAGCAGTAAAGGCTGACCCGGGACCGGAGGAGCGAGAACAGGGGATTAAAGAGATAGCTCTTCAATTCATCAAAGGCCTTCTGACATTTATTGTCCCAATTAAACTTTGCCTCTCCTCTAAGCATCTCGTAGAAGGACATACAGCAGATTGAATGCTGGGAGATAAATCTCCGAATAAACTGGAGTCTGCCAATTAGCCCTCTAACTTCTCTGATATTCCTAGAGAGAGGCATGTCGATTATTGCTTTGGCCTTGTTAGGATCAATTTCAATTCCCCGCTTGCTGACAATGAACCCAAGCAATTTCCCCGAAGATACACCGAACACACACTTCTTGGGGTTCATCTTAAGATTGTGCTCTCTAGACCTTTGGAGAACTTCCCGGAGGACTTCGGCATGGCCATGTCGAGTCTTTGATTTTACCAATACATTGTCCACATAGACCTCCATGTGCACATGCATCATGTCATGAAAAATTGCCATCATTGCCCTTTCATAGGTTGCTCCCGCATTCTTTAATCCGAAGGGCATGACGACATAACAACAAGTCCCCCACGGCGTTGTAAATGAAGTTTTCTCCTGGTCTTCCTCCGCCAAGCGAATCTGGTTGTACCCAGAGAAACCATCCATAAATGACAAAAGCTGGAAGCCGACCGTATTGTCCACTAGGACATCTATGTGTGGGAGAGGGAAATCGTCCTTTGGGCAAGCACGATTAAGGTCACGGAAATCTATATAGATCCTAACCTTACCGTCCTTCTTCATTAAGGGACGATATTAGCTACCCACTGTGTATAACACAACACTAATAAATTTGTCTTTGTGCAACTTGTGAACCTCCTCTTTGATCTTCAGTGCAAGCTTAGGATGTAGCCTTCTCAACCTTTGCTTGACAGCCTTTGCGTCGGCTTTTAGGACCAATCGGTGCTCAACCAAAGAGGTGTCGAGTCCCGGCATGTCCTCGTAAGACCAAGCAAATCCGTCGGAAAATTCTTTAAAAATAGCTACCAAGGCTTCTTCTTCTTCAACACTCAAGTTGGCCCTAATCAAAACTGTCTTCGGGGATTCTTCAGTGCCAAGGTTGACTTCTTTAGTAGGTTCGTCTGCAGCCATGGTTGGCTCGTCGTCCTTTTTGTGCTCCACATAGGTTCATGGTCACTGGGTCCTCTTCTCCGGACCCAAGATCTCCTAACTCACCCTCCTCATTAAAATCTAGCAGATAAACTCCTAAACCATCGTCTACGGAGTCACCTTCTTCAAAATCAGACTCGACGAGAGCAGGATCCTCAAGAAATTCTGGCACCTGACTTAACTTAGCACATCTCTCAGCCAAGGCCATAACAAAACGGGCAGGAACTTGCCTACCCTTCTCCTTGCGCACACATGGCTGAGAGGAACTAGACTCTCCTAGACTTAAACTAGACTCTAGACTAGCCTCTAGACTGACTCTAAACTAGAATCTAGACCACTATTTACATGACTGCTATGTACAAAACTATGTACAAGGGAAGTGCCCCTAGAGGGGCAAGAGGAAGAGGATTTAAGCCGAAAGCGTCGGCCCCTGGCCAAGCGGAAGAGATTCCAGAGAGGAGGGGTGCTCAATGGAGACCTCGGATTTCTAATTTTCAAAATTGGCATTTTTTTTTGGGAGTCAAGGCCAAGAACCATGAGTTGCTGACTCAAGGTAACCTCGACTGGCGGGATGAGGGATGGAGAGAGGACAGGAGGAGAAAGAAAGGGATTAGAGGTGGATGGAGGAACTGAATTGTGTGGCAAGCACACAGCAGTAGAGGGAGATGGAGATGATGGTGATGATGATGGGGGAGAAGGGAGATCAGAGCCAAAGAGGGAGAGGAGGCCAAAATCGTCAGAAGTGTCTTCTATTTGGGCATCCTCTTCTTCTTCTTCATCCTCACTCTCAGAGCAAGGAATTTCTTCTATTACGGGCTCCCTGGTCCCCAGCTGGGTTGGCCCCTGGACAAAATGCTCCTTCAAAGTCCAGGTAAGGGGTTGATACGGTATAAATGGGTCCAGATGGACAGGGTCTGGGTGGAAACCTAGACCGGCTTTGGGTAACAACCTCCTAATTGCCTGAACGCTCTGGATCTCTCCCTTTTCATCCGTGCCCAACCCATGGCCATGAACATAGCCGATGTTGGCCATCACTTCCCAACCCTTTCCCAGGGGACATGGAACATGGGGTTCTATAACAGGCCGGGGAGGTTGGCTAAGCTCACAGGGTGCGGGGAAGTCAAAGAGAGACATGACTGGCTTCTTCCCCTTATCCGGAATGAAAAGGTGCGGCATTTGCTCAGTGGTGACCGCATTGAGGGTCTCTAAAGAGGAATGCTCATGATCTTGATCACCCCCCATTGAAAGGAAATTTGAAGCATTGGTGGGCGTGGAAGGGACCCCTAGAGTCTGTTCTAGCCAAGGACGACCGAGAATGGCCTTGTAGGCCGGATCGACGTCAAGAACTAGAACTCAGTGGACATAGTGACAGTTCGATTCCTAATTTAAGAACAATTTTGCCTTTGGCAACCCTTTTGGAGTTGTCATAGGCGGTGATGGTGGAGCAGCTTTTCTCTAGATTTTCTTCCCCTAAACCCAACTGCTTAAGGGTCTTCATCGGACAGACATTAATGGATGTCCCGGTGTCGATAAGAGTGGAGTCCACCAAAACCCCATTGAGGTTGATGGTGAGACAAAGAGGGAGCGAACGACACTCGGGGGTGGCGAGATCCTTGTCTGAGAAAGAGATTGAGGGTCCTTGGGTGAGGGAGAGAATGGCCAGTGACCCCACTAAGGAGATCATCATTGACCATGACCTTCTGGAGGAACTGGAGGAGAGTGGATTGATGTGATGGCGACCTCCGAATCAATTCTAAAATAGACAGCCTCGCGGGCGTCTTATCAAGATGTTGGAGAATATCATATTCGGTGTCGGCCGGGGGTGGAGGCCCATTATCCTCCTCATCTTGGGATGGCCGCGGAGGTGGAGGAACAATCTGGTTTCGGAGCGTGACATGCACGGCCTCCTGAGACTGAGGACGGATGAGCTGGAGGGTCAGGAGGATGACTCATTGGCAAAGGAGTGAGGATAGTGGATGAGCATCTTGGGGAGGACGGATGAGCACTAATGGTCTCTCCTCTAGGATGGCATCAACCGACGTGGAAGGCTCCTGAGACTAGGCCGTGGGACACGGTACCATTCTTCGAAACCTTCTACCCCCCACTGTTCCTCTCTCCTCACAACCCGAGGTCCTAGGTGTACCATGGTATGCACGCTCTCAGGGTTTTAGAGGAGGGGTTATTGGTTTGGTGAGTGGGGAGAGGGTTACTGAAAATGCCAGGTCTTTTTTGGTGTACCTAGACTTGGCTATGGCCACCTTGACGTCATCCCAGTTGATTCTACCTTGGTCATTCATATCATAGACCCAGTCACGGAAGGTAAAGCAATTGTTGATAAGTGACATGAGTCCTATGGTATGGACAGTACTTGGAGGTGTTACCCTTGAATTGGTGTTCTCCCTTTGTGGGGGGAGTTGAATCGCATCGTAGGACATGAGAGCGAAGAACACGTCCTCGAGAGTCTCAGGGAGAGGATGGTAGTGTGACCTTTTGGGCCAGGTCGGGTGTATCCAGGAGGGGAACGGCGGAGAAAGACTTGGAGGGGTGAGATGGGAATTGATGAGGTTGGAAGAAGGTTAGAAGGCGGATGGGAGGATTTGTTGGAGGACTCAAAGGCTGGCTGCGGCACTGACAGACTCATTGATGGTCACCCCCTCGGTGGTGGGTGCCGCGGGAGCCTTACGTGCCTTTGGCTTCCCTTCGAAGAAATGTGGGAGAGAGGAGTCCTTGATCTGATTTTCAATCACCCTGGATCTGTTATAAAGATGTGAGAAGGAAGGGAACTCACTTAGCATTAAAATGGAACGGAGCACAGGGGTGGTGTTGGTGACTAACAAGGTTATGGCTTGGGACTCCGGGATGGGAATGTCGGCTCTCGAGGCCATAGACCTCCATCGGTTGGCATATGACAAAGTCTTCGTTTGCCTTCATCTTTTCCGCCACCAAGTCAGAGTGTAGGGACTTGAGTGGCCATGTATGAGAAGTGAGAGATGAATCGCTCGGAGACTATGTCAAAATTAACCAGGTCCGACGCGGGAAAGAGGTGAACCACCTCAAAGCTTCCCCTCCAACATTGTTGGAAGAGGTGAACTAAAGACCTGGTCGTACATCCATCGGTGGGAATCCATGGTGAATCCGCTAGATGATATTGGGGGTCAGAGGTCCTGTCGTACTTGCGGTACTTCGGGGCCTTGAAACCCGGAGGGAAGTAAGCGTTGGGGAGCTTGCAGTAGTTTTAGAGTGAATGAGGCTTGGAAAGGGACAGAGATTCAGCCAAGAGTTTCCGAATAAGACCCTCCGTCTCAGACCGGGACATGGATTCAGATTGAGCGGAGGAGTGGTTTGGACATAGGATGGTGGATGGGTGGAGGAATTGGGGTAGAAGTAGGTAAAGGAGTGGGAGGAATAGGAGTGGAGATAGGATAGGGGATATCGGAATTTGGGAAGGGGTGAGAGGCTAGGAGCGGGCCTAGATGAGGAAGCATGAAAGGAGAATGGGCTGGAGGGGAAGGAGAAGCCGCTGCCCGAATGGTATGCTTGGAAAGCATAGAAATGATATCGTCGGGCGAATAGCGGGACATGAGTTTGGAAAACTCGGGGTCCTCTTCAGTACTTTGGGGATGAGTGGGGTTGACCCTCAAGCTGACTTCCTCATTGTCGGCCTGGGAGGATGATTGGACTGATTCCTCGGCTGATTGTTAGTGTTTATCATACCGACAACTTCATTGACATTATCACCATACTCAAATGTTGGTTCATTAGCCATATTAATAGGATCCAACCAAGTGTCCATTAGCACACAACCTACTTTTTTTGAAATGGTTTAAGTTGAAGTGATTACACTGTTTTCACCAGAAGTATGGATTTCTACCAAACAACGTCCCCAAACTTTTAAAGATCAAAGTTGTGTATTTACTTGACTTCATTTAAAAGGCCGTTCTCAGTCTCACTTGAATCCCAGTGAGTAGGTGAGCTAGACAAGGAGGGTAATGTCCTCCTGCCCCGTACCGTGAGGGAATCCACGGAATTTAGGGACTTACAGAGTTTTCCTTGGAGCCAACCCGATTTACCCGAGAGGGAATCCCCGAGTAAAAGGTTGTAAACCAAGGAAGGGTGATCCTAAAATGTGAAGGGAGGCTAGAAGAGGTGAGAAAAGTGACCCCCCAGAGACTGTGGACTGTTAGTAGCAAACAGTAAGCAAACAGAAACAAAAAATCACAACAAAACAATAAAAAAAATAGGGAAAAGCATGCTTCTGTGAAACTAAACGTCCAGCATGTGGACGCACAGTTCATGATCAGAGAATAGACGGCATGATCGAAGGACGCTGACAGACAATAAACGACAAGGGAGATGGACGCTAAAAGAAAATTAACGGCAGGAACGCTAGACGTTTACCTGTATAGGCGGCAAGATCTCCTGCCGTCTACCTGGCCGTAGTAAGACCACAGTGGCAGAAGCTGGTCCCACCGTGATCGCCAGAAGAGAGCTGTAGACGGTTTGTTTCTGCTCCGTCACCGGATCTCTCGGATGCTTGCGGACGCCGCCAGACTCTTGTTGGCGCTGAAGGGGTCGCCGGTTTACCACGTTGACCCTCCGGTTGACTGAGTTGACTAGAAGGAAATCGAAGCAAACAAGTGAAACAAAGGGGATTTGGTGATCGCCAGGGCCTTACCTGTGCCTAAGGGGTTGCTGTGATCACGTCAGTGCAGTGGCCTCGCGTTGCGGGTGATGGTGGGACTTCAACTTCTCCTCCTTCGGTCGGCCAAGGAGAAGAGCTCCGTAGTCTTCTGCGGGTCGTTCCTGTCAAAACAAAGACTCTATTAGACTCTAGGGAGTGTGGTAAATGCTCAAAACGAAGTATGATAACCTAAAAGGAAAGTCCTGTACCGTTGCGGACTTGAGAAGAGGGGTGGCCAAATGCTATGACCACCCTTCTTCCCTCCGTTTTTGGTTGGGAAACCCCTTTCTAGGAGTGTAGGAAGGTGACCTACGTGCCTAGGGTGAGTGGGAAGGTGTGTGCAACATGCAAACTAGCTAAAAAGTAGTAAGAGAAGAGAGAGGGAAGGAGGTGTAGATCCTCGTTGTTGATGTTGTAGCTCCATGCAAGGACTCCTCCAGCTCAAAGCAAGCCTCCTAGACGTCCCAAGTGTGGAGAGTGAAGAGGATGAGTAATGGAAGGTAGGTAAGCTTTTCTCTCTCCTCTCTCAAAGCTTCAGCATATGGACGTCCAGCTCTCCTTGCCGGTTCAGAGGGCTCAAAGGGTTATATAGACAATGGAGCTCGGGGTTGAGAGCCTTGGATGCTCAAGTGTGAAGAAACACACTTGCACACTTGGCAATCCATGCATTAAAGGTCCACTAATGGGGAGAGGCCAAGTAGGTTTTTACTGGTCAATGGGGTGCCTAGGTGGCCCATATGCCCGTTGGGAAAGGCTACATGCGTTGCATGGCCGAGAGAATGGTGCAAGTGGGCTGGAATCTTGGGGTAGTTGCGCAGACCAGGTAAACCCTGTTGACGTCCAGGATCAGGCCGCCAACCACATGCAGGCGTCCATGGATTGGATGGTCGGTATTGGTCAGTGTCCAGGGGTCCTGCCGCCAACCAGTAGTCAGCGGCCATCGATGCTGCCGTCTACATGGGATCTGAGGCTGGTCAACAAATGGTCAAATGAGGCTTAATGGGCCAAAAGAGCCTTGTGGGAGATGGGCCAAATCGCACGTCTACAGGAACGTAGCTGTAGGCCTCTTCTGCGAAGCCTTCTTCTCCTCGAGATACTGCTCCATTTCACCATCCTGCCTACTAGCAGCGCTAAGGGCATCGTCCAAGGTACGATGGTCAAACGCCACTAGCCTCGTCCTCAGTGATGGCTTCAGGCCCATCACGAACTTCTTTGCTTTCCTGCGCTCGTCTGTCACGATATGAGGTGCATATTTAGATAATTCTGCAAACCTGGCCTCATACTCGATCACAGTCATGGAGCCCTGGGTCAAGGAAAGGAACTCCTACTCCATCCTTTCTTGGATATGCTCGGGGATGAATTTGGCCCGAAAGAGCCTCACGAACTCATCCAAGCCACATCAATAGCTCCGACCTCGAATCGGGTACGCAGTAAGGAAGCCCACCACACATCAGCTCTCTCCTGTAACACAATCTTCATAAGCACCACACTAAACAATTCTAACTTAACAGGATATACAACATATAAAACTAACACATACCTGTATCATATAGGTGGCTAAAGTAACCTTATCCTCGTCTGCACACCTAACAGCCCGGAAGATCTTCTCGATCTCCCTCATCCAGTTTTCAGCTAGTAATGTGTCGCTCTACCCCTTAAAAGAGGGTGGCAACATCCTCTTGAATCTTTCCATGATGGAAGGTCCACCATGGTCCTGAGCTGGAATTTGAGCCTGTTACAACAAACAATAAGCAACACATATTCAACACAACATCATGCCATTAAATAAATCAGACTACTCTTTGTTTCATTATTCTAACCTGAGCCTTCAACTGGGCTTGGAGTGCAGCCTGGTGTGGGCCTGCGTCTGCATGGCCTGCACTAGACCCTGCATGAACACTCCATAATCCACTGGCGGCGGTGGGGAAGTACAGGACCCTGAGGTGCCGGGACCTGCTGCTCAGCCTGCTCCTCACGCCTCTGCTCGCCCTCATGAGCAGGAGCACCGCCACGTCTACCACGCGAAGCCATGGCTGCAATAAATTTCAGCTACTATTAGAGCTATGTTAATTTACTCCTAACCATTTTCTTATCTATTTTCCATTCATTATTAATCAATTCTACACGTGGACAATTCTATAAAGATTTAGCATGTAATGAGGATGATGACTTGTGTATATTTATGTACTATCTCAATTGGCTCTCTGATACCAATCTCTGCGACGACCCTCCTTATACCGGTACGATTATACCAATCCACGTCGGTATAGTGAGTCTCGTCACATTGGGACATTTACCCAACACTAACATACGATCGAGATGTACACAAATATAAATACAGAGTAGCGGAAGAAAAGAACTACTATCTTTCATTTCATCATCCACATTTAACCATACATGATCAATATAGCGAATTAAAGAGCTAATGTCACCATAATAAAATTTAACTCCAAAATACAAAGCTTGTCCACAATTTCATAATATTTCAATTACAATGCCTCAATTACATACTATAAAATCAAGTACAATTATGGTGACTCCACAAAGCTACTCTCCTCGCTCGGAGTCGCTCTCCGCGGTCTCCTCCAAAGGAGTGGGGTCACCTGCTAAACCTGTACGCCGAAGCAAGGAATGCGTCTCAAAGACTCAACAAGTAAACTCCATACACGTCACACATGCATATATCACAAGTAAGTTCTACTCTCAATTCATTAAATCAAACACATAACATGGTTGAGACAATAAAATAAACAACCTATCATGGTATTTCTACAACTTCACAACACACGATACATGATTCATGCCATCTCAAACCAATACCTATCACATGCTTTCTACTCATCCCTTCACATGAGAGCTGACATTTTACATTTAAGCTAACCGGGTAGCCTTCTAAGCATGGAATCTCACACACATCTAAAAGAAGAACTCCTAACATGATTTCTACACATTCTTGTGCATGTAAGGCATCATTATAAACATATGAAAGTTGCTGTTTTGACATGAACTTAATAATTTCATAACATGAATTACAAATTTTCACTCTAACACACTTATATCACATGGTCATACATTTACACATTCACATGGTCCACTTTTACACATTACACACATATACATGTTCACACTACACAATTTACACATATTCACATTTACATTTCACATTAGATGCTGTGACACATAGTCCAAACCACCATTAGAAGGACACATCACTGACACATAACACATAGACGCCACCTAGGCAACACAGTGACGACTGTTGGACTGTGCAGACCGGGAGAAGAACTGTCCACCCAAACCAGTGGTACTTGTCCACCTCCAGGATTTCATCCTAATGCCCATAGGATTTACACATTGAACCTTCCCGTGGGGACTTTTCCACGGTACGGTTCCACAGCCCTCTATGGAAGCAGTGTCACACACGGCCCATTTTACACATTTCGGTTTTTAACACACACATATTACACAATATGACACATTACTTATAGTTTTATCATTAACACATGGTTCAGTTTTTCCTAAATCATGGTACTACTGTTGACAGGGTTCAAACACTTCAAAATTTACACTAGTTCGGTTGGGAATACTTAATCAAATCCTAATTTCGTTAAGCATGGATAAACCATTCAATTTCGCATGGAAGTTTCACCACATAGCCTACTGTTACCCAAATTTCAAGAAAATTTAACCACACACTGTTTGCAGGTTTCTGACCACACCTGCAAAGTTTCACATTTTTTTGAATTACATATAATTTACAGAAAATAAAATACTCATTCTTATGCCATAATTCATTCAATTATCGTGGAAGCACAACATAATTATCGGATTTGACAGTTTTCAGACCTATATCTACATGAATGTTGTCACAGAAATTTTATCCAAACTTATTGCACATTACACAATTTACTGGGAATTTTTGACTAACCTACACATGCCCTCTATTTTCAATGTGGAAATTTCAACAATTAGCATGGTCATGGAAAAATTCTCAGATTTTTGGAATAGGGACTGACATACATATACATCACCTAAAAATTTCGGGGCAATCGAAATTTCACATGGACTAGGTAAACAATGGTCTACATGTTCAGGACATTATCTAACATGCTTTTCAAACAAACGTAATAATTCATATCATTTACCAAAATTCATCAACCATTCATAACACATTCTATTAACTACATTATGTATCATGTAAAATTTACACTGTATCCTCATGCACAAAACTTCGGAAATTAGATATATAAGGCAGAACAGTTTCCTGTTCTATCCTGATGAACTTAACGACAATGTCTGGCCGTTTAGAGGTGTTAACGGCAGCATCGTCTGCCGCCAGCTGAGGATCTTGACGGAAAGAGATCTTTCCGTCAAGCTCCTGTCTGTGCAAAAACACAGACCGAGCTCTGAAGAAGGGGTGAATTTGAGGATCCAGGACATGAGGAAAATCTCATAAAATCCCTAAAACCTACTGGACACATACATGGGCTACGGGGATGGGTTACTTGCCTTTAGAAAAATCTCCAAAGGGGTTTAAATGGCCGTTGAAGCTCTCCTTGGGCAGTGCCAAGAAGCCTCCAAGATCCTCTTGCTCCGGGTTCTAAGATGATGTAGCCTCCAGTCCAAGGTCGGGGAAGCCTTCCCCTATGCCCAAGCTATCTTCCAGTTGCAATGTTTCACCGGGAGCAGCTTCAAATCGCCGGATCTAAGCTCTCAAAGTGCTGCCTCTCTTTAGTTCTCAGCTAGGGTTTTTCCCCTCTTTGCAAAGAGCCATGAGAGCTCTCCCAAGATGCAAGGTGAGTTGTTTTTATAAGAAAAGGCATGGGATCTCAAGCAGGGTCGGATGGGAGGGCTGAGAGCCGTTGGGGACATCTCCCCAATCGGTGAGCTAGCTTGCCCCGGAATTTCGGGGTCTGCTGCGCACAGAAAATTAGAGAAGTAGACGTCCACAACCATGGCCATTATTCAGGGGTTGGCGTCCATCGACATTGACGTTTACTCCTCAGGGACGTCCATCCATGTTGACGCCAAGTTGCTCTTCGGCCTGAGCTTAAAAACATGCAGAAAACCATGCTTACTCTATATATATTTACATGTCATATATGTAATATGATGTACACACTACTACAACATGTACTCAAGCAATATTTACAACTAATATACGCATGCATACGTAAGTATACCAATATAACATCGTACGTAAGTATCTACATACTCATACATGATATATATATATATATATATATATATATATATATATATATATATATACAACATGACTCAACACACAATAAGATAAAATGACAACTAATTCGAGGGCCTTAGAAATGATAGATAGAGAAAGATCATGTGCATGTATTTTATCACACATAATATTTGATTTATGACAAGTGAAATTTTCTATGTGTATTACTGTTAAACAAGTGTACAAGCACTGTATAGAGTCAGAGCATCGAAATTTGGGGCTTTTTATGCAAAAACTCAGATCGCGATCTACCCTAATGAGGGTCACGACGAGGTCAACTGAGATCGCGATGGGGTCTTGTATAGGTCGCGAAGGGCTCATGGTTTAGGCAGACAGATCGTGACGTGGTCATTTGAAGGTCGCGATGAGCTCGTCAGTTCGGGCAGCAGATCGCGACGACAAGCCTTGTCGCTATCAGATCGCGACGGAAGCTCTGTCGCAATGGCCTTGTGAATGCGGCCTATCGGGTCGTCACATTCACAGGGTCTGCGCCCGAGTCTGATAGGGAAAGGACATTACATTGGATTGCAGGCCAGAACTTACCCTATATGACACAGGGTGATTCAAAAAGTCAAACCTAATTGTACAAGTGATGAAAAATCATGAAATTAGTTGCGAATTGATCTAGACATGCATGGGTACTTATAGTAAATAGGAATTTGAAAACAGACAGGGTTCAACATGCTTTAAACACGGGTATTCATGATGAACTTGAAACAGTACATAGTTAAGATCAATGATTTAATTCGCAAGATAGGATGAATCAAAATTAGGGCTTTTAAGGGCAAAAGATGCCTAACATGCATCAATTCCTGCAGTAAAAATCTCGTGGCATGGGGTTGAGTATACAAGGAGATCAAGAATTAAGAAGAGGGTTCGGGGTCATGATGAGCACAGAACATGAAAAATCAAGAAGAAAATATTGACTTGATGAAAAATTATGAAACCAAAGGACTTTTGTTCCTGAGGTTTAGATCAACTTACAGACGAAATTGATTTAGTTTTGCTCGTGAGAATGCCTACCTTTGGTCATTTTACTCTTCTAGGGCTAGAACTTGAAGAACGGGGTTGATGGCTTGAGAGCTCCTTCTCCCCACGAGTTCTCCTCCTCCTTGGCCTCTCTTCCTTGTCTAGAAACCCTTGGCAATGAGCTAGGGCCGTCCATGGAGGTTTAAGAGAGTATTTATGTCTATTGTATTTCTAATTCCTAATAAGACTCTAATTCCTATTAAATTTCAGGATTTCCTATTTCTCTCACCCTTTCCAAGCTTATGTACTTCTAATTGGGTTGGGATGGGAACTAAATTTGTGGCCAAGCTACTAGGGTAGATTTAGGAATCCAATTCTAACTCAAATTTGCTATTTAATACATTAATTACCCCTTTTCTATTTAAGTAATAATTTATTTGCGAATTTAGGGTATTTTTCTATTATTCCCCTTTTAAAATTTTGGGTATTTAAGTAATAATTTAGTTACTAATTTCAAATGGGTCTATTTAACAAAGCCCATTACTTCTTTTCATTTAATGGGTTTTATTTAATTCTTTTTTATATGATTTTCTAATTGCTTTTATTTCTATTATTATTAAATTTTTATTTTTCAAAAAATCAAGGTTGCTACATCCTCCCCCTCTTAAAAGAATTTGGTCCCCAAATTCATATGTTCATCAAGGAGAGAATGTCTTACCGAAATGGTCGGGGTAGTTCCGTCTGATGGTTCCTTCTGGTTCCCATGTGGCTTCTTCCATTCCGCCGTTATTGTAAGGCCCTTGATTTTCACCTTGTTTGTTTAAATATATGTGCGTATAAGTGTATACTATTGATGTATAGATTATTGTGTATAAGTATTTATTGATATAAATTGTATGAATTAGTATTATTGAAATGTGCATAGTATATTCAAGTATATACACACATATATATATATATATATATATATAGATATATATATTAAGTGTGTAGTGTTATAAATTCTGCATAATTAAAGTGAGTTTTGTCGCCAGTCGGCGTCCACATCGGCTGACGCTGACCAGGGGTAGGCGGCAATATCGATGGACGCCATTTTGGATAGGCGACCATGGATATGGACGCCAATATCCCAGACCTGTTACGTTTCCAGATCTGGAAACGCCTCCGGAAATTGAGCCTCTTGTTTTAGAAACCCTTCCCAACGGCTCTGAGACTTGCCCCTTTAACCTATCCGACCCCAACCCTTTATAATATCCAGATTTCAGCCAGATCCACTCCTTTTGGCTCTTGGGTCAAAAACCTCTCTTTTCTGTGCAAAAACCCTAACTTGAACCTGAAGGATCCGGCTTCGGGAGGCTTCATCTGGCGATCTACATCGACCGGTGTCAACCTTGAACATCCGAGAACGACTCTCCACGCTGGTGTGCTGTGAAGATCAACAGAAGATCCGAAGAAGGAGGGATTTGGAGACTCTTTGGCACAGGCCGAGGAGGGCTTCTCCGGCTTAAATCGTCGTTTGTAGATTTTACGGAAGGCAAGTACCCCATTCACATTAACCCTACATGTGTCTAGTATGTCCCAGGATTTTTTCAGATTTTTCTCGTGTCCTGGAACCCCCCTTTCAAATGATTTGTTGGTTTTCAGTCTGTGTTTTGTAGACAGGATATTAACGGCAAGATCCCTTGCCGCTAATATCATGTGTTGACGGCATCATATAATGTCGTTAACCTATAGACTACAACAGTGTGCAAGTCTGTCCTTATATGAACTAATTTTCGACTTTTTCCGCATGAGGATATATAGTAAAAATTTCATATAAAATGTAAATATATATGTTTGGTTGCACTGTGAGTTATTGTGTACTTTTGGAATTTTCGCTAATTATTAGAATTCTTGGAATGTGCTACCAACAAAATTTTAATCTTGGAAATTGTTGTTTATGAAATATGTGTAGAATTTAATTGCCATAAATTTTCTGTACATTGTTCATAAGATCTGATGCATGATATAAAAATTTGAGCAATTTATAATATCTGTACAGTTTATTTAAATTTCTGAACCGAAAAATAGTTAATATATCTACTCAATGTAAAAAAAGTTAAGAATTCATGCGAGACTAGTTAAATTCCTAAAATTTGTGATAAAATTTGTACTGTTAGTATTCATGCATGAAATAAATTGTGAATCCGAATAATGAAAATTTGTGTCAGTTTGGCTATTTTTACAGTTGATAACATCACTGTTAGAATTTTCATAAAATATGTGTAACTCAGAAAAATACAAATTTTGGTATGCGTGATGGTTAAACTATAATGAATTTCTGGTTAAATTTCTGTATTGAACAGATGACAGTAGCTATATAAACTTGCTTTATGTTAGATATTAATAATTATACATGCTAATATGATTAATGTTTAATTCTGCAAAATTTCAGCATGATTAGAATTGTTGTAAAAATTTGATTAATACTGAAAACAGTAGTACCATGCTAGGTAATACTGAAGAATGTAAATATGTGAACATAAGATGAATGCGTAATTATGTTGTATTTAGAATGTGTGGAAATTGAGAAAATGTATTAATGTGCCAATGGGTGACACTGCTACCTTAGAGGGCTGTGGAACTGTACTGTGGTAAAGTCCCCACGGGAAAGTTCAAAGTGTGTGATGTCCCATGGGCATTGGGATTAAATCCTAGAGGCGAACAGTATCGCTGGTTAGGGTGGAGAGTGCTTCTCCCGTTCTGCGCAGTAACTAAGATTAATCACTCGAATGCCTAGGTGATTGATATGTGATGTGATTAGTGTGTGTCCTTCTAAAGTGGTTTGGGCTATGTGTCACGGCATTAAGGAAAAGTGAAAATGTGTTTAAGTGAAAGAAAATGTGTAAATTGTGGACATGTGTAAGTGAATATGTGTTCATGAAATTCTTATGAAAGCATGCAAAAATGCTAAGTTTCTTGTGAATGTGACATGATAGTAGTAAAACAGCGAGTTTCTCACTAATATAAATGTGTTAACCATGTGTAAAATTGTCTTAGAATTTATGTTAAATTAGTTGTTATGAAATGTGTAAATATTGTATAAAATGTTCAACATGTGGCTTATGAATGATTGAATGAAATCAGTTTAGCATAGTGAAAAGTGTAGAAAGCATGTGATAGGATTAGTTTATTGTGTATAAAACCAAATCCCATGTGAAAAATGTGTAGAAATCATGAATAGGCTTCTATTTGAAAAATTGTCACTTCCATGCATTATGTGTAAATGATGTAGCATAAGGTTATGGATATTACTTGATGCATGTATGTTTAGTGTGCTGGTGTTACTTGTTGAGTTCTTTTGAACTCATTCTTGCTTGGCGTACAGGTGCAGACGTTTCTAATTCTTCCGAGGAGATCGTTAGGGGCGACTCGGAGCAAGAGTAGGAGATATTGTTGTGGATTTAGCATTGTAATTTTCATTACTCCATAGTATGTAATAAAGACTCTGCGTAGTCTCATGTGGACAATGTATTTATTTTATTTCAGTTGTGAACAGTTAGCTCTCTTCTCTACTATACGGACTGTGAATAGAATGTGGATGATGGAATAAGAATTTTTTCAGTTCTTTAAATTCCGCTGTCATGAGATATAATATATTTGTGTATGTTTCAGCCTATTGTACTAGTGTTGGGTAAATGTCCCACTGTAGTGATGCCTTTTATATCGACGTGGGTTGGTGGAACCGTACCGATATAACAGGGTTGTTACAGTTATTCCATAAGACTTTAACCACGTGGATGGGACAGTTCTTGAGCTGTTGTACCTTTCGTTCCAGTATCTTGACTGGCTTCTCTTCATATGTCACATCCTTGTTCAATACCAGCTTCTTGTGGCGAATGATGTGTGTAGGATCATATACATATTTCCTAAGCGTGAAGACATGGAACACATTGTGTACACATGCCAGATCTGGTGGCAACGCCAGTCGGTATGCACCAATCCTTTCAAGTACCTCAAAAGGACCGATGAATCTAGGACTGAGCTTTCCTTTCACACCAAATCTTTGGATGTCACGAGTAGGTGACACCTTTAAGAATACATGATCACTGACTTGGAATTCTAAGTCCCGCCTTCTTTTGTCGGCATAGATCTTTTGTCTGGACTGAGTAGTCTTAGGCCGGTCTCTAACCACCTGAATGCCCTTTGTTATTCGTTGTACCATATCCGGGTTTAACCATTGTTGTTCTCCCACCTCATTCCGGCATGCAGGTGATCTACAATTTCTTCCATAGAGTGCTTCGAACGGTGCCATCTTAATACTCGTCTAGTAACTGTTGTTATAGGTGAACTCAATAAGGGATAAGTGCTCGTTCCAATATCCTTGGAAGTCTATAGTGCAAGCTCTCAACATGTCTTCCACTATTTGGTTGGTTCATTCAATTTGCCCATCAGTTTGTGGATGGAATGCAGTACTAAAGTTGAGTTTAGTACCCAGTGCACCTTGCAGTCCTTTTCAAAAATGAGATGTGAATCTTGGATCTCGATCCGAGACTATGGATGATGGAACTCCGTGCAGTCTCACTATCTCCTTGACATATAGGGAAGCTAGTACCTCTGCCGACCACTTACTCTTTATGGCTAGGAAGTGGGCAGATTCGGTTAGTCTTTCTACAATAACCCATATGGCATCGAGTCCACCACGAGTCTGGGTTAAACCCATGATGAAGTCCATGCCAATGCTTTTCCATTTCCATTCCGGAATATCTAGCAGTCTGAGTACACCAGCAGGGCGCAGGTGTTCCGCTTTTACTTGTTGGCATGTAAGGCAATGAGTAGCATGCTCGGCTACCTCTCTCTTCATGTTGGGCCACCAAGATGTTCTTTTCATGTGTTGATATATTTTGGTACCTCCAGGATGAATAGTGTACTTCGTCTTGTGAGCCTCATCCATTAATCTTCTCTTCAGTTCTTCATTGTCGGGAACGCATGTCCTTCCTTGAAATATAAGCCTTCCATCTTTGGTCATAGCAAAGTTTGGTCTTTCGGCTAGAGTTTCCTTGACGTGAACTAAGAATGGATCATCATCTTGTTGAGCTTTGATCTCCTCTAGCAGATCAGATTGAATATTGATATTGGCAAGCAAGACTCGATCATCCCTATGTTTAATATTTAAGTCTAACCTTGCAAATTATTCTAGTAGTTGCATCTCGCCAAGGACTAGACTTGAAACGGATGCCATCAGCTTTCTACTAAGAGCATCAGCCACGACGTTTCCCTTTCCTGAATGGTATTAGATGTTGAAGTTGAAATCTTTTAGGTATTCCAACCATCTTCTCTGTCTCATGTTGAGTTCCTTCTGGGAGAATAAGTACTTCAGGCTTTTATGGTCTGAGTAGATAGTGAACTTTTTACCATATAAGTAATGTCTCCAGATTTTCAAGGCGAAGACCACGGCAGCCAACTCCAGATCATGCACGGGGTAGTTGACTTCATGAGTCTTCAGTTGTCGAGAAGACTAGGCGATGACTTTCTCCTTTTGCATCAGTACACACCCCAGCCCAATTCCTGAGGCATCTGTGTAGACAGAGAAACCTTCTCCCTCTATTGGCAGAGCGAGAACCGGTGCCGAAGTAAGGCAATCTTTAAGAGTTTGGAAACTTTTCTCACACTCTTTACTCCAGGAGTATGGATTCTCCTTTCATGTTAGTCGCATGAGAGGAACGACGATCTTGGAGAAGTCCTTGATGAATCGCCTATAGTAGCCAGCCAGTCCTAGGAAGCTTCTAATTTCGGTGATGTTAGTTGGTCTCTCCCAATTGAGTACAACTTCGACTTTGGAGGGATCAACGGAGATGCCGTCCTTTGAGATAACATGGCCCGAGAAGGACACTTCTTCGAGCTAGAATTCACAGTTGCTAAGCTTTGCGTACAGTTTGTTGTCTCGCAAGACTTGAAATGCGATCTTCAAGTGTTCTTCATGCTCTTCTTTGGTCTTTGAATATATGAGGATATCATCGATAAAGATGACCACAAACTTGTCAAGGTATGGCGAATATATGTTGTTCATGAGTTGCATAAAGGCTGCAGGAGCATTGGTTAGACCAAAAGGCATAACGACGAATTCATAATGTCCATACCTGCTCCTGAAAGCTGTTTTGAAGATATCGTCATCCTTGATCCTCATTTGGTGATAGCCAGATCGAAGATCGATCTTGGAGAAATATTGAGCTCTAGATATCTAGTCGAATAGTTCATCGACCCTAGGCAGTGGGTACTTATTCTTGATGGTCAGCTGATTGAGTTGACGATAGTCGATCCATAGCCTCATCGATCCATCTTTCTTCTTGATGAATAGCACAGGTTCTCCCCATGGGGAAGTACTCGGTCTAATGAACCCCTTCTCTAATAGCTTCATCAGCTGCGTCTTCAACTCCTTTAGCTTGGCAGGTGACATCCGGTACGGTTGACGCGATATCGGGGCAGCTCCAGGGATCAACTCTATGGTGAAGTTGACATCTCGTTCTGGGGGAATCCCTGGTAGATCTTCAGAAAACACATCGGGATAATCCTGAACTATGTGGATGTCTTCTATCTTAGAACCCTTCTTTTCCACTACTACAGCCGCAAGGAATGTAATGCAACCTTTCCTTATCATATTGTGGGCTTTGATGGCGGAGATTAGAGACATCCGTCTCTTACGCCTAATCCCAGAGAATGCCAATTTAGGAAAGTCACTAAAGGTAACCTCCCCTTTCTTACAGTCGACACTTGCCCCATATGTGGACAACCAGTCGGCTCTCAAAATTACATCATAGCCTTCCATGGGCATACACACCAGGTTGGCTTTTAGGTTATGATCTCTGATCATTAAATCGATAGATGCAAAGTATTTGTTCAATTTCTCCTTTTCCCCTAGTGGTGTTGTGACAGGGAACTCACAACCCATGGATATAGGTTTTGCAGTTAGGGTATCAGCAAAGTGTTGAGATATAAATGAATGAGTTGCTCCAGTATCAAATAAGACAAATGCTGATAAGGAGAAAACTTGTAGAGTACCTTCTACCACGCCACTGTCCGTAGCGGGTTCCTCATCATGCAGGGCTTGCAGTCATCCCTGTTTCATAGGCACATTAGGGCGCCTCTCATGTTCTTTCAGCAGCGGGCACTCAGGGATGCGGTGCTCGCGACTTCCATAGCACAGACATGCACCGACTTTCCTCCAGCATTCATCAGCAATGTGACCTGGCTTGTCACAATACTTGCAATTGCTTTTGGCTGGGGTGTTGGGTATGAAGACCTTGGGTGACCCCCCGGTGATGTTGAAGGGACATTTCTTGCCATTGTTTGTCTTGGCAGATGATGGTCCAGAAGTCATTTCCTTCTTTACGAACTTCCCTTTGATACGGTTGGTGAAGTCCGAAGCATCTTCCAGCAGCTGAGCTTTCTTTACCATCTCGCCGTAGGTCTGGATGTCGAGAGGTGCCAGTTGGGTAATGTATTGAGGCTTAAGGCCGTTGAGGAAGCGCTTAGCCTTCATTCTCTCCGTGTTCACTAGGTGTTCAGCATACCTTGCCAGTCTAGAGAACTGGGCTTCATAGTCGGCCACTGTCATGCTCCGCTGCTTAAGAGCAGCAAATTCGGCAGCCTTCCTTTCTTGGACACGCTCCGAGAAATATTTGGAATTAAAAGCGTCTTTGAATTCGGCCCAAGTGAACTGACCGTTTGCTCGGGTCGCTTCCACAGACTCCCACCAAGCGCGGGCATCCTTTTCAAGTTGAAAGGTAGCTAGCAGCAGCTTATCCCTCGCTGCACATTGCATAACACAGAAAATTCTTTCCATTTTCTTTAGCCAATGCTCGGCTTCATCCGGATCCGTAGATCCACTGAACTTGGGTGGGTTTAGACACCCGAAGTTACGATGCAGGTCGCCTGCACCACGATTGCCACCTCCTTGGGTACCTTGCACAATCGTGCGAGTAAGTTCTTGTATGGTCTGTTGCATGCCCCTCATTTAAGCACGTTCAACAGTCATCTTTGTTGCTTATTTCCTACAAAAATAACTTACTGTCATGATATTGATGTGATGTTTAATTCGTGCATGTGTGAGTTCATTTTTAGCTAGTTACCCTTGGCTCTAACCACGACTCACATAGGTAGGATAATTGACTCAAGTTGAGGCAGGTTAACTTAGATCATCCTATACTTAAGAATAACCTAGGTTCTGATACCACAAAACTATCACGCCCTGACGCGGAATATCGGTACGCGAGGCAGTTGCAAGTAAACGGGTACAGAGCAAGTACTAGACATCAAACTATTGCACAATGATAAATATTAAAAGAAATTCTTCTCATTAATAACTTTCCAATGTCTAGTTACAACTACTAATATCAGAGCCAGTCTATAGGGCCCAATTACATTGAAATAAAAGTAAAAGACTAACTCAAACTACTAACTTAACTACTATAACTCTAACATAGGACTAAGGCACTAGGGTGCTCGTAACATCACTCATGGTCGTTCCCGTCGTCTTGAGTGTATAGTTCATCATCGGTCTCACCTGAGAACACAACGACAAATAACGCATGGTTAGCGATAACGCCCAGTACCACTTAAATCATAATAGTCAAGCAGGATTTAAATGATTAATGCATTTAAAAGGCAGAGTAACTAATGATAAAGCAAGAGAGTCAAGTAAAAGATAGTAGGATAGCACGTGAACGAAATAGCACAACTTTCCAAATATAGCACAAGAGTCGAGTATAGCATAAAATAGCAGGATGGCCATAGCACAAGGTATAGTAATAGCACAACGAGTATAGCATAACACTTTTGTCAATAGACAACGAGAGAACATAGCACTTTTGATTGTCATTTAAATAGTCGAGATAGATAGTACTCGAGTGTAATGCCAAACACTCTGATCATTTAACTCCCATGGGCACTAGCACTTTCGGGCGCACATCCCAGGACCAGATCGGGCCCTTTATATATTGCCAGGTATTGGTTATATTGTTTATCTTTAGATAATCAGTCAATGGCCAATATAGAGTACCAAGAAAAATAGAGTACTAGATGAATAGACGAGATAGTAGAGTGAACGTGAATACATGTGTGAGTAGAGTATAGATGAGAGCTGGTGGACATTTCATATGAAACGTCGAGTAATGAGCGATAGTAACAGTTGCCCAACACCACACTTGGTGTTGGCAGTCAGGTGGAACTCACGACCCTTCCACTGGCCATTTTAAGCACAGGTCCAGAGGTCCAGCGTGATATAAGATAAGAGCGAACTTCTAATAGCCGTTTGGATCATGTTGATCCCTAAAGGTGTAATAGGTGTTAGTGTACAACCGGCTCGTCGACCATGTGGGAATCCATGGACAGAGGAGACTTACGGAGGCCTTGAACAAAGACTTACTAGTCCGGCAGAAGGAGTATCCGACAGAGAGTTCGTCCAAGTCAAGAGAGAGTGTGTATATAGAAACAAGTGCTCGACGTTCTAGAGGAATTCTAGAACAGTGGAGCGTCGATATTGGTATTCCCAAAACATCGAGAGAAAATGTAGACAAGTCTTATTTAAAATATGACAATTTAATTACATAAATTACTAGATACATTATGAATATTTTTATTCCAAATTAAGCCATATTGGATCGTTCAAGTGTGTGCATGTGTTAAGAGAAATTATAGATAGAGAAAGAATAAGTGCATGTATTTTATCACACATAAATATTTGATTTATGACAAGTGAAATTTTCTGTGTGTATGACTGTTAAACAAGTGTACAAGCACTGTATAGAGTCAGAGCATCGAAATTTGGGAGGTTTTATGCAAAAACTCAGATCGCGACGTACCTTAATGAGGGTCACGATACGGTCAACTGAGATCCCGACGGGGTCTTGTACAGGTCGCGACGGGCCCATGGGTTCAGGCAGATAGATCGCGACGGGGTCGTTTGAAGGTCGCGACGCGCTCGTCAGTTCGGGTAGCAGATCGCGACGATGGGCCTTGTCGTGATCAGATCGTGACAGAAGCTCTGTTGCGACAGCCTTGTGAATGCGGCCTATCGGGCCATCGCGTTCACAGGGTCTGCGCTCGAGTCTGACAGGGAAAGGACATTACATTGGATTACAGGCCAGAACTTATCCTATTTGACATAGGGTGATTCAGAAAATCATAACTAATTGTACAAGTGATGAAAAATCATGAAACTAGTTGCGAATTGATCTAGACATGCATGGGTACTTACAGTAAATAGGAATTTGAAAACAGACAAGGTTCAACATGCTTTAAACACGGGTATTCATGATGAACTTGAAACAGTACATAGTTAAGATCAATGATTTAATTCGCAAGATAGGATGAATCAAAATTAGGGATTTTAGAGGCAAAAGATGCCTAACATGCATCAGTTCCTACAGTAAAAATCTCATGGCATGGGGTTGAGTATACATGGAGATCAAGAATTAAGAAGAGGGTTCAGGGTCATGATGAGTACAGAACATGAAAAATCAAGAAGAAAATATTGACTCGATGTAAAATTATGAAACCAAAGGGCTTTTGTTCTTGAGGTTTAGATCAACCTATAGACGAAATTGATTTAGTTTTGCTCTTGAGAATGTCTACCTTTGGTCGTTTTACTCTTCTAGGGCTAGAACTTTAAGAACGTGGTTGATGGCTTGAGAGCTCCTTCTCCCCACGAGTTCTCATCCTCCTTGGCCTCTCTTCCTTGTCCAGAAACCCTTGGCAACGAGCTAGGGCCGACCATGGAGGTTTAAGAGAGTATTTATGTCTCTTGTATTTCTAATTCCTAATAAGACTTAAATTCCTATTAAATTTTGGGATTTCCTATTTCTCTCACCTTTTCCAAGCTTGAGAACTTCTAATTGGGTTAGGATGGGAGCTAAATTCGTGGCCAAGCTACTGGGGTAGGTTTAGGAATCCAATTCCAACTCAAATTAGCTATTTAATGCATTAATCACCCCTTTTCTATTTAAGTAATAATTTAGTTACGAATTTATGGTATTTTCCTATTATTCTCCTATTAAAAATCTCTATTTTGGACCACTAATTTCTAATGGGTCTATTTAACAAAGCCCATTACTTCTTTTCATTTAATAGGTTTTATTTAATTCCCTTTTATTTGATTTTCTAATTGCTTTTATTTCTATTATTATTAAATTTTTATTTTTCGAAAAATCTAGGTTGCTACATGAGGTTTCCAAGAACCATTTGTTGTTGTCTTGGTAAGGGTTTCCCCCAGGACTGTTCTGTACTCGTTTCTGTTGTTGCTATGCTGATGTTGTTTTGGTTGGTGTGTTCTGGCGGGTTTTCCCAGAACCGTGCCTTGGTGGTTCTGGTGGAGGTTCTTTCAGGATTGGCTTGCGTTGCTTTTGCAGTTCTGCTTACTGCGTTGTTCTCGCTGAAGGTCTGTGTCATTTGGTCGTTGGGTTGTGCGTTCTGGTGAAGGTTCTTCCAAGGATCGCCGTTTGTCGTTTCTGGCGGAGGTTCTTCCCAGGAGTGTTCTATGTTCATTTCGGGCCACCGTTGTGTTGCCCCTATGGCATGGAGTGTGTCGTTTGGTTTGGTTGTTTGTTCTGGTGAAGTTCTCCTAGGACGACTTTCTATTGTTCCTAGTGGATGTCCTTCACAGGGTTACTTCGTGTTGTTTTGGTTGTTGTGGCTCTCTCTCTTTGTAGAGATGAGCTGTCATTGTTGCTGGTTGGACTGTCTGTGTTATAGTCTGCTTGGACATTTTCGGTCAATGTGCAGTGCCCTTAGCCATGCATCTGGCTACTGCGTTGTCCATCTTGTCTCGTTGTTTGTTTCCAAGTTTCTCGATTGCGCTGGTGGGACTTCCTGTGTCCCGTGGTTCGGGTGGTATGCTTCGTTTCTCACTCCCAGCGTGCTCTTGCAGATGGTGGTCTGGTGAGTGCAGTCAGTGTCTGGCTGGTTGTGCATCTTATGGAAGTACCAGTCTTGCGTTGTGGTTTTATCTCTCTCTCGTTTGTGGAAGAGAGTCGTTACGTGTCTCCCTCCTCTGCTTTTCGTTGGTTGCTCGGGGTGGTGATGCTCCGCTGTGGTGTTGTGTCACCAGGGTGCAAATCGTTGCGACCTTCTGGAGGAGTTATCTTCCCTTGAGTTATTTTTGGGTTGAGCTGGTTGCTCCCCTCGTGCTGTCGTTTCCTTGTGGCACCGTGGGTCTGTGGCCCTGTTCGTGTCGTTTTTTGTTGATTGTTTCTTGCTGCCTGCCTGGACAATTTGAGGCATTGGGTCCTTGTTGGTTTTGTGCGAGGTAGTATTATTTTCTTATTGGGTTGCTTGCATGAGCATTGTTTCGTTGTGCATTGGTTTTTTGTGGTTGGCCTTGCTCGTGCAAGTGTTATTCCGGTGTGTGCTCAATTGTGCCTCAGCTTGTGCCTTGGAGGCTTTTCATGTCGTCGTTTTGGTGTTTGGCCTCTCTATCGGTCGCGATGGAGATGGTGCTTCTTGCTCTTGCATGCTAGGGAGTTGTTGTGGTCTTTTGATCCACATGCGGAAGAGTCAGTGCTCCTTATTTTGTATGCTTTTTGGAGCCGACATGGTTATTACGCTTTTGAAGTTGTCGGATTTCCGTGTGCTTCTATTGTGGTTCTCTAGTGGAGAGTCCCCTTTGGTGGGCCCTATGTTGTCTCGGGCTGTTGGTGAGGTTGTGTGTACCACACCTTGAGCGTTTTCTTTGATGCTTCATGTATTTGTGCCTTAAGGGTTGGGGCCGGTGTGGCCTGTTGTGGCTTTTCATGCTTGCAGTTCTTTGCGTGTGGCTTTTTGACGGGTCTCTGGTGAAGAGTCATTCTTGTTAGCCTGTGTTGTTTCGGCCGTTGGTGCACCTGTGTTGCACTTTGCTTAGTTTTGGTGCTTGTGGTAGCACCATGTGCTTGTGCTCAAGTGTTTCGATTTTGTGCCGTCTGAAGCCTTGGTGCATTGTGTTGTACCTTGGGTGGCTCCTGGTGCTTGTGATAGCACCATGTGTTCTGCCGTGTAACTGTTCGTGAGATTTGTGTGTCGTTACACAACTACGCTCGGTTTTAGAGGCGTTGAGCTTTTCACCTCTGGGACACTTTGTGCTGGCTTGTGCCTTGTGGTTGTACCATTACCACTGTGGGGTGGCTGCTTTGCCTTGTCTAGGTAGCCCTATCGGTGGTACGTCAGGCTTTGGTCGTAGCATGTGTCTGAGTTTTCCCTCTCGCTTTGGAAGCGAGTGTGTTCGGTTGTGGTACCCTGCTTCGGTCTGGGTCCCTCTGAGGTCGACGTATTGTCCTCGACCTCTGTAGTTGTTTTGGTTTCTATGTGGTTCTGCGTCATTTTGGTGGTTGGTATGTTGGTACCCGTGTTGGCCCGTGTGTGCGCGTGGTGGGTGTACTGCCAACTCCTCATTGGTTCTCCATTGTGCGTGGTGTTGGTGAGTCTGGAAGCCGATGGTGGAGTCTCCTGTCAGTTCTTCTAGTGACAGTGAGGTCTATTTGCTCGCTAGTACTTGACCACGTGGTTTGTCGACGTTGTGAGGTGCTTGTTTTTTACTTAACCTCAAACTTCTTTCGTGCTTCCGTCGTAATGTGTTACATTGTGAAGCATGTAGTTTCCCAGTATTGTGGCTCCGCATGCGTTTGGTGTCCTTGTTGGACCACGAGGATGGTCTAGGTGAGACCTAGTGGTGATAGTGGATGCCATTTTCGTAGGTTGAGGTTTCTCCACATGCATTTGGTGTACTTGTTGGACCACGAGAAAGGTTTGGGTGACACCTAGTGGTGACAGTAGATGCCATTTTCGCATGTTGAGGTTTCTCTGCGTGTGTTTGGTGTCCTTGTCGCACCACGAGGAAGGTCTGGGTGAGACCTAGTGGAGACAATGGACGTCATTCTGTGTGTTGAGGATTCTCTGTGAGCATGATGTTGCTCTGGTCCTTGTCGCTCGCGTAGTTTCTCGGTTGGGCTAGTGGCCGATGCTAGCTGCTGCTAGTAGTGTGAGGCTAGCTCTTCCCCTGAGTGTTGTGCTTGACTCTCAAGCATTTTTTCTGGTTGTTGTCGGCAACTGTGTACTTTATCGGGTTTCTCTGGCGAGGGAGTGGGTTACTGATCGGCGTTTCTCGTCTTTTTGTTGGCAACTGCGTCCTTTGTCGGATTTTGCTGGTGACAGAGTGGGTTGCTGGTCAGTTGGTTCCAACAACGGGGTTTGTTGGTGGCTACATCCATGCAGTTTTCGGCTAGAGTTTTATGCTGTTCAGGTCGGTTTTTGCGTTGCTCTGCACCTGTGGGGTTGTCATTCCATTTGGATGCCTTACATGTAGCTAGAGTAAGCTGTGGGGTTTTCGGTTACGTACTACTCTTGTGTTTGGAGCTCGTTGTGTGAGACATTGGTTTTTCAACTTTGTGTGCTTCGTGCATGTTTGGTGGTGCGGTTGTTGCCACTAGAAGTCGTGGTGAGACTTAGTGGCTCTTCGCACCTGCGCGTCATATGCTCCACGTGTGTTCGGTGGTGCGGTTGCTGCCACGAGGAAGTCGTGTTGAGACTTAGTGGGTTATTAGCACTGTGTTACGTTTGCTCCCTGTGCTTCTTTTTGTTTCTTGGGATCTTTTGGGCGTGCCCTAAATTTTTAGGATGAAATTGTTTTAAGGGGGGTAGAATGTAATATCTAGCTTCCCGGCATTTTGTCTGATGTCTTGGATGACTGTCCACTAACACGTCTAGGCTGGGCAATGTGTTAGTGTCGCATCATTGGTGTCTGACGTGATAGGTCATCCTTGTCGCGACCAGCTTGTGTGTCGCATTCTTGTCACGCCCGACTTTCCCTTCGTGTTCTTAGTGCGATTGGTCACCGGGTGGCAACAGTGTTCTGTCGCTTCGGTTGTCTGATGCCTGTTAGGGTGGCAGGTGTGTCAGTATGACTTGTCGGGTTGCCGGCGACCCTTCTTCCCTTTATTCTTCCTCTTCCCTTTCCTCTCCTCTAGTGGGAGCTCTGCCTCCCTCTCTTCCCTTTGTGTGTTTCAGGCGAGGAGGAGGGCCGTGTTCTTGTTCCCGGTGTCGTGGAGCTTGCGTGGAGTGAGGGGGAGGTGGCCAATCTGACGTGAGGGGCCCCTAATGGGTTCGTTTCTTCATGGAAGGTAGGGATTGCTTGTGCCCTTCTCGATTGGGTGGATTGGGAGCCCCTCGTGGTTTGTAGATAGCATTTACTGCTTTTCCATGCTCCCCTCCCCCCGTGTGGTGTGTGGGTGTCCCCAGGATGGAGCATCCCGTGGGTCTACCTCTCTGCTGGTGTCGCGACCGCAATGCACGTCGCGACATCAGAAAAAGGCGTCAGCCCGGTCGATCGTGAAATGTTGCCCCGTCATGATAAGGATCGTTGTCGTGACGCGTTGCCCCATCGCGATAGGGTTGCGGTCACAGTGCCCCTCCCGGTCGCGATGGTATCGCGACGGCCAGAAGGGATGCTACAATACTTGTGTTGCCTCAGGTGTTTTCGTGGTTCCGGTTGGGGTGTCGGTGTGTGCCCCAGGTAGGCTTGCCCTTAGGACCTTCAGGTGGGGAACGCGGCAGGTTACCTGGCTGCGTTTAGTGACTGATTGTGACATCTTCGTGGCCGTGTCCTGGCAGTGGTGCCATGGGAGTCGCGTCTGTCTAATAATCGATTAACTGGCGGTCAATCGATTATAGTAGAGCGATGGGTTTTAACATGATACTGGTGGTGTTCCGAGGTTTTGGCTTGTTCGTGTGTGCCTTGGTTGGACGACGGCCCTCTTGAGGGTCTATGCATGACTCGTGCTTGTTGGGCTTGTCGTAGGTTACAAGCCAGCAGTTCAGCATGGTTCATGTTGTGCTTGCCCCGCCTGTTCGCCCAGTGCTTCGCACTTGAGGGCTTGTCCCGTTCAGAGGTTGTCTCCGTTCCTGGGACCCCCATCCTCGGGAGCTTGTTGAGGGAGTGCTCTGGGCTATGAGCGTGCTCGAGTTGGCAGCTGAGTTGCCAGACTCTAGAGCGGAGGGGAAAACGAGGTTTGGACAGTGACGTCGAGTCGTTTATAGACCTTTCTTGTCTGGGGCGGGATGCCGAGATCATTGAGGTGTTTTCTTTCCGGCACGGCTCAGACAATCCTTTTTCTCACTACCTCTCTCTGTGTTGGTTCCGAAGCCACGTAGTGGTGCTAGGCGTTGGGCCGCAGCTTAGCCAAGCTACGGTGGAACGTGCGTTCTTCTGGTGTTCTGTGGCGGCTCTGTCTTGCTCTTCCATGGAGGTTAGAGGTAGGAGCTTGGCTGGTGAGTAGAGGGAGTGGCTGGTGTGTCCTCCTCTTGGCTTCCAGTGGCAGTGGCTTGGTTGCTGTTGTTGTGATGACGTTTCCTCACAAAGTTTCCAAGTGTTATCCGTTGCCCTAGCCTGCACGGTGGTTGTAGCTGAATGCGTGACATTATTGACTGTGCACTCTCGTTGTTCAAAGTTCATTGCACAGATCAATATGCGCACTTCCTCTAAACTATCTCACAAAATTAAAACAACAAAGATGAACTAGCATGGTGGTGAGAACAGGTCATATCCACGGAGAGGCTGAATAGAGCTTGAATTAAACTACTTTAACTTGAAATATGTAAGAAGCAGAAGTCAATCGGACTTTAAATACAGCAGCACATGAGAAATCTCCACAACACAGAAGAAATGAACTAATGCACTAAAAATGGAAGAAATAAACTCCACTGGATCGGTTTCCTCTCAACATAGAAGAAAAGAAATAAGAAGCATCACTAGATCGATTCATCTAAGCACGGGCAAAATAAACAAATCAACCCAAAACAATGGAAATATAATTGCTCCAGGAACAACCCTCTGCAGTACAAAGATGAAACACCAAATTCCAACCAAATCACAACAGCCGAACTAAGAAGGAAATGGACCAACAATTGCAGAAGAAATGGAAAATGATACCAACAGCCTCAGTCTCTCACAACTCTCACCAGGTGCTCCTCCTGCTCAACCAACAGTAGAAAGAACACTCTCACAGCTCTAAACAAAACTGGCGTCGTTCCTCACATAACAGAACAGAAGAAATAGAAGAACAGAAATCTAAAAGAAAATTTCAATTGCTCTCCAGACGAACACAGTAGAAGTGAAATAGAGAAACACAACAAGACAATCTCCAAGATGATCCGAACTCCGATTCCCTCATAGCAACACAAAATAGATGAAAAAAATGACAAGGGTATTCCTCTCCCGTACTCCAACTCTTAACAGAACAAAAAAAAGGAAAGCAAATCCCCTTCAGTTGAGCAGAATCCTTCTCCCCAAATTTTGAACAACATAAGAAAGAAAAACTAAAAATCCAAAAACAAATCAAAATGGCCAACCATCTCAACCAGAAAGATGCTGAACCCTCAAAAAGCCTGAGCTCCGGATCTGAACCCCTCACAACAACAAAAGAAAATTTCAAAGAACTGGATTAACACCACTAGATTGAAAGGAAGAAAGCACAAATGAAATGGAAATTAAATGCAATAACGAACACTAGATCGAAGTCTCCCTCTCACTGATGCTAAAGAACAGAAAGAGTACAGAACAAAATAAATGGTAGAAAATTAACTCCTAAAAATTTCCACTGATGAACCCTCCCCAATCCGAACCAAGAACAGATGCTGAAGAAAAATTACAGAAAGAAATGGCAAACTAAAATCCCTAAAATCTCTACTGCCCCCCCCCCCCCCCCCCGAGAAGCCCAAGAACTCTAACCCCTGCTCTGATGAAAATAAAAAAATACAGGAAAGAAATGGCAACTAAAAATTCCTAATAAATTCTAACCAGAGAACCCCCGGAGAAGAGGACCTCGGGTCTTTTTATATATGCCCGGGCGCCTCCCGGATCACCAACGCGGTAGCACCAGGATCGCCTCCAGCTGCTTCGTACGCAGCAGCCTGCTTCGCACAGCCTCTGCACACCTGAGAGCCTCATGCCCTCTCTCCCCCGCTGCGCATGGCAGCTTCTGCACCAACTCTTGCCACTTAGCTAGCCTCCAGCTCAGCACTGCCACCTCAGCCGCATGCTCCCAAACTCCAGCCACCAGCCCGCCTCCTGGTCCTATTCCGCCTGAGCCATGTCGCCCCCATCGCTAGCGCCTCAGCCCTGGCCGCACCCAGATCCAGCAACCTCCATCATGGACGTCCAGCCAGTGCCTCCACACAGCCACAGCCGCTCCAACAGTGCTGATCCAGCCATCTACAGCAGCCGCGTGCCTGGGTGCTTCCACTTCCATCGCCAAGTCCATGCCAGCCGTGCTTCTGCTCCAAATTCGCTTCCAGGACTCCATCGCCCGAGCACAGCCCGCCGCGCCCCTGCTGAGCAGCACCATCAACCCACGCCAGCCTTGGCACACACAGCCTCACCCTCAACCGCCATGCCCCCAGCCTCATCAGCTTCTCACACCCGCCTGGCCTGCACATCTGCCCCAAATCCACTTCCAAGAGCTTCCAGCAGCTTTTGTTGCTGACCTGGTGGAAAGAAGACAAAACAAGAAAAAGGGTTAAGTGGATTGCGTGGGTTAAAAGTGTGGTGAAATGTTTAAAAGTGTTTAATTATTTAATGGGTTTGGGTGGGAGGTTATTATAAAAACTATTATTTATTTATTTACAAATTCAAACTTATCTATTACTAAAGAAATATTTACAAAATTGGTATTTTAACAAAATTTATTTATATACATATCTATTTACAAGATTTCTTATGTACCTAATTTGTCAAAATAGTGACTTATTGAATCTAACGTGTATTCTAACCCAAAAATTTAACTAAAATACTCGAAAACTAATCCATGAATGAAATGAAAATTAAAATCAAATGCACATTATTTATGGACAACTGATGTCTAAAATTAACTAAATGTATGAAATTTAACACGAAAAATTGTGCAGTTATCAGTAGCCTAGCCATGTTTAGTTTCCGTGGGCGTTGTTGGTTTGGCCTTGTTGGCTCATGCTTCTAGTGGTTCCCGCTTCGATGTTCTCTCGGTTTGGTAGTCCCGTTCTTGAGTGGCAATCCGTGGTGGCACCGGCATGTGTGGCTTCCCGACCTCGTGGTGTGTCCGGGGTCCAGGGTGGTTCTGCTTGTGGGCTCTCGACCTTGTGGAGGTCTGAGGTGGTCGTGCTTGTGGTGAGACGTCCTTCTCATGTGGTTACTCAATGGTCTCTATGAGACCCCTATCTCAGAAGGCGTGCTGAGACTTATTTTCGTGTTGTGCCTGACTCCATTGGTTTCTGCAGGAGTCGTGTGTGTATCACAACCGTGGTTGGTGGTCGTGGCATTGCATTGTTTTGTTTCGCTGCTTAGTAGTATCTGGTTGTAGGTGTGCCTCGCTTTATAGCTTTCTAGAGTACTTTCCTATTTTCAGAGTTCCTACTGCTCTGGCCGGTGAGGGACTGGTAATCCCTACTAGGCCTTGTTCTCAAGGCTCACCCCCCTACTCTCTTCAGCTAGGGATCGTCGCCATGGGAGCTCGGTGTGGGAAGGGTTGCGGAGACAGCTGTGGCGCCTTGTGTTGTCAGCAGCAGTGAGAGTGAGTGTTGTGAGCTCTTGTACCTGAGTGAGTTGAGAGTTGTGCTTTGCAAGTTCTTGGGGTATGCCTCTTAAGGACTGCACCTTTCTTCTTGTATCTATGCTTTTACTTGGGACACGTTGTATAGACAGTTATAGTTATTTAAATTCAGTACATATTTCACTAGACTATTTCTTCTAACCCTTCCGAGTCTTCGGATCCGTGGCTGGAGATGCAAACTTCAGGGTCCCTTGCGGGGGTCCGGAAGGTCGGGTCGTTACACTACTCAACCTAAGTACAATGAGCACGACAGCTCACACACACCATTGAGCACAACGGCTCAAAGCACAACCTCTTGTGAGCACGAAGATTCACAAGAACAACGTGGAGATAAGCACGATGACCTACTCCAGAAAGCACTTGCGAGCACGATGACTCACAAGCACAGACTAGAAATGAGCACAACACTTCACTCCACTGGGCAAGACCACGATGACTCTTCCCAAAACCACTAAGCACGATGGCTCTAAAACCTGAGCACACAGTACTGAACTCTTTGGACCACGATGGATCCAAGTTCTACTAGAACAAGCCCAATTAGGGAGTAGATCCTCTAGCACGATCTACCTCAGTACAAATTGTGAATATAAAATCAAAACAATCAAGTAATCTGTGTAGAATGCTTACACAGATCACACACTATCAAATTTGTTCTGAAAATATAAAATAGAAAGAAGGAAGAAAACTTCTCTTTAGCTCTGAATATGATCTTCATGATCTTAGATCCAATCTTTTTCTTTCTTATTATAGTCTCTGCTTGATCTGCCTTCTGGCTTCCTCTCGTTCTCCTTCATCTTCTTCTTCTTCTCTTCACGTTTGCTACACTTCTGCTGCTCTGCTTCTCCTAGCGGCACTGCTCTTCTCCACTCTTTTAGGTGCACACTTTTAGGGTGCTTTTCCTTTTTTTCTGGCCGTGCCTGCTGGATACCTTTTCACAAAGGACAAAGGCATATTTATAGCCCTAATCATGTGACCTTGTACCTGGGAATACGTGAGCACTAAGTACCCTAAGTAAGACACATGCCAACACATGATATCCTGCACATATAACATCTTTAAGTATTCAGGAATATGGATAATCAATGTTTAAGTTTACTAATAAAGCAATCCATGTTATGACAATCGATGTAGGACATGAGGCAATCAATGTTTGATCAACTGTCAAATTATAACATGAATATACGAAGTCTCAGCTCTTTTACTAGCCAAGTGTAAATCGTGGCATCCGAAGTCAAGATGCTTCGGATGGCAGAAATACAATGTGAATATACAAATTTCCATAGCTTCGACTGGCAAGGTTTTAATGTGAACATCCAAAGTCACAGATCTTTGGATGATAGTGACCAAAACAGAAATATACGAACTTCATGGCTTCAACTGACCAAGTGTAAAAGTGAACATCCGAAGTCACAATGTCAAAATGGTCTTCATCAGTCGAAGTTACTTCGTCATATCCAAAGCTTAGCTTCGTATATGACGAAGATCCACTTCATCATATCCCAAGTCCAGCTTCGTCTGACAAAGAGCAATTGAGTACATCCAAAGTTAGTGTTGAATTTAGTCTTAATCAGTCGAAGTGACTTCGTCATATCTGAAGCATAGCTTCGTATATGATGAAGTTTTGCTTCGACTGACAAAGAACAAATTCGAACATCTGACGGCACAGTGATAAAATAGTCATGATCAGTCGAAGTGACTTCGTCATATCTAAAGCTTAACTTCATATATGATGAAGTTCCACTTTGTCATATCCTAACATCGGATATGACAAAGTTCTGGTTCGACTAACAAAGATCAAAATAGAACATCCGAAGTTGCAGTGTTAAATATATCATGATCAGTCGAAGTGACTTCGTCATATACGAAGCTAAGCTTCGGATATGTCGATTTCGTCATATCCGAAGTCCAACTTCGTATATGACAAAGTTTGACTTCGACTGATAGAGAACAAAACTGCACATCCGATGTCTGTACTTCAGCTGACTACGACCAAAAGTGAACATCCGATGTTCATTTAAGCATGATGTCAAAGTGGCCAGTCAATTTATGACCTGTAAACATGAATCAAATGAATTGCAACATGAAAGCACTTAAGTTTATCAAGTAATCAATGACATCGTGATGATAACAAGATGAGCCATGATTATGTCAGCATCAAAACATATCAAATCAATCATCATCAAAACAATAGTTATGGTTATTCACAAAACCATAACTCAACATTCTCCCCCTTTTTAATGATGGCAAAACTGTTGGCCCTTTTGGTACGGCAGCAAGCTAACCTAGAGGGGGGGGGGTGAATAGGCTTTTCTGAAATCTGAAATAGAAGCTTAAACACAGAAAATTATCACTTAAAAGTTTGGTTAGTTTAGAGTAGCAGTGCGGAATCAAATAAATAATCACACAGAGGACACAAGGAATTTATCCTAGTTCGTCCCTTCCCACATGGAAATCCTACGTCTAGTCCCCAAGCAACCTCTTGGGATTTTACTAACCAAGGGTACAGTCCCCCACAAGGACAATACAACACCCAACACCCCAGCTGGTCTTCTTCTCTTTCCTGGGCAAGAAGGCAACCTACTTCTTTTACAGGTCAAGAAGCCAACCTCCTGGTACAAACCCCAGTGTGATTCTGCTAGACACAAACCCCTAGCTCGGTTCTACACTATATACAGTCCTATAGCTAGACATAAATCTTTCTTAGAAAAGAAAGAACGAAGTTGAGAGTTGGAACAGATGAACACCAACTACAAGAAAACTCTCAGTGAAAAGACTCTCTCCCCAGATAAGAAAGATGCACACAGAGAGAGTGAAGAGAGGAGAAGGAGCTTGAAGCTTGAGGGTTTCAGATGCTTGAACACTTCTTCTTAGGCTCGGACTCTTTCTCTCTTTTCCTTTGAGTGTATGTAGAGTTTTTGATTCTTCACTGGATGTACACTCTTTTTATGATCTTCAGGAAAGCTCACTTTTGTTCTTCAGCCTTACATCATCTTTTATATGAGCAGCTTTGAACAAATCCGTTGGAGTTATAGCCTTTGCTCATCTTCTCTTTCTTCTGATATTTTGTGGTCTATGAGGTTTGCAAGCGTAGAAGAAAGTTTTTAGATAAAACAGTTCTTCTGTCAAAAAGGTTTATACCTCTATGATTCCTATTGTCTCCCAGAACTAGTAGGTAAGCTTTTTTTGTTCTGACAATAGAGAAAGGATCTGGAAAGATAAAAGAGATCTTCTGTCAGAAACATATTTGACTTTTCACTAGATGCCAAAAAAATATTTTGAAATATAAGGAAATCGATGTTTAAGTGAAATCCATGTTGAGATCCATGTTTTATAAGTGAATCCAGGTTTCACTTATGAAATCCATGTGAGAAGCAAATCCATGTTTGAGGCAAATCCATGTTTTTCAAGCAAATCTATGTTTCACTTATCAAATCCTTATGAGAGCAAATCGATGTGAGAGTAAATCGATGTGAGAGCAAATCCATGTTTCACTTATCAAATCCTTATGAGACCAAATGTCACGTCCCGAGAATTACGCAGCGGATATTAATAATGCAGAATATAATTCGAGACACTATCCCGAGACGTGAACAGTCGGCAAATAAGCCTCTAGCTAGCACGCACTAAATGTATAACAACATACATCATCATAGGGCTCAAATATTGAACTCAACTAATCTTTTATTCAAATCTCAACTTATTATATTCAAAATGGAACTATTACAACTCTTAGACTATGGGATAACAAGACTAGACTCAATAAAAAGGAAAAGTACATAATACTCCTCACTTCCTACTACATGTTCTAACTCTCAAAGCAAATTACTATAACTAGGCTCATAGTTGGAACGCTCATCACTCGGATGCATTCCCATCCTAGACTTGCTCTTCCTCTTGAACTTCATAGTCACCTAGATTGAGTAAAAGTAGGGGATGAGCAAACTAGCCCAGTAGGATTTATATCTCAATGTGCGGGCAATGATATAACTGATTAGCAATTTAGAACTAGGTAAGCACGATGAATGTCATGATATGCATGTATGAATAAAACTCATTAAAACATAATGCATGAAACAAGCTAGATAGAGTGATCATGATAGAACAAGATTTTAGAGCAAGATGACACGATAGAACTAGCAACAGATCACTTTGTACAAGCACGCATGATTTCACTTGATGTCAATAGTTTCAAGAACGCAAGATATCACTAGTTGCATTAAATGCAGGATGTCCATATCACGCAAGCAAGCAAGCAAGAATGTACTAGCACGATCAAGTAACACTAATCAGGCACGTAGACACTAATGTACACCAAGAAAAGATCCATCAAGAATTTACACCAGGACACGTGTATGTGGTTATTGTATCTATCATTCAACAAGCAAGCAAGACTCCCAGCGCAGATGCAATGCCAGTAATCATTATACCCCATGGTTAACAGTATATTTATGACTCTCCATCATTGGGGCTAGACTGGAGCCCTTGGACACTCGCCGCCCGGTCAACATCACATGTAAAATTTTAAATGTAGATACCCACAGTCATTAATAATGGCCAATGAATGTTTCAATAAGTAAGCATGTGTAATATCATGTTCATGATGATGATGGGAACAAGTAATTATTAATTGAACATGATTCCATGATAACAATGGTCAAGAGATAAAAGCATAACAACACGATTTATACTTTAGTTCAATCTTTACATTAATAGCTTTAGTCTAGATTGTAAATCACACTCATGAGAACAAGAAGAGACAGGAAGTGCACGCTATCTCCAGGGAACTTCAATGGTACAACCAACTCGTCGGCCATGTGGGAATCCATGGTCAGAGGAGATTTACGGAGGAAAGGTCGCTAGTCTACCGATTTGGAATGACCGGTAGAGAGTTTCCAATTTCCCATGAAAGGGCTGCCTAGATGTGCAAGTGTGTAGTGATGTACGCGTCTCAATTCACGGTCTCAAACTCGCGGAAAACACTTAACATGATGGCATGCAATGGACAATGCATTTAACTACACATGGGTTTACAAGATTTTACGAAAATAATTATCATTTAAATCAAGCTAGAACGGTAACAAGAGTAAATCACAAGTTTCATGAATGATCATATCATTAAGAAAGCAATTAGAATAGTATTCATGTAATTAAGGCTTTTTAAATAGGTTAATCACTTTTAGGCCATTAAATAAACCATCATGCAATGATCAGACCTAAGACATGTGAATTACACGCTAAATATCATATTTAAATAGACCTCATGTATAGCAGTAAGTCTTGTAAAAGAAATAGGTGGGGTTTCATGAAAAGTCCTGAGGTCACGACGGACCCTTGTACGGATCGCAACGGGGTCAGATCAGAACGCGACAGTGCCTTGTAAGGATCGCGATAGGCTTGTCAGATCAGGCAGGCAGTTCGCGACGGGTTCATATGAAGAAGGCGACATGGCTGTCAGACCCGTAGGTCAGGTCGCGACAGTGGTCCGGTCGCGATCAGATGGTGACGAAATTCTTTTCGCTATCTTCCTGAGAACGCGGCCTATCGAGCCGTCGCGTTCTTAGGTCCTTGGCCTGCATCTGCCAGAGAAAGGACAACGCTTAGATTGCAGACCAGACTTTCCCTGTTTTGACATAGGGTTGTTCTAAAATTAAGAAAAAATTGTACAGTGCATGAAAAATAACAAAACCAATTTAAACCAACCTAGACATGCAAGGGTGCTTCCAGTAAATCGGAATTAGAAAACCATGATGGTTTCAACAGGCTTTAATCAAGTCCAACACAAACGTAAAACCAAGTGCAACCCAAAAACGTAGTGTCATGCCGAGACCCTCTTATCACGCTTATAACTCTCTAACTAATAACATTTAGACAAAACGTTCAACAGAAGATATGACGATGACAACTAGTTGAAAAACTTTCATGTTGCGAGTTTGCTCTAATTCGGTCATAAATCCCATGCAACATATAAATAATAGAAAAAGCCCTGACAGTGCGTGACTTGGGAAAATGCTTATAACTCAAACTCTACTAATTGGAATTCGATGAAACCAGTGGAAAATGAAAGTTAAATTCATGCTCTACACATTGGTATAGGATATGTTAAGGTTTGGCCTGAGAAAACCTACCTTCTGGGTTGAAGAAGTCTCATTTTTCCAGAAAACCCGTGTTCAGACAACTTAGAGGAAAACACTTAATACTCCATGTATACTGCATGGAATTTGGGCATTCCACTTGAGTTAGAACGTAGGCTCGACCCTATTTCCAGGGGTATAGGCCTTGCAAGGTTTGATTATGTTTTGACTCACCTTTGGTCAACTTCAAGTGGACAGTTTGTGTGGGTCGCAGCAGACGAGAAGGGGAAGAAGAACGGCTTGGTGTGGACGATCTCCTGCTCCCCAGCCGCCAAGAACTCTCCACATGACCCCAACAAGATGTAAACTCATCCCCAAGGGTTTGGTGAAGAGTATTTAAGCATCCATGGTGTTTAGGAGTCCTATTGTAACTAGGAAAGAAGAGTTGCGGTTTTGACATACTAGTTTCCTATTTTGAGGATTTCTTCCCCCATTTGAGTGTGTGAGGCTTTAGGAAATCTCCCATCATAGTTAAGCACGAATTGGGTTGTCAATAATGTAAGATCTCTTCCCAATTCAACTATAATTACCTCTTCCTAATTTTAGCTTATTTAAAGTTGCGAATTTCTATGCATTTTCTTGCTTCATTTGATTTTTGGGCCAAATGTGGTCCATTTGCCCAATTAATATATTGGTTCATTAATATATAATGTTGGGAGTCTCTCCAACACTTTTATTAAATTTTTGGTTGCGTCGTATTTTCGTGTTAACGGTTTTCCGACTTGTTTCTAAATTTGGATAATCGGTCACAATAACTCTTAAACCTAGTGCAAATGATTTTTATTGACCCAAATTTCTTGATGGGTCGTTAGAGGATATTATTTTATGTCCGTATATGATTTGTATTTAATTTTTTGGCTCATTCAAGTACTTGTGATAATGATTTTTCGACTTATTCATGAATTATGATAATAAGTCGCGAAACACTTTAAACATGGATAATACGATTTTTCTTGGTATAAATTTCTTTGTGGAACATTTAGGAATAATGTGTGGGGTTGATTTATAATTTTTACGGATTTTTCCGATGTGTCTTAGCACATACGATAATGATTCGTATGTTTTAAATACTTTGATATTATGGAAATTATTTATTTCCATTTATTCAATTTTTATATAGTTAAAATTTTCGGGGTGCTACACCCTCCCCCACTTAAGAGAATTTAGTCCCCAAATTCAAGTATAGAAAGTTATTGTACCAGTGAGGTGTACTTACTTGTGAATAGCTCGGGTATCTTTTGCGCATTGCTGCCTCGGTTTCCCACGTGTCGTCTTCATCCATGCGTGATTCCATCTAACCCTTACCAGTGGGATGATCTTGTTCCTTAATTGGCACAGTTCCCGGTCCATGATCTTAATTGGCTTCTCTTGATATGTTCTGTCTTTGTTGAATTCCAGGAGCTCATATTCTATGACATGCCACTGATCCCGTACATACTTTTTCAACATGGATATGTGGAACACATTGTGTATTCCATCCATTGGTGGTGGTAAAGCGAGACGATATGCCACCTCGCCGACTCTTTCAAGGATTTTGAAAGGCCCGACAAACCTTGGTGACAACTTGCCTTTAATGCCAAAACGCCTGATCCCACGGCCTGGAGATACTTTCAAGAATACATGTTCACCAACCTGAAACTCCAGGTCTCTTCTTCTATTATTTGTATATGCCTTTTGTCTTTGCTGTGCCACTGCCATTCTTTCTTTAATAAGCATTACCTTCTATGTGGTTTCCCTTATCGTCTCTGGTCCTAACATTTGTTTTTCGCCAACATCATACCAGCATATTGGAGATCAGAAACTCCTGCCATAGAGTGCTTCAAATGGTGCCATTTGAATGCTAGCTTGATAGCTATTATTGTAGGCGAACTCCACAAGGGGTAAGTGTTCGTGCCAGCTACCTCCAAAATCTAGGACACATGCTCTAAGTATATCTTTAATCACCTGGTTGGTCCTCTCCATCTGACTATCTGTTTGTGGATGGAAAGTCGTGCTAAAGTTTAGTTTAGATCCCAAGGAGTAGTGCAGTCCTTTCCAAAAGTGGGATGTAAACCTAGGGTCTCTATCAGACATGATAGACACCGGTACTCCATGTAATCGGACTATTTCCTTCACATACAATGCAGCTAGAACATCTACTGACCACTTATTCTTCACTGGCAAGAAGTGAGCCGACTTAGTTAAGCGATCGACAATAACCTAGATACCATCGAATCCACCTCTAGATCTGGGTAGTCCGAAAATAAAGTCCATCCCTATGCCTTCCCACTTCCATGCCGGGATTTCTAGGGGTTTGAGTTTACCTGCGGGTCGCAAGTGTTTTGCCTTGACCCTTTGACATGTTAAGCATCGGGCGACATATTCCGCCACCTCTCTCTTCATATTAGGCCACCAAAAGCTTCTTTTCAAATTTTGATACATTTTGGTAGTTACAGGATGAATGGTATACCTTGTCACGCCCCGATATTTAGCAACGGAATAAATACCGGGAGGCGTGAACGATACAAATAGATGTATCACATTTGAGTAACGCAGAGTCGCAATTACATATAACCACACATTTCAGATCATAATAACGTCATCAAAGGTACTTTTTATTCCATTTCAATCCACTAGTTAAAACCTTACATAGAAAGAACTCACTGAAAAGGGTTCATTATTCAAATAACAATGTTTCTCTAATACATCGACTACTCAAATGTCTATTTCTAAACTGTCAACTATCATATGGCGGGTGCTCATCACTCTTGCCCGGCCCCATCGGTCTCCACTTGTTCCTCATCACTACCGGAAAAGGGCAGGATGATAGGGTGAGCGAACTAGCTCAGTAGGATTTACATCTCAATATTGTGTAGGCACTAATATACGTGATTAACATTTTAATTAGGCAAGATATGAACATGTATATGATGACAATGCATGCAATACTAACAGATTGAATAGCAGAGTAGAACGGGTATCATTTCAGATCACACGTCGAGTTGCATATACAATGGACAGATATTCAAGAGTAGAATCGTATCAAAAGAGATTGGCCATATCCAAACAGATATCATGCGTTCACATGATCAGACGTATCATATCAAATCTTATCATATCATATCAGATCAAACTTATTATATCAAACAAAGGCACATTTTCACAATCTTGTGTGTTCGTTGTGCTATGCCAAGCACCAAGAGTCCATACTCCCGCAGTTAATAAGTACGTTGGGGCGCTCCTCCCTAGGACCAGACAAGGCCCCTATTGCACAGGCATTGTCAAATAGACCGAAGTCCCATGTTGTGCCGAACAAACATATTCATATTATGGCCACAGAGTTTCAATGACAAGCTCATAGTAAAAGGAACATGATCATTCATAGAGTCAAGGTATGACAAATAGCTCAAGAGAACAAAAGGCAATATAACGACGTATCATGTTTCATAATCCATTAATGTCTTGACATGAGGGTATTTCTAAAGACAGATCGTATGCAGGACATGTGCTTTCTATCTCCAGGGTACTTCATGGTATAGCCAGTTCGTCATCTATGTGGAAATCCATAGAGAGCGGAGACTTACAAAGGTCATAAGGAAAAGGTCGCTAGTCTACCAATTCAGAATAACTGGCAGAGAGCTCCCAATTCCCCAAGAGGGTGTGCCTACTCGTGCAAATGTGTAAGTGACGAGTCACAGATCTTTCTTAGCATGCATGCATATGGACAAATAATTAATGGAACACCGGAAAGCATGTAACTATTGAAACTCATATGCAAATCATGATATTAACTTCACTAACAAGTCCATACTAACATGTATTCATCCCCATATTCACAACAAATTCTTATCATTTCAATTGACAACAGGAAAGATCACAAGATAATCCAATGAACATAGGACAATCACAATTACACATTAGAATCATATTCGTATCATTACCATTTTTCAATGGGTTGATTTCTTTTAGGTCCAGGCATACTATATAACATCATGTACATGCTAGTAGACATCATGTAATGATCAGACCCAAGATATGCAATTTTGTTGCAAGGGTAGTGTCAACACACCCCTTACTGGTGTCGACACAATGCTTCAAACACAAGGCAAAATAATGCAGAACTGGTCAAGTAGTGTCGACGCTAGATCAAGTAGTGTCGACACTAGAGACAGCTCCCAGAAAACTTGTTCTGCCAGTATGGGATAGTGTGTCGACACTAGATCAAGTAGTGTCGACACTAGAGGCCTTCCCAGAACACCTTTTGGGCTAATTTGGGACAGTGTGTCGACACTAGATCAAGTAGTGTCGACACTAGAGGCCGTCCCAGAAAAAATATAGGTCAAGTGTAACCCGAAAACACGTCTCATGCAGCAATTACTTACCCCTGTTATAACTCTCTAACGAATGACAATTAGACAAAACATTCAACACAAAATATGACAAGGACAATTAGTAGAAGAACTTTGATGTTGGGGGTTTGATCTAATTCAGTCTCGAATCCCGAGAAATATATGAAGAACATAAAACTAAGTGCAGCCTGAAATCGTAGTATCATGCAGTGACTCTCTTACCATGCCTATAACTCTCTAACGAAAGACTTTTGGACAAAATGTCAAACATAAAAGATGATCGTGACTACAAGTAGAAGAACTGTCATGAAGGAAGTTTAGTCTAATTCATCATCAAATCACGTGCATATTAAGAAGAACAGGAAAAGCCCTAACTGTGCGAGACTTAGGGACAACTACGAATACACAATGTATACTCCATGAAAATTAGTCAAACCAAGTGCAAATGAACCTAGACTCAAAGAACTACATGATGGTGTTGGTTTTCTTTAATCTTGGCCCGAGAACACCTACCTTTGAATGCTAATAACTCTCTGCAGATTTCTGGGTTGATGCAGAGCGAGGTTGAGGAAGACCATGTTTTCCCCAGCCGTTCTCCACTCCTCCAGCGCTCCAACCTTGCTGCTCAGACCCCAACTTGTTGCTAACCCTTCCCTGAACGTTTTGTGAGGAGTCCTTATAGTTTTAGAGTTCTAATTCATGTCCCAGTGGGACTAGGAAAGGGGCTGCGAATTCTGCTTCCTACTTTCAAAAAATCTGGGATTCTCTCACCCAAAGAAGGTAGCAAAGGTTTAGGAAACCTCATCATAGGGTTGGGTCCGGTTTTGGCTTACCTTACATGACTAATCACCCTAATTTTAATCCTAAATTGCCCTCCCTAATTATTGCATAATTACATACACGAATTTCTAAGTATTTTCTTGTCCCAATTTTATCCTTGGGCCAAATGTGCTCCATTGGCCCAATCTTGTTAATGGGTTATTAATACATGATATTGGAAGTCTCTCCAATATGTTATTTAATTTATGGTTGGGTCATTTTCCGTGTTAACAATTTTCCGAGTTAGTTTCCTAATTCGGGTAACTTGGTGACGTGTGATGTACACTCGACCAATCAGATTTTCCATTGCACGAATTCCTTCATGGAACACTTAGGGACAATATTTGGGGTTGAATTATAATTTTTACGGAATTTTCCGATGTGTTTTCTCTCGTACGATAATAGTACGTAAGTTTTATCATTCCGATAATTGCAGAATTTATTTATCCCCCTTTATTTCTATTTTTTTTCACTAAATTTTCGGGGTGTTACATACCTGGTCTTGTGAGCTTCATCCATAGTCATTTTCTTTGTCTCCGCATGGTCGGGTATACAGACTCGATCCCGGAACAATAGTCTTCCATCTTAAGTTAATGAGAAATCTGGCCTCTGGTCTAGATTAGCCTTAATCTCCAAAAGTACGGGGTCATTGTCTTGGAGTGTTGTGATGTCCTTCAATAGTGTAGGTTGTGCTCTAACACTAGCAACAAGGCATCCCTTCTCTTTGATGTCAGCATCAATATTCAACTTGGCGAAGTCCTCTAATAACTTCCATTCGTCCACCATTAAAGTTGACAATGTGATCATTGGTTTTCTACTTAGAGCATCCGCCACAACATTTGCCTTTCCTGGATGGTATTGGATTGTGAAGTTGAAGTCTTTGAGATACTCCAACCACCTCCGCTGTCTCATATCCAAGTCCTGCTGAGAAAACAGACACGTCAAGCTTTTATGGTCAAAAAACACAATGAATTTCTCACCATATAGATAATGACGCCATATCTTCAAGGCGAAGACTACAACAGCTAGCTCCAGATCATGTACAGGGTAATTATCCTCGTGCTTCTTCAATTGTCTAGAAGCGTAGCATATAACTTTCCCATTTTGCATCAGCACACAACCTAGGCCAATCCCGGATGCATCGGTGTATACTTCAAAACTACCCCCAGCAACTGCCAGTGTCAGTATGGGTGCCGAGGTAAGGTGCCCTTTCAATGACTTGAAACATTCTTCACATTCATCAGTCCATGCAAATGGATTCTCCTTCCTAGTAAGCCTGGTCAATGGTACAGCTATCTTTGAGAAATCTTTAATGAAGTGACGATAATAACCAGCTAAACCCAGAAAGCTCCTAATCTCCGACACAGTTGTCGGCCTTTCCTAGTTCTTTACCGCCTCCACCTTAGATGGATCCACAGAAATTCCCTCCTTGGATATGATGTGACCAAGGAAAGACACTTCCTCCATCCAGAATTCACACTTACTAAGTTTAGCATAGAGTTGATTATCTCTGAGCACTTGCAGAGCAACCTTCAAGTGTTCCTCATGTTCTTCTTTAGATTTGGAGTAAATAAGAATGTCATCAATGAACACCACTATAAACTGGTCCAAGTATGGCCTATAAATATTGTTCATAAGTTGCATGAAAGCCGCTGGAGCATTTGTTAAATCAAACGGCATGACCACGAACTCATAGTGACCATATCTACTCCGGAATGCAGACTTGTGAATATCCTCCTCCTTTATTCTTAGTTGATGGTAGCCTGATCTTAGATCTATCTTGGATAAATATTGTACACCGGAGATCTGGTCAAACAGCTCGTCGATGCGGGGCAGTGGATACTTATTCTTTATTGTCAACTGGTTTAACTGACGATAATCAATGCATAGCCTCATTGTCCCGTCCTTCTTTCTGACAAATAGCACTGGCGCTCCCCACGGGGATGTGCTAGGCCTGATAAAACCCTGGTCTAGCAATTCTTGGATCTGTCTTTTCAATTCCTGCAATTCAACAGGGGGCATGCGATACGGAGCCTTTGAAACAGGGGCTGCCCCAGGGAGTAACTCAATGGTGAAGTTTACCTCCCGCTCAGGTGGTATACCAGTTAATTCCTCTGGAAATACATCAGGATAGTCCCTGGCTATTGGAATGTCTTATAGGGTTGGTTTCTTGTTTTCAGTTGCCAAGACGGAAACTAGGAAAGCATCACAACCCACATTGATCAGCTTAGAGGCCTTTAGGGAGGATATCAAGATAGGGTGTTTGTGATAATGGGTGCCAAGTAGTGATAGAGTTGGAAGGTTTGGTCTTTTAAAAGTGACCCTCCCATGGCGACAGTTTACATCAGCATCATATTCAATTAGCCAATCGACACCCAAAATGGCATCATAACCCTTCATGTCTAAACAGATGAGGTCGGCAGGGAGATTGTGTCCTCCAATTATAGTTTCACATTTCGGCAAGTAGTGAGTGAGTTCAGATTCTGAGCCTACAGTGATCTTGGATTTCAAGGGTACAGGTTTGACATGTAGAGTTGCAGCAAATGTGGTGGAAATAAATGAATATGCAGCTCTGGTATCAATAAGCACAATTGCAGGTTGCGAGTGTATGAAAATGGTACCTTCCACCATACCCCCTTCCTCAGGTAGGTCAGCTTCTAGGACAGAATTAAGGCGTCCTTGACGTCGTGGTACATTCGGGGCTTTGCCTGGTTGGTCCTTCATCATTGGACAGTCAGGAATACGGTGGTCACGACCACCACATCTCAAGCATGCCCCAAGTTCTTCCAGCATTCTTCAGCTCGGTGCCCTGGTTTATCACAGAATTTGCAATTTTCAACCAACTGCCTACCTTCCACATTGACTCTCTTGTCTCCAGTAACATCTCTTCCGACATTCGGCCTCTTGTTGTTGTGTTGACGTTGTTGTTACGAAAAGTTGGAGCAATATTAGGTGCCCTTCTTGACGAAGATCGGCTTGGAGTTTTCCTTGCCCCTCATGCCCTCTACTTTGGCCATGGTGTGTCTTCTACCAACTGAGCTCTTTGGACCATCTCAGTGTAAGTTTGAATGTTGTGTGGTCCGAGCTTTCAAAGAACATGGGCCTGAGCCCATCCATGAACCAATTTGCCTCAAGTCTTTCAGTTCCTACCAAGTGTGGGGCATACACAGCAAGACGCGCGAACTGAGCCTCATACTCAGACACAGACATTCCTTTCTGTTTTAGTGCGGCAAACTCCGGCTTCTCTCTCCATGACTCTCTCAGAGAAATACTTTCCCCAGAATATCTCCAAGAATCCGGCCCACTCCAGTTCGCCAACATTAGGCAGGTGGGCCGATGTGGCCTTCCACCATGCTCGGGCATCCTTAGTGAATGAAAAGTGGCCAGTACCACCTTTTCCCTGTTAGTGCATTGCATGACTTGGAAGATCCTTTCTATCTACTCCTGCCAGTTCTCTGCTTCGTCCGGATCAGGGGATCTAGAGAAACGAGGAGGGTTCAAACTCCTAAAATTGCGGTGCAGATCACCAACTCCATTTCTAACTGCAGCAGCCTAATTTCCAGCCTGAACCACATTTTGCAGGGCCTGAGTCAATCCAGCTACTGTTTCTTACATAGCTTGCCATTGGTTACGAGGCATTGCAGTTGAGTGTAAGAGTTATGAGGGTTCCTGAGAAAAGGATGGAAACCAATTAATGTCTCTAGATTCATTATCAGAGTCAATGGGTAGGAGTGTTTAATTCTTGCTAACATATTCCCAGTCTCTACCCATTCTCACTAGGTACTGTATTTAATTTCCATGACCTAGGTTCCATAGGTATCTCCTATTCCTGAGAATATATCCTATTTGGTATTCCTAGGCTCTGATACCACTAACTGTCACGTCCGAGAATATGCAGCGATATTAATAATGCGGAAATAATTCGAGAGGCTATCCCGAGAGTGAACAGTCGGCAAATAAGCCTCTAGCTAGCACGCACTTAATTATAACAACATACATCATCATAGGGCCCAAATATTGAACTCAACTAATTTTATTCAAATCTCAATTATTATATTCAAAATGGAACTATTACAACTCTTAGACTATGGGAACAGACTAGACTCAATAAAAAGGAAAAGTACATAATACTCCTCACTTCCTACTACATGTTCTAACTCTCAAAGCAAATTACTATAACTAGGCTTATAGTTGGAACGCTCATCACTCGGACGCATTCCCATCCTCGACTTGCTCTTCCTCTTGAACTTCATAGTCACCTAGATTGGGTAAAAGTAGGGGATGAGCAAACTAGCCCAGTAGGATTTATATCTCAATGTGCGGGCAATGATATAAGTGATTAGCAATTTAGAACTAGGTAAGCACGATGAATGTCATGATATGCATGTACGAATAAAACTCATTAAAACATAATGCATGAAACAAGCTAGATAGAGTGATCATGATAGAACAAGATTTTAGAAAAAGATGACAAGATAGAACTAGCAACAGATCACTTTGTACAAGTACACAAGATTTCACTTGATGTCAATAGTTTCAAGAACACAAGATATCACTAGTTGCATTAAATGCAGGATGGCCATATCACGCAAGCAAGCAAGCAAGAATGTACGAGCACGATCAAGTAACACTAATCAGGCATGTAGACACTAATGTACACCAAGAAAAGTTCCATCAAGAATGTACACCAGGACATGTATATGTGGTTATTGTATCTATCATTCAACAAGCAAGCAAGACTCCCAGTGCAGATGCAACGCCAGTAATCATTATACCCCATGGTTAACAATATATTTATGACTCTCCATCATGGGGCTAGACTAGAGCCCTTGGACACTCGCCGTGCCGGTCAGCATCTCATGTAAAATTTTAAATGTTGATACCCACAGTCATTAATAATGGCTATGAAGAGTTCAAAAGTAAGCATGTGTAATGTCATGTTCATGATGATGATGGGAACAAGTAATAATTAATTGAACATGATTCCATGATAACAATGGTCAAGAGATAAATTTGGCAGCATAACAGCACGATTTATACTTTAGTTCAATCTTTACATTAATGGCTTTAGTGTAGATTGTAAATCACACTCACGAGAATATGAAGAGACAGGAAGTACACGCTATCTCCAGGGAACTTCAATGGTACAACCAACTCATCGGCCATATGGGAATCCATGGTCAGAAGAGATTTACGGAGGCCTTGGAGAAAAGGTCGCTAGTCTACCGATTCGGAATGACTGGTAGAGAGTTTTCAATTCCAAGAAAGGGCTGCTGCTAGATGTGCAAGTGTGTAGTGATGTACGCGTCTCAATTCACGGTCTCAAACTCGCGAAAAAACACTTAACACGATGGCATGCAATGGACAATGCATTTAACTACACATGGGTTCACATGATTTTAAGATAATAATTATCATTTAAATCAAGCTAGAACGATAACAAGAGTAAATCACAAGCTTCATGAATGATCATATCATTAAGAAAGCAATTAGAATAGTATTCATGTAATTAAGGCTTTTTAAATGGGTTAATCACTTTTAGGCCATTAAATAAAACATCATGCAATGATCAGACCTAAGACATGTGAATTACACGCTAAATATCATATTTAAACAGACCTCATGTATAGCAGTAAGTCTTGTAAAAGAAATAGGTGGGGTTTCATGAAAAGTCCTGAGGTCACGACGGACCCTTGTACGGATCGCAACGGGGTCAGATCAGAACGCGACGGTGCCTTGTAAGGATCGCGATAGGCTTGTCAGATCAGGCAGGCAGTTCGCGACGGGTTCATATGAAGAAGGCGACATGGCTGTCAAGACCCGTAGGTCAGGTCGCGACGGTGGTCCGGTCGCGATCAGATGGTGACGAAATTCTTTTCGCTATCTTCCTGAGAACGCGGCCTATCGAGCCATCGCGTTCTTAGGTCCTTGGCCTGCATCTGCCAGAGAAAGGACAACGCTTAGATTGCAGACCAGACTTCCCTGTTTTGACATAGGGTTGTTCTAAAATTAAGAAAAAATTGTACAGTGCATGAAAAATAACAAAACCAATTTTAAACCAACCTAGACATGCAAGGGTTCTTCCAGTAAATCGGAATTAGAAAACCATGATGGTTTCAACAGGCTTTAATCAAGTCCAACACAAACGTAAAACCAAGTGCAACCCAAAAACGTAGTGTCATGCCGAGACCCTCTTATCACGCTTATAACTCTCTAACTAATAACATTTAGACAAAACGTTCAACAGAAGATATGACGATGACAACTAGTTGAAAAACTTTCATGTTGCGAGTTTGCTCTAACTCGGTCATAAATCACATGCAACATATAAATAATAGAAAAAGCCCTGACAGTGCGTGACTTGGGGAAAATGCTTATAACTCAAACTCTACTCATTGGAATTCGATGAAACCAGTGGGAAATGAAGGTTAACTTGATGCTCTACACATTGGTATAGGATATGTTATGGTTTGGCCTGAGAAAACCTATCTTCTGGGTTGAAGAAGTCCCATTTTTCCTGAAAACCCATGTTCAGACCACTTGGAGGAAAACACTTAATACTGCGTGTATACTGCATAGAATTTGGGAATTCCAATTGGATTAGAACGTAGGCTCGACCCTCTTTCCAGGGGTATAGGCCTTGCAAGGTTTGGTTATGTTTTGACTCACCTTTGGTTGACTTCAAGTGGATGGTTTGTGCAGGTAGCAGCAGACAAGAAGGGGAAGAAGAACGGCTTGGTGTGGACGATCTCCTGTTCCCCAGCCTCCAAGAACTCCTCCACACGACCCCAACAAGATGTAAACTCATCCCCAAGGGTTTGGTGAAGAGTATTTAAGCATGCATGGTGTTTAGGAGTCCTATTGTAACTAGGAAAGAAGAGTTGCGATTTTGACATACTAGTTTCCTATTTTGAGGATTTCTTCCTCCATTTGAGTGTGTGAGACTTTTGAAAATCTCCCATCATAGTTAAACACGAATTGGGTTGTCAAGAATGTAAGATCTCTTCCCAATTCAACTCTAATTACCTCTTTCTAATTTCAGCTTATTTAAAGTTGCGAATTTCTATGCATTTTCTTGCTTCATTTGATTTTTCTGCCAAATGTGGTCCATTGGCCCAATTAATATATTGGTTCATTAATATATAATGTTGGGAGTCTCTCCAACACTTTTATTAAATTTTTGGTTTCATCGTATTTTCGTGTTAACGGTTTTCCGACTTGTTTCCAAATTTGGATAATCAGTCATAATAACTCTTAAAACTAGTCCAAATGATTTTGTTGACCCAAATTTCTTGATTGGTCGTTTGAGGATATTATTTTAAGTTCGTATGTACGTGTGATAATGATTTTTCTGGCTCATCCATGTACATGTGATAATGATTTTTTGACTTATTCATGAATTATGATAATAAATCGCGAAACACTTTAAACTTGGCTAATCCGATTTTTCTTGACACAAATTTCTTTGTGGAACATTTAAGAATAATGTGTGGGGTTGATTTATAATTTTTACGGATTTTTTCGATGTGTCTTAGCACATACGATAATGATTCATGTGTTTTAAATACTTTGATATTATGAAAATTATTTATTTCCATTTATTCAAATTTTCATATAGTTAAAATTTCCGGATGCTACACCAAATCGATGTTTCACTTATCAAATCCTTATGAGAGCAAATCGATGTGAGAGTAAATCCATGTTTCACTTATTAAATCCTTATTAGACCAAATCGATGTTTCACTTATCAAATCCTTATGAGAGCAAATCGATGTGAGAGAAAATCCATATTTTCAAACAAGCGATATGGCACTTTGTGAACAGAATCGATGTATATTGAATGGACATCGATTTAGCTTTTTAGTGCAAATCACACATCAATAATGTCATAAAATTATATTTATTAGAATAATATGATATTTAATTTATTATTAGAAAAACATGGTATTAAATATATTTAATATTTAATTAATCACATAAATTTATATTTATTGAGAAAAACATAATATTGAATATATTTATAATATTTAATTAATCATAAATTTGTTATCACCAAAATATAAGGGTAAAATATAGAGTGGTTCAACAATCTCCCCCTTTTTGGTGATGACAAAATTTATGAGAATTTTTTGACAAAAATACTTAAAGCATAAAAATATAAAAAATTCATAGATAATGCATACTCTGCCCCTTTTTGTCACTACCAAAAAGGTAGGATCTTACCATGCATCGCTCCCCTTTGAAAATTTCTTACCATTGAGGGGTTCAACAATGATTGACATTAATGAATAACTCCCCTTTAGTTTGTGCTCCCCCTGAATGAGAGACTCCACCTGAATGAGACTTGCAAATAGTTGTTAGTAATACTGGAATTTAAAAATAAATTAATGACTACTCCCTCTTCAGATATGAGTTGGATGAAGAGCTGGCAGTCACCAGTGCCTTGAGCATCCTTTGTTCCTGATGCTCCAAGGCTATCCTGCAAACAACTTATTCAGACGTAGATACCCAAATCTTTATGGGTACTTGATGGTTAGATGCATAAAAATATCCTTTCAGAATCCATACTAGGTGCCTTGTTGTGCAGGTGTTTACTGTGTATCCTAATTTATTGCAATGTGAACAACAATGAATATAATTTGTTTTGCAGTTCTTATTATCTTTGTAATGTTTGTTTAGAACATAATTTTTGGAACCCTTTTCTTTTACATAGGCCTTTTTTTTAGGCAACTTGGTTTCTTTTACAAATTTCGGTAAAGGGTATTTTTCTGGAATATGGCTTGTTTTTCTTTTTCTAGAGGTATGTATCCAAGCCCTTGTTTATTATTTCCAGATTTTGATCCTTTTAAGCATAGGGCTAAAGATGTTTTCCCTTTAGTTAATTTTCTAACTTTTCTTTTAAATAAAGATTTTCATCAGTTAGGGTTTTTTATTTTTCTTCTAACTCTAATTTTCATTGTTTTTACTTTTTAATTCTTCATTCAAGAGATAATTATTATTTTTACTTTCCTTTAATTGTTTTTCTAATTGTTCCATTTCGGATTTAAGATCAGAATAAGTGTTATCTAAGCAAGTGATGTTATTTTTCATATTTTTTAATTCTTTTACAACACCTTTATGTGTTTTATATAGTTCATTAAAGACTTCTTCTAATCTTCAGATTCTGATCCTGAATCAGTGCACGAATCAAAAGATGAGTTAGAATGTACCTCATCTAGTCCTACCATGAGGGCTAGACTTTCCTACTCCTTTTCGAATTCTGAGCTTGATGATTCTGAAGTTGTGGCCTCATCATTTTCCCAAGCAGCAGCCATGGCTTTTCTTTTGAATTTCTTGTGCTTCTTTTCGGTTTTTTCTGGTTGACCAGCCTTCCTTAGTTTAGGACAATATGGTCTAAGATGTCCAGGTTTTCTATATTCATAGCAGACTGGTTCTTTCTCCTTTTTCTCTTTCTTTTGAATCCTTCTTGATCCATTAATTTTTCTTCTTCTTGAGAATTTTTTGAAGCTTGGACAGTACATCATCTACGTCACTGTCTTCAGAATCTGCATTTTTGGAACTAGAAGATGAAGAAGTGGAAGGAGTAGCTGTAACTTTAAGAGCATTAGTACATTTTTTCTTTGATGAGCTTTCACATAGTCGCTCCATATTGATTTCATGTGTCATGAGGGAACCTATTAAGTTATCAATAGAAAGTTTGGTTAAGTCATGGGCTTCTTTAATAACAGTTACTTTAGGTGTCCATGAAAGAGTTAAAGACCTAAGTATCATTCTAATAGTTTCTTCATTAGAAAGAGTTTTACCAAGAGAATTTAAACCTACTACTCTGCTTGAAAATCTATTATACATAGTAGTAATGTTTTCATTTGGAAGTATTTTAAATTGTTCATATTGTGAAACAAGAATATCTACCCTAGTTTTTTTTACTTTATCTGTTCCTTCATAGGTTATCTGTAGTTTATCCCACATTTCTTTAGCATATTTACAAGTAGATACTCTACTAAATTCCCTTTTACATAAGGCACAACATAAGTAGTTCTTAGCCTTAAATTTTAATGATAGTTTATTCTTATCAGCTGTTGTAATAGCAGTAGTACCTACAGTAGGAACAAAACAAAATCACCTACCTCTATTACCTGCCACATATCAAAGTTTGTGCCTCGAATGAAGCATTCCATTCTCATTTTCCAGTATTGGTAATCTTCTCTGTCGAAGAGTGGAGGTCTGATGACTGATTGACCTTCAGCAAATCCTTGAGCTGCCATGGATCTTCTCTAAGATCGTTGAATCTTCTTGATTAATCAGAGAACCTCGCTCTGATACCACTTGTTGGCCCTTTTGGTATGGCAAGAAGCTAACCTAGAGGGGGGTGAATAGGCTTTTCTGAAATCTGAAATAGATGCTTAAACACAGAAAATTATCACTTGAAAGTTTGGTTAGTTTAGAGTAGCAGTGCGGAAGTAAATAACAATCACACGGAGGACACAAGGAATTTATCCTTGTTCGGCCCTTCCCACATGGAAGTCCTATGTCCAGTCCCCAAGCAACCACTTGGGATTTTACTAACCAAGGGTACAGTCCCCCTCAAGGACAATACAACACCCAGCACCCTAGCTGGTCTTCTTCTCTTTCCCGAGCAAGAAGGCAGCCCACTTCTTTTATAGGTTAAGAAGCCAACCTCCTGGTACAAACCCCAGTGTGGTTCCGCTAGACACAAACCCCTAGCTAGGTTCTACACTGTATACAATCCTACAGCTGGACAAAAATCTTTCTTAGAAAATAAAGAACAAAGCTGAGTGTTGGAACAGATGAACACCAACTACAAGAAAACTCTCAGCCAAAAGACTCTCTCCCCAGATTACAAAGATGCACACATAGAGAGTGAAGAGAGGAGAAGGAGCTTGAAGCTTGAGGGCTTCAGATGCTTGAACACTTCTTCTTGGGCTCAGGCTCTTTCTCTCTTTTCCTTTGAGTGTACGTGGAGTTTTTGGTTCTTCACTAGATGTACACTCTTTTTAAGATCTTCAGGAAAGCTCACTTTTGTTCTTCAGCCTTACTTCATCTTTTATATGAGCAGCTTTGAACAAATCCGTTGGAGTTATAGCCGTTTCTCATCTTCCCATTCTTCTGATATTTTGTGCTATACGAGGTGTGACGGCCCTCATTAAACCGGTACGTTTATACCAACCCACGTCGGTATAGCGAGAGTCCTCACAGTGGGACATTTACCCAAACGATACAAACCGCTGAGATACACATGAATATACAACATAATAGCGGAAGTAAAAGACAACTCTCTTCATTTATTCATCATCCACATTAAACATACTTGAAAATCACAATTAACATTAAGAGCTAAAAGTTCACATAATTTAAATTGCTGAAATTTAAATACATAATGTCCACACTTATACATTCTTTTCATGATAACTCTAATACAACGTTCAAATTACATACTATGAAATGCACAAGTCACAAAGAACTCCAAAGACTAATCTCCGCGCTCGGAGTCCGTCTCCACCGTCTCCTCCAACGGTGCCACGTTGCCAACGACACCTGTACGCCAAGCAAGGAGTGAGTCGAAAGACTCAGCAAGCAACACTACTCATAACGTACACGTATAAGTCATAGCGGTTTCTACATGCACATTCAAAATTTTCAACACATGGCATGCTAGTCTTTTGAAAGTTTCAACCTATCATGAAAGTTTTACAAATATACATGGATCATGCTTTCAGATTTCTAAGAATGAAACCTACCTATCACATGCTCTCTATTCGATTTACTCATGAAATTTTGCCTTTAAGAACCAAGACATGAGAGCTACCAACATGAACACTGTGCATATATGAAAGGAAAACACAACTAGCATGAGTTTTACATGTTCTTACGTACATACATAAACATTTTCACATGCTTTAAGTTGCTGGTTTCACATGGTTAATGGCTGTAGACCTACACATGAGAGTTACAATGTTGTTAAAACATACCATGTGAACAACCAATCATGCTATTTTGTACAAGTGCTCATCAATTACCCCTAACATGGATTCTAGACATTTTTGCACATATAACCATGATGATAACAATATGAACTTACTGATTTCACATGCTTTCAGATTAGTCCCACATCGATTTCAATGTCATATTCTCATATTTTTAGTTTCACATTTTCTTTACACAAGTTTCCAATTCACATGGTTACACTTTACCATACACATTTCACATGGTTCACTTACACATGAACACATACACATTAACATTACACATTCACATTTTAGGTGCCGTGACACATAGTCCAAACAACTAAAGAAGGACATATACACATCACATTACACATAGACGCCATTTAGGCATTTCAATGGTGACTCTTGGACTGCGCAGACCAGGAGAACAAGTCTCCACCCTAACCAGTGGTACTTGTCCACCTCCAGGATTTCCCCTAATGCCCTTAGGGTCACTTACACATTGAACCTTCTCAGGGGGGACTTTTCCCTGATACGGTTCCACTGCCCTCTGTGGAAGCAATGTCACACTTGCATATTTACACATTTACACATTTTTACGATTTTACACATAGTTTGACACATGTCACTCTCAATTCATTTACTTTCTCACTCACATGCACATTCTCTGTTTTCCTATCAGGACACTACAGATTCAGGAGTTTAACACACAGTAATTCACCAATCAGGTTGTCTTTAAACAATATCTAACCACTTACGATAACATACATAGATTTTTACATTTCACATGGAAAGTACATAATTCTTATACACTGGTCCAAATGACCTGAAATTTTAACCACATGCTATTTTCGGGTTCAAGATCATACATTCAATTTTTAGCTTTTTCTGAGCTAAATGAAATTTACAGTAAATAAAACACCTATTTAGCATGCCATTCATAATTTAAGTTGATATGGAGTTTAACACCATCATGCATTTTTGCCACTTACTGTTTGAATAGAGACTACGGTTATATGCATGACCTAAGAATACAGAATTTACCCTAAATCATACAACCATAGGTCGATCACCACAAATCTTTCTTTCATGGCTTTTTATTTACCAAACCGAATTTATTAGCAATTTATGCAAGCATGGACAATTTATCAAAAATTGAGTATACGTATACTGATCCACTAATCTTCATGATCTGACAAAACTGAGGCATTCAGACTAATCCTAATCATAAAACATGGATTGGCAAGATTATCAACAAATCATGCTTACAAATTCATGGGATAAAATTTTCTAACATTCACACCACACATCACACTCATCCACACACCACATTTAACAGTATACATAGTGTATAGGGTTACCATATATTCTCATCACGGAAACCATACCGAAAATAGTTGTATAGGAAGGGCAGAACAGGTCACTGTTCTGTCCAGATGAACTTGGCGGCGGTCTCTGGCCGCTAACTCAGTGTTAGCGGCATGGTCGATGGACGCCAAGCATAATCTCAGCGTCCAGTGACCTTGCGTCAATGCAGGTCTGTACAGAAACACAGACCCGAGCTCTCAAGTTGGGGTGAATTTGGGGGTCTAGGACACGAGGGAAAATTCATAAAAATTGTAGAATCGACCTAGACACATACAGGGACGTTATGGTTAGGTTACTTGCCTCTAGGAAATTGCTTCAATGGATCAAAAGTGCTGGTGAAGCCCTCCTTGGGCAGTTCCAAGAAGGTGCAGAACGTCCTCCAAGATCTCCTCCCTCCAGGCTCCTGGATGATCTCCACAGCAAGGAAACGTCGGGGAGGTCTTCTCCTTCAGTCCAGCTAGCTTCTTGTCGAGGAAGATGGCCGGATCCAGCTTCAGAGGTTCAGATTTTTGGGCTGCAAAGAGGGGGTTTCCTCACAGTCCAGAACTAGGGTTTTTTTCTCTTGTTTCTCTCTTGCAAAGGGTGAAGAGAGGGCTGGGGATGGCAGATTCAGGTTCAACATATGGGAGAGGCCTCTCTCCCACTCACAAGGTGACAAGATGGCTCTCAGAGCCGTTGGGGACAGCTCCCCAATGGGTGAGCTCCCTTGTTTCCAGAATTTCTGGCTCTGCAACGCATGCAGGTCAAAGAAATGGGCGTCCATATCGTTAGACGCTAGGATTAGTGTTGGCGTCCATGTCTGGACGCTGACACCACCTCAACGGCTAGGGGTTGACGCCAATATGGCCTTCGGCCAGAACTCTAAAACATGCAGAAAACTATGCATGCCATGCATGTATACATGCAATATGTATATGGTAGTGTATTCATACTATCACCATTCAATACATGCATTATTTACATCTAGTATAAACATATGCACACGTAATTGTACTAATTAATACGTACGTAAGTATGTATATACATACAGAAGTACAAATATACATACACAAATACAAATAATGCGACGGAAATTCGAGGGCCTTACACCCTCTCCCCCTTAAAGAAACTTCGTCCTCGAAGTTAGAACGACATTACTCAAACAAAAGGGGATACTTCTTCTTCATCGCATCCTCAAGCTCCCAAGTAGCCTCCTCTCGTGAGAAGTTCCGCCATAGGACCTTCACCGATGCAATTCTCTTGTTCCGGAGATGCTGAACCTTCCGGTCAAGAATAGCTACTGGCTGCTCGACATACGAAAGATCTGGCTGGATCTCCACTGGATCATGACTAATTACATGAGACGGATCTCGGACATACTTCCTGAGCATAGATACGTGGAATACAGGGTGAACGCTAGCCAAAGCTGGGGGTAATGCTAGCTCATACTCCACGCTGCTCAAACGTCTGAGAATCTCATATGGGCCAATGAATCTAGGGCTTTGCTTGCTATGCCTGCCAAATCTGACGACACCACGAGTAGGCGATATATTCAAGAAGACATGATCGCCCACCTCGAACTCCAAATCCTTCCTTCTGTTGTCGGCATAACTCTTCTGCCTATCCTGTGCCGCAACAAGCCTCTTCCTGATAAGCTGAATCTTATCCGAAGTTTCCTGAACTAACTCCGGTTCGATCAACTGCCTATCACCAGTCTCCTCCCAACATAAAGGAGATCTGTATGGCCTACCATACAACGCCTCGAATGGAGCCATACTAATACTAGCATGAAAGCTGTTGTTGTATGCGAACTCCACAAGAGGTAAATGACGCTCCCAATCATCCTTCCAATCCAGAACACACGCTCTCAACATATCCTCGAGCGTCTGGATAGTCCTCTCGGACTGTCCATCGGTCTGGGGATGAAACGCCGAACTGAGCTTAAGCTCCGAACCTATTGCATCATGAAGACCCTTCCACAATCTCGAAGTAAATCTCGGATCTCGATCCGAAATGATCGACTTCAGCACACCATGCAGTCTAATGATACCACTGACATACAATCTAGCTAAACTCTCTACCAACTGCTTCTTCTTCATGGCAAGAAATGAGCAGTCTTCAAGAATCTATCTACAACAACCCAAATCGAGTCATTGCCCCTTCTAGATCGAGGCAAACCCGAAACGAAGTCCATAGTGACAGCTTCCCACTTCCACACTGGGATATCCATCCTCTGCATAAGGCCGGATGGTCGCTGCCGCTCGGCTTTCACTTGCTGACATAGTAGACATCTAGACACATAATTCGCAACATCCTTCTTCATGCCGAACCACCAAAATGATCTCTTCAGGTCTTGATACATCTTAGTGTTACCCGCATGAATAGAGAATCGCGACCTATGAGCCTCCGCTAAACATGCTCACGGACATCTACTACATCAGGGACACAAACGCGGTGCTGAAATCTAATCACACCGTCCTCATCACGAGCAATGCCCGCCTTACCCACTAACTCTAACAATCTAGGGTCGGCTTTCTGCTGCTCAATCACCTCATCCAAGACTGAGGATCTAAGGGATAGCTGAGCTACAAAAGCCTGACACAGCGATGGCTCTAACTCGGTCATAGAGCACGCTGCATCCTCCAACATCTTCCAATCCTGCTGGAGCAAAGACCTCTTTCTACTAAGAACATCCGCTACGACGTTCGCCTTTCCAGGATGATACTGAAGGTCGAAGTCATAGTCCTTCAAGAACTCAATCCATCTCCTCTGCCTCAGGTTTATTCCTTTTGGGAGGAAAAGATACTTCAAGCTCTTGTGGTCGGTAAACACCTCAAATCTGACACCATAAAGATAGTGCCACAGATCTTTAGTGCATGAACCACAGCTGCGAGCTCCAAATCATGAGTCGGATAGTTCCTCTCATGCTCCTTCAACTGACGAGAATCATAAGCCACTACCCTATCTTGCTGCATGAGCACACAGCCTAAACCAATCTGAGATGCGTCCGTAAAATGGCAAAACCTTCTAGACCACTAGGCAATACCAATACCGGAGCAGAAGTAAGCTTAGCCTTCAATAGCTGAAAGCTACGCTCACATGCCTCAGACCATACGAACTTCTCACCCTTCCTGGTCAGCTTTGTCAAAGGGGCGGCGATGGATGAGAAACCCTCAATGAATCGCCGATAATAACCAGCTAACCCAATGAAACTACGAATCTCCGAAGGAGTCTGGGGAATCTCCCAATCCATGACTGCTTGGACTTTTGCTGGATCAACAGCTACACCAGCGCCGGATATCACATGCCCGTGAAAGTGAACCTCGCGCAACCAGAACTCGTACTTTCGGAACTTCGCATACAGCTTGTGCTCACGTTGAACCTCTAAGACTAACCTCAAATGCTGAGGTGCGTGGCCTCATCCGGAGAATAGACCAACACGTCATCAATGAACACAACAACAAAGCTATCTAAATACGGACTAAACACCCGGTTCATGAGATCCATGAACGCTGCAGAGGCGTTGGTCAATCGAAAGGAAGAACCAAGAACTCATAATGTCCATAACGGGATCTAAATGCCGTCTTGGACACATCCTCACTCTTAATCCGCAGCTGATGATAACCAGATCGCAAGTCAATCTTGGAAAAGACTGATGCATCCTGCAACTGGTCAAACAGATCATCAATCCGAGGTAAGGGGTACCTGTTCTTCACTCATTTGGTTCAACTTCCTATAGTCAATACACAACCTAAGTGACCCGTCTTTCTTCTTGACGATAATACAGGTGCGCCCCAAGGGGAAACACTAGGGCGAATGAATCCCTTATCAAGCAATTCTTGCAATTGCTTCCTCAACTCGGCTAACTCTGCAGGGGCCATCCGATATGGGGCCTTCGAGATAGGAGAGGTGCCTGGAAGCAACTCTATAGTGAACTCTATCTCCCTATCCAGTGGCAATCCAGACAAGTCATCGGAAAGACATCTGGAAAATCCTGCACCACATCGATCTCTGCAAGAGTCAGTGACGAACCAGCATCGGGTACTAGCATAACGCTGGAAAGAAATGCGTCACAACCCTTGTTCACCATGCGCATCGCCTTCATGGCGAGAAGACTAACTTTCCCGCTATGTTCTTTGGCAAGGGATGAGAGAACTCGTCCTCACCAGGAATGCGAAAACAATCCTCTTCCGACGACAATCCACTAACGCATAGTTCTCCTCTAGACAATCCAGACCAAGAATAACATCATAGTCCTTCATCTTTAGCAAGAAGAAACACCCATCTAGGATTCTATCCTCAATGCACACAGGTAACGACGGAATGCACTTCCTAGTCGATACCTTACCCGCAGGGGTGTGCACAGACAAAGGGACCTCTAACTCCTCAGACTCTACGCCTGCTCTAGGGCTAACTGCCTAGCGAACCGCTCGGAAATGAACGAGTGAGTAGCACCCGTATCAAACAAAACCCGAGCGTGCACACCTAAAAGCAAAACTGTACCTTCGGTGACATGCTCCGCCTGCTCGGCGTCCTCGTGTGCCAAAGCAAACACTCGAGCTGGGGCTCGAGGCCTTCCTAGTCTTCTTGAAGCTGGCGCGGCTGCCGCTACTGCTGGGGTTGGCGCTCCACGCTGAAGTCTTGGGAATCCTTGATCTTGTGGTCGCTGCTCGCACTTCAAGCATCTACCCGCTACCAACGAACACTCGGAACCACCATGTGTCTTCCCGCAATGGGGACACTCTTTCTTCACACATGGGGAACGTACAGAAGGTACCTGAGAGTTGCTGACTGTCACGGATCGCTGCGGTGTCTGGTACACCATTTTCTTCTTATCCTGCCGCTGGAATGTCGTTGCCGGCCTCTTCTGCGAAGCCTTCTTCTCCTCCAGATATTGTTCCATTTCTCCCTCCTGCCTGCAGGCAGCACTGAGGGCCTCGTCCAACGTGCGGTGGTCAAACGCCACGAGTCTCGTCCACAGTGATGGCTTGAGTCCCATCACGAATTCTTCGTCTTCCTGCGCTCATCCTCTACGATATGCGGTGCATATTTAGAAAGTTTAGAAAACCTTGCCTCGTATTCCAGCACGGTCATGGAGCCTTGCGTCAGGGAGAGAAATTCCTGCTCCATTTTATCCTGGATATGCTCTAGGACGAACTTGGCTCGAAAGAGTCTCACGAATGCGTCCCACGTCACGTCTACTGCTCCGTCCTCAAAGCGTGTACGTAGTAGGGAGGACCACCATACATCCGCTCTCTCCTGCAATACACCTTCATAGCACCAACTAACAAATTCTAAATTAAGCAGAACATACAAACATACAAAATTAAAAGTCTACCTGTAGCATGTAGGTGGCTAATGTCACCTTATCCTCATCAGGGCACCTGATGGCTCGGAAGATTTTCTCTGTCTCCCTTAACCAACTTTCTGCCATTAATGGATCACTCTCCCCCTTAAAAGAGGGTGGGGTCATCCTCTTGAATCGCTCCATGATGGGAGGTCCACCATAGTCCTGAGCTGGTGCCTGAGCCTGCTACATTAAACAATAAACAATATACAATAAACACAATATCATGCAATTTATATAGCAAACTACTTAGTTGTTTCATTATTCTACCTGGGCCTCCAACTGTGCCTGGAGTGCTGCCTGGGTATGAGCCTGCGTCTGCATGGCTTGTACCAGACCTTGCATGAATACTCCGTAATCCACAAGTGGTAGTGGGGGAAGTACAGGGCCTCGTGGTGCTGGGGCCTGTTGCTCCGCCTGCTCATCACGTCGCGGCTCGTCCTCACGGGCCGACGCTCCACCATGCCTACCTCTCGAAGCCATGGCTGTAATAAATTTCAGCCACCATTAGAGTTAGGTTACTAAGTTTTCTAACCATTTTCTTATCTATCTTTCACTTTTTATTAGTGTTTTCTACACATGTGGACATACTTAGCATGCAATGGGGATGATGACTTAGGTATATTCATGTGCAATCTCAACCAGTCGCTCTGATACCAATCTCTGTGACGGCCCTCATTATACCGGTATGGTTATACCAACCCACGTCGGTATAGCGAGAGTCCTCACAGTGGGACATTTACCCAAACGATACAAACAGCTGAGATACACGCGAATATACAACAGAGTAGCGGAAGTAAAAGACAATTGTCTTCATTTATTCATCATCCACATTAACATACTTGAAAATCGTAATTAACATAAGAGCTAAAAGTTCACATAATTTAAATTGCTGAAATTTAAATACATAATGTCCACACTTATACATTCTTTTCATGATAACTCTAATACAACGTTCAAATTACATACTATGAAATGCACAAGTCACAAAGAACTCCAAAGACTAATCTCCGCGCTCGGAGTCCGTCTCCACCGTCTCCTCCAACGGTGACACATCGCCAACTACACTTGTACGCCGAAGCAAGGAGTGAGTCGAAAGACTCAGCAAGCAACACTACTCATAACGTACACGTATAAGTCATAGCGGTTTCTACATGCACATTCAAAATTTTCAACACATGGCATGCTAGTCTTTTGAAAGTTTCAACCTATCATGAAAGTTTTACAAATTAATACATGGATCATGCTCTCAGATTTCTAAGAATGAAACTTACCTATCACATGCTCTCTATTCGATTTACTCGTGAAATTTTGCCTTTAAGAACCAAGACATGAGAGCTAACAACATGAACATTGTGCATATATGAAAGGAAAACACAACTAACATGAGTTTTACATGTTCTTACGTACATACATAGACATTTTCACATGCTTTAAGTTGCTGGTTTCACATGGTTTAATGGCTGTAGACCTACACATGAGAGCTACAATGTTGTTTAAAACATACCATGTGAACAACCAATCATGCTATTTTGTACAAGTGCTCATCAATTACCCCTAACATGGATTCTAGACAATTTTGCACATATAACCATGATGATAACAACATGAACTTACTGATTTCACATGGTTTCAGATTGATCCCACATGGATTTCAATGTCATATTCTCATATTTTTAGTTTCACATTTTCTTTACACAAGTTTCTAATTCACATGGTTACACTTTACCAATACACATTTCACATGGTTCACTTACACATTAACACATGAACACATACACATTACACATTACACATTCACATTTTAGGTGCCGTGACACATAGTCCAAACCACCAAAGAAGGACATATACACATCACATTACACATAGACGCCATCTAGGCATTTCAATGGCGACTCTTGGACTGCGCAGACCGGGAGAACAAGTCTCCACCCTAACCAGTGATACTTGTCCACCTCCAGGATTTCCCTCTAATGCCCTTAGGGTCACTTACACATTGAACCTTCTCAGGGGGACTTTTTCCTGATACGGTTCCACTTCCCTCTGTGGAAGCAATGTCACACTTGGCACATTTACACATTTACACATTTTTACCGATTTTACACATAGTTTGACACATGTCACTCTCATTCATTTACTTTCTCACTCACATGCACATTCTCTATTTCCTATCAGGACACTACAGATTTTAGGAGTTTAACACACAGCAAATTCACCAATCAGGTTGTGTTTAAACAATATCTAACCACCTTACGATAACATACATAGATTTTTACATTTCACATGGAAAGTACATAACTCTTTATACATTGGTCCAAATGACCTGAAATTTTAACCACATGCTATTTTCGGATTCAAGATCATACATTCAATTTTTTAGATTTTTCTGAGCTAAATGAAATTTACAGTAAATAAAACACCTATTTAGCATGCCATTCATAATTTAAGTTGATATGGAGTTTAACACCATCATGCATTTTTGCCACTTACTGTTTGAACAGAGACTACGGTTATATGCATGACCTGAGAATACAGAATTTACCCTAAATCATACAACCATAGGTCGATCACCACAAATCTTTTTTTCATGGCTTTTTATTTACCAAACCGAATTTATTAGCAATTTATGCAACATGGACAATTTATCAAGAATTGAGTATACGTATACTGGTCCACTAATCTTCATGATCTGACAAAACTGAGGCATTCAGACTAATCCTAATCATAAAACATGGATTGGCAAGATTATCAAGAAATCATGCTTACAAATTCATGGGATAAAATTTTCTAACATTCACCACCACACATCACACTCATCCACACACCACATTTAACAGTATACATAGTGTATAGGGTTACCATATATCGTCATCACGGAAACCATACCGAAAATAGTTGTATAGGAAGGCAGAACAGGTCACTGTTCTGTCCAGATGAACTTGGCGGCGGTCTCTGGCTGCTAACTCAGTGTTAGCGGCATGGTCGATGGACTCCAAGCATAATGTCAGCGTCCAGTGACCTTGTCGTCAATGCAGATCTGTGCAGAAACACAGACCCGAGCTCTCAAGTTGGGGTGAATTTGGGGGTCTAGGACACGAGGGAAAATTCATAAAAATTGTAGAATCGACCTAGACACATACGTGGACGTTATGGTTAGGTTACTTGCCTCTAGGAAATTGCTTCAATGGATCAAAAGTGCTGGTGAAGCCCTCCTTGGGCAGTCCGAAGAAGGTGCAGAACGTCCTCCAAGATCTCCTCCCTCCGGGCTCCTGGATGATCTCCACAGCAAGGAAACATCGGGGAGGTCTTCTCCTTCAGTCCAGCTAGCTTCTTGTCGAGGAAGATGGCCGGATCCCACTTCAGAGGTTCAGATTTTTGGGCTGCAAAGAGGGGGTTTCCTCACAGTCCAGAACTAGGGTTATTTTCCTCTTGTTTCTCTCTTGCAAAGGGTGAAGAGAGGGCTGGGGATGGCAGATCCGGGTTCAACATATGGGAGAGGCCTCTCTCCCACTCACAAGGTGACAAGATGGCTCTCAGAGCCGTTGGGGACAGCTCCCCAATGGGTGAGCTCCCTTTTTCCGGAATTTCTGCCTCTGCAACGCATGCAGGTCAGAGAAATAGGCGTCCATATCGTTAGACGCTAGGATTAGTGTTGGCGTCCATGTCTGGATGCTGACACCACCTCAACGGCTAGGGGTTGACGCCAATCTGGCCTTCGGCCAGAACTCTAAAACATGCAGAAAACTATGCATGCCATGCATGTATACATGCAATATGTATATGGTAGTGTAATCATACTATCACCATTCAATACATGCATTATTTACATCTAGTATAAACATATGCACACGTAATTGTACTAATTAATACGTACGTAAGTATGTATATACATACACAAGTACAAACATACATACACAAATACAAATAATGCGACGGAAATTCGAGGGCTTACAAGAGGTCTGCAAGCATAGAAGAAAGTGTTTAGATAAAAGAGTGTTTCTATCAAAAAGGTTCATACCTCTATGTTTCCTGTTGTCTCCCATAAGTGGTAGGTAAGCTCTTTTTGTTCTGACAAGAGACAAGAGATCTAGAAAGATAAAAGAGATCTTCTGTCAGAAATATATTTGACTTTTCACTAGATGCCAAAAAAACATTTTAAAATATAAGGAAATCGATGTTTAAGTGAAATCTATGTTTTACAAGCGAATCCATGTTTCACTTATGAAATCCATGTGAGAAGCAAATCCATGTTTGAGGCAAATCCATGTTTTCAAGCAAATCCATGTTTCACTTATCAAATCCTTATGAGAGCAAATCGATGTAAGAGCAAACCATGTGAGAGCAAATCCATGTTTCACTTACCAAATCCTTATGAGACCAAATCGATGTGAGAGCAAATCTATGTTTCACTTATCAAAGCCTTATGAGAGCAAATCCATGTGAGAGCAAATCCGTGTTTCACTTATCAAATCCTTATGAGACCAAATCGATGTTTCACTTATCAAATCCTTATGAGAGCAAATCGATGTGAGAGTGAATCCATGTTTCACTTATCAAATCCTTATGAGACCAAATCGATGTTTCACTTATCAAATTCTTATGAGAGCAAATCGATGTGAGAACAAATCCATGTTTTCAAGCAAATCGATATGGCACTTTGTGAACAGAAATCGATGTATATTGAATGGACATCGATTTAGCTTTTTAGTGCAAATCACACATCAATAATGTCATAAAATTATATTTATTAGAAAAACATGATATTTAATTTATTATTAGAAAAACATGGTATTAAATATATTAATATTTAATTAATCACATAAATTTATATTTATTGAGAAAAAACATAATATTGAATATATTTAATTAATCATAAATTATGTTGTCACCAAAATATAAGGGTAAAATATAGAGTGGTTCAACAAAAACATGCTCAATCAATTTCACACATCTAAAATTTCTCCCCCTTTTTAACAACAGCAAAAAGATAATTCCTCCCCCTTAATCAAGGACAAGTGTAGTCACCCCCATGGCAAAACACTCTCCCCCTGTGATGGTACCAATGGTGTAAGAGGAAAATGAGTGCACACACATGTCATACCAAAGAATATCAATGGGTGGAGATCAAAGTATGAGTGACATGAAAGCAATGAGTGTAATTCGGAAATGAATGTATCAGAAATGATCAGAATCAATGAGATCTTAGACAAACTCTTGGTGTGAATAAATAACTGTTGGTGTGATGATCAAAATCTGCTTAAACTTGAGGTTGAGCATTTCTTTCAAAACCTTCTGACTTCTGAGGACCATGTTGTTGATCATAACTTGCTTCTTTCTATCCCTCAGCTTGTTTCTGAGGTGGATAACAACATGATTATTGCTATGCCTACTGCTGAAGAGATTAAAGAAATTGTCTGGAATATGAATGGTAATAGTGCTCCAAGTCCGGATGGGTTTTCTGGGAAATTCTATACTGCATGTTGGGATATAATTGGCACTGATGTTGTTCATGCTGTTGTGGATTTTTTGCTGGCCACCCACTTCCGAAAAGAGTTTCTTCTTCTATTATTGCTCTTATTCCTAAAGTGGAAAATCCTGCTACCTACAGTGATTACCGCCCCATTAGCCTTTGCAATTTTCGCTATAAAATTGGCTCTTCTATTATCTGCAATAGGCTATCTACAATTCTGCCTTCCATAATTTCTTTGGAAAAGGTGCCTTTGTTAAAGGTAGAAACATAATGGATAATGTGTTCCTAGCTAGACAGTGGTTTCCGACATTGGAAGGAAAGTTCGTGGTCACAATGTGATTTTTAAACTGGATATGATCAAAGCTTATGAACGAGTTGAATGGGACTTCCTTCTGGTGGTTCTTTGCAAGTTTGGTTTCTCCTCTAGATTTACCTCTTATGTGGCTATGATGATCTCCAATTGATCTCCAAATGCAAGTCACAGAGCTTCGGATGATAGAGACCAAAACAAAAATATATAAAGTTGATGACTTCGACTGACCAAGTGTAAAAGTGATCATCCGAAGTCACAATGTCAAAATGGTCGTCATCAGTCGAAGTGATATCGTCATATCCGAAGTCCAGCTTCATATATGATGAAGTTACACTTCGTCTGACAAAGAGCAATTGTACATCCGAAGTTAGTGTTGAATTTAGTCTTAATCAGTCGAAGTGACTTCGTCATATCTAAAGCGTAGCTTCGTATATGACGCAGTTCCACTTCGTCATAGCTTCAGATATGATGACGTTCTGCTTCGACTGACAAGAACAAAATAGAACATCCGAAGTTACGGTGTTAATATATCATGATCTGTCGAACTGACTTCGTCATATCTGAAACTTAGCTTCATATATGACAAAGTTCCACATTGTCATATCCGAAGTCCAGCTTCGTATATGACGAAGTTTGACTTCGAATGACAGAGAACAAAATTGTACATCCAATGTTTGTGCTTCGGCTGACTATGACCAAAAGTGAACATCTGATGATCATTTAGCATGATGTCAAAGTCACCAGTCAATTTATGACTTGTATGTTGGCCCACGTATAGCATCAAGGATAAACCTAGAGGGGGGGGTGAATAGGTTATCTGAAGATACATATATAAATCACCAATTGAAAACTTTGTTTAGTGAATATAGTTGTGTGCAGTAGATCATAGAGTAGCAGTGCGGAAGCAATTCAAATAATCAATCACACAAATGAACACAGAGAATTTTATCCTGGTTCGGTACTTCTCAAATGGAAGACCTACGTCTAGTCCCCAAGCAAATCATGGGATTTCACTAACCAGGGTACAATCCCCCCAAGGATATACAAACCCACAGCTCCCTACAGGTCCACTTCCTTTTCGAGTAGAAAGGAAACTCACTTCTGTTGTAGGTCATGAAGCCACCCTCCTGGAACAAACCCCAGTGTAGTTCTACTAGACTTAAAACCCTCAGATAGGTTCTGCTAACACCAACCCCAGACAAGGGGAACACTATGTACAGTCCCACAGCCAGACAGAATACACCAGCACCCGGTTGGCCCTCTCTTCACACAGGAAGAGGAACACTGTATACAATCATACAGTTGGATGCAAGTATTTCTTAGAAAAGAAAGAACAAACTAAGAGCTATACAAGATGAACACTAAGGAACTCAAACTGTCAGCCACAGATTTTCCCCTAGATTTATAATGATGCACAGATAGAGTGATGAGAGAAAAGAAACTTGAATGCTTGGCACTTGAAGACTTCAGATGATTGCTTCCGTGCACTCTTCTTCTTGGGCTCGAGCTCTTTCTCTCTTGCTTTGAGTGTGTATGGCATTGAGGCTTCTCACTGAATGTACACTCTTTCATAAATTTTTAGGAGGCTCCCACCTGTTCTCCAGCCTTGCTTCATCCTTTTATGGAGCAGCTTGAACAGATTCATTGAAGAGATCCATTGGAATTCTTCTAGCCGTTGCTCATCTTCTTCATCATCTACTCTTCTTCTTCTTCTCTCTAACAGACACTTCGAGTAGAAGGAAGTCTAGATATATGTAGGCACAGAACACAAAGTTGGACTAAAAACATCTTATGACAGAAGTTCCATACCTTGTTGTTGGCCCACTTTTGATACGACAACAAGCTAACTTAGAGGGGGGGGTGAATAGGTTTTTCTTATTTCTGCAAATAGAAACTAAAACACAGAAAATTAACACTTAAAGGTTTGGTTAGATTAGTGTGATAAAGAGTAGCAATGCGGATGCAAATAAACAATCACATAAATGACACAAGAGATTTATCCTGGTTCGGCCCTTCCCACATAGAAGTCCTACGTCCAGTCCCCAAGCAACCTCTTGGGATTTTACTAACCAAGGGTATAGTCCCCCTCAAGGACAGTACAACACCCAGCACCCCAGCTGGTCTTCTTCTCTTTCCCAGGCAAGAAGGCAGCCTACCTCTTTTACAGGCTCTGAAGCAAACCTCCTGGTACAAACCCTAGTGCGGTTCTGCTAGACACAAACCCCTAGCTAGGTTCTACACTATATATAGTCCTACAGCTGGACAGAAATCTTTCTTAGAAAAGAAAGATCAGACTGAGAGCTATTACAAGACGAACACTAAGAACTAGCTCACAGTTATAGACTCTCCCCCAAATTTACAATGAGCGCAGAGAGAGAATGAAGAGAAGAAGAAAGCTTGAAGGCTTGAATGCTTCAAATGCTTGAACACTTCTTCTAGGCTCAGGCTCTTTCTCTCTTTTCCTTTGAGTGTATGTGGCGTTCAGGTTCCTCACTGGTTGTACACTCCTTCAAAGATTTTCAGGAAGGCTCTACTTTGTTCTTTAGCCATGCTTCTTCTTTTATATGAGCAGCTTTTGAATGGATCCATTGAAGAGATCTGTTGGAGTTCTAGCTGTTGCTCTTCATTTGTCTTAATCAACCTCTGGTGGTCTTCGAGGTCTGTAAGCATAGAAGAGAGTGTTAGCACAAAAGAGTGTTTATGATAAACGATGCATACCACAGTGTTTCTGCTAACACACTGAAAATAGTAGGTCATATCTTTTTCTAATAAGCATGCAGGTTTATTCTGTCAGAAGATATTTGACTCTACATTGACCGTGAAGATTACTTCAAATGATTATAAGAAATCTATGTTTAAATTGAAGTGAATCGATGTAAGAATGACTTATCAAATCGTTATAATTATAAGACTTAACAAATCGTTATGAATGGAAAATCATTGTATGTCTTAATGAATCGATGTGAGAAGCAAATCGTTATGACTAGAAAATTGATGTGCAACTTATCAAATCGTTGTGAGAACAAATCGTTGTTCTCACTTATCGAATCATTATGACAACCAAATTGATGTGAGAGCAAATCATTGTTCTTACTTATCGAATCATTATGAGAACCAAATCGATGTGAGAGCAAATCGTTGTTCTCACTTATCAAATCGTTATGGCCTTAATGAGTCGTTATGAAAGGCAAATCGTTGTAAGGGAAAATCATTGTGCTCAATTATCAAATCGATATCAGCCTTAACGAATTGTTATAGCAGACCCAAAACAAATCATTGTGGCGCTTATAAAATCGATTAAAACCAAATCGTTGTAGCGCTCAAATCGTTCTACTCATTTATCAAATCGATGTAAGACTTATCAGTTTGTTATGAGATTGATGCGACACAGATAAACAAGATATTCTATTTACGTTAATCATAAATTTTGTTATTATATGTATATACTTGGTATTATCATAAGTTTTGTTATCACCAAAATACAAGGACAAGCAAGGAGTGGTTCAACAATCTCCCCCTTTTTGGTGATGACAAAATTTATGAGTGTTTTCTGACAAAATTACTTAAAGCATAGAGTGGTTCAGAAATGTCCCCAAAAACACTTAAAGCATCGAAAAATACAGAAAATTCATACAAACTCTCCCCCTTTTTGTCACTAACCAAAAAGGAAAATCTTACCATGCATTTTTCTCTCCCTTTGAGAGAATTTCTTACCACAGAGGGGTTCAACAATGATAGTTGATAAAGAATAACTCCCCCTTAATCTGTGCTCCCCCCTGAGTGTGAGACTCCCCCTTAATGTGAGGCAAGTCATATCTTGTTGATCTTGACCTTTCACATGTTGTTTGTCAAGTCTTCAAAATTATTGCCTGCATTGATCTAAGAAACTTGCAAACCAATGTAAGTAGTGATATAAATGAAAACAATATTTGTGACTACTCCCTCTTCAGATGTGAGTTAGATGAGGAGCTGGCAGTCATCCTTGCCTTGAGCATCCTTGTTCATCATGCTCCAAGGCTACCCTGCACACAACTTATTCAGAAATAGGTACCCAAATCTTTTGGGTCCTTGATGGTTAGATGCATGAAAATAACCTTTAGGAATCCAAACTAAGTGCCTTGTTGTGAAGGTGTTCACAGTGTGTCCTAATTTATTGCAATGAGAGCAGCAATGAATATAGTTTGTTTTACAGTTCTTATTGCCTTTGTGATGCCTGTTCAGGACGTAATTTTTAAAAATATTTTTCTTTTGATAAGGCTTGTTTATTTCAGGTGCCTTGTTCTAAGACATTTTGATTTCTTTCACAAAATTTGGTAAGGGATATTTTCCTGGAATTGTGGCTTGTTTTTCTTTTTCCGGAGGTATGTAACCAAGCCCTTGTTTGTTATTTCCAGGTTTTGATCTTTTTAAGCATAGGGCTAAAGATGTTTTTCCTTTAGTTAACTTTCTAACTGATTCTTTTAAATAAATATTTTCTTCAGTTAGAGTTTTTAAATTTTCTTCTAACTCTAACTTCTCATTATTCTTAATTTTCAATTATTTCCATCTAGCTTTAATTGAATTCATTTCTAACATTAACTGCTTCTCAAATCATCTTATTCAATTAATTCATGCTGAATAAATTACTGTAATTTCTGACCTGCCAAACTGCTATTAACATGCTTTACTCTTCATATACCTTTCTTGCTTTACTGACATTCTCTGGCTAATCTTCATTTAAAATTTAATTATTATCTTTACATTCTTTTAATTATTTTTCTAGTTGCTCCAATTCGGATTTAAGATCAGAATTAGTGTTTTCCAAGCAAGTAGAGTTGTTTTTCATATTTTTTAGTTCTTTTAAAACCCCTTATGTGTTCATACAGTTCATTAAACACTTCTTCTAAGTCTTCTGATTCTGACCCTGAATCTGTGCAAGAATTAAAAATGAGTTAGAATGAACCTCATCTAGTCCCACCATGAGGGCTAGATTCATCTGCTCCTTTTCCGAATCTGAGCTTGATGATTCTGAGCTTGTGACCTCATGATTTTCCCAAGCAGCCACCATGGCTCTTCTTTTAAATTTCTTGTGTTGCTTCTTGGACTTCTCAGCTTGACCAGTCTTCTTGAGTCTTGGACAATCAGTGTCAGATGTCTAGGTTTTTTGCATTCATAGCAGACTGGTTCTTTCTTCTTTTTCTCCTTTCTTTGGATCCTTCTTGATCCGTTTTTCTTCTTCTTTAAAATCTTCTAAAGCTTGGACAATACTTCATCCATATCACTGTCTTCAGAATCTGCATTTTGAGAACTAGAAGAAGGAGCAGCTACGACATTAAGAGCATTAGTACATTTCTTCTTAGATGAGCTTTCAGATAGTCGCTCCATATTTATTTCATGTGCCATGAGAGAACCTATTAGATTATCAATTGATAATTAGGTTAAATCATTGGCCTCTTCAACAGTAGTTACTTTAGGTGTCCATGAAATAGTTAAGGACCTAAGTATTTTTCTGACGGTTTCTTCATTTGAAAAAGTTTTACCAAGAGAATTTAGACCTACTACTATGCTTGAAAATCTATTGTACATAGTAGTAATATCTTCATGTGACAGCATTTTGAATTGTTCTTATTGTGATACAAGAATATCTATTCTTGTTTGTTTCACTCTATCTGTTCCTTCATATGTTATCTCCTGTTTATCCCATATTTCTTTAGCAGATTTACATGCAGATACTCTACTAAATTCCATTTTGGATAAAGCACAACATAAGTAGTTCTTAGCTTTAAAGTTTAAAGATAGTTTACTTTTATCAGCTGTTGTAATGGCAGTAGTGCCTTCAGCAGGAACAATAACAAAATCACCTACCTTAATTACCAGCCACAGGTCAAAGTTTGTGCCTCGAATGAAGCATTACATTCGCATCTTCCAATATTAGTTGTCTTCTCCATCAAAGAATGGAGGTCTAGTGACTGATTGACCTTCAGCATATCCTTGAGCTGCCATGGATCTTCTCTAAGATCGTTGGATCTTCTTGAATGATCAGAGAACCTGGCTCTGATACCACTTGTTGGCCCACTTTTGTTACAGCAGCAAGCTAACTTAGAGGGGGGGGTGAATAGGTTTTTTTTATTTCTGCAAATAGAAACTAAAACACAGAAAATTAACACTTAAAGGTTTGTTTAGATTAGTGTGAGAAAGAGTAGCAATGCGAAAGCAAATAAACAATCACACAAAATGACACAAGAGATTTATCCTGGTTAGGCCCTTCCCACATGGAAGTCCTACGTCCAGTCCCCATGCAACCTCTTGGGATTTTACTAACCAAGGGTACAGTCCCCCTCAAGGACAGTACAACCCCAGCACCCCAGCTGGTCTTCTTCTCTTTCTCAGAAAGAAGGCAGCCCACTTCTTTTACAGGCTCAGAAGCAAACCTCTTGGTACAAACCCCGGTGCGGTTCTACTAGACACAAACCCCTAGCTAGGTTCTACACTGTATACAGTCCTACAGCTGGACAGAAATCTTTCTAGAAAAGAAAGAACAGACTGAGAGCTATTACTAGACGAACACTAAGAACTAGCTCACAGTTACAGACTGTCCCCCAAATTTACAATGAGTGTAGAGAGAGAATGAAGAGAGAGAAGAAAGCTTGAAGGCTTGAATGCTTCAAATGCTTGAACACTTCTTCTGGGCTCAGGCTCTTTCTCTCTTTTCCTTTGAGTGTATGTGGTGTTCAAGTTCCTCACTTGTTGTACACTCCTTCAAAGATTTTCAAGAAGGCTCTACTTTGTTCTTCAACCATGCTTCTTCTTTTATATGAGCAGCTTTTGAATGGATCCGTTGAAGAGATCCGTTAGAGTTCTAGCCGTTGCTCTTCATTTGTCTTAATCAACCTCTGGTGGTCTTCGAGGTCTGTAAGCATAGAAGAGAGTGTTAGCACAAAAGAGTGTTTATGATAAACGATGCATACCACTGTGTTTCTGCTAACACACTGAAAATAGTAGGTCATATCATTTTCTGATAAGCATGCAGCTTTATTCTGTCAGAAGATATTTGACTCTACATTGACCGTCAAGATTACTTCAAAAGATTATAAGAAATTTATGTTTAAAGTGAAGTGAATCGATGTATGAATGACTTATCAAATCGTTATAATTATAAGACTTAACAAATCGTTATGAATGGAAAATCATTGTATGTCTTAATGAATCGATGTGAGAAGCAAATCGTTATGACTAGCAAATCAATGTGCAACTTATCAAATCGTTATGCAACCAAATCGTTGTGAGAGCAAATCGTTGCTCTCACTTATCGAATCATTATTAGAACCAAATAGATGTGAGAGCAAATCGTTGTTCTCACTTATCGAATCATTATGAGAACCAAATCGATGTGAGAGCAAATCATTGTTCTCACTTATTAAATCGTTATGGGCCTTAATGAGTCGTTATGAAAGGCAATCGTTGTGAGGGAAAATCGTTGTGCTCACTTATCAAATCGATATGAGCCTTAACGAATCGTTATAGCAGACACAAAACAAATCATTGTGGCGGTTATAAAATCGATTAAAACCAAATCATTGTAGCGCTCGAATCGTTCTACTCATTTATCAAATCGATGTGAGACTTATCAGTTTGTTATGAGATTGATGCGACACAGATAAAACATGATATTCTATTTAAGTTAATAATAAATTTTGTTATTATAGGAATATAATTGGTATTATTATAAGTTTTGTTATCACCAAAATACAAGAACAACCAAGGAGTGGTTCAACACTTGCCTTACTTCCATGTTTACTGCTGACATCTAGACATGTTAGGTACGACACTTTTTGTCTAGCAGGAATGAATGAGTCCTTATTTTCTACTGACAACATCTCACCTACTTTGAATGATAGACATCAAAAAGATCTTCAGTCAGATAGAGAAATAATGAGATAGCATGTGAAGTACATTTGAACTTTCATTTTCCGCCACAACATTTTGAAATATTTGAAGTACAGAGGCAAAGGATGTGAAACTTCGACTAAAGAGAAGTTGGAGTGAAACTGTTCAATAGATAACACACTTCAACTTTCCAGGAGTCGGAGTGGGACTTAGTTTGTTCAACAGTCGATATCAATCTTTGACTTTCTAGGAGTCGGAGTATGATATCGTTTGTTCACAGTCGATATCACACTTTGACTTTTCAAGAGTTGGAGTGGGACTTCGTTTATATATATATATATATATATATATATATATATATATAAGTTGTGGACTTAGAAAATTTTGAGCATGCAAAAAAACATATGTGCCATCCAAACATAGTTTTTTATAAGATATATTCTTCTGTGATATTATTATAGTGCATTTGAGGATTAGTTATGCAGATGGTTATGCACTTATTTAAGCAATTGTATTAATGATGTTCATGAGTTTTAGTTAACATCAAAACATGAGTTTTAGTTATCATAAAAACATGAGATAGAAATAAGAGTGGTTCAACAATCTCCCCCTTTTTAGTGATGACAAAACTCATGTGAATTTTTTAGCTAAGATGTTTAAAAACAAGCATTTATGCACATGTGAATTAATCAGAAAATTCATATATAAAATACTCTCCCCATTTTGTCAATAACCAAAAAGGAAGGATCTTACCATTTGCACTCTTCTTACTATTTGTGTGGAGATCTCTTGCCAGAGGGGTTCAACAATGATTGTTATGAAATAGTACTTCCCCTTAGTGTATGCTCCCCCTTAATTGATGCTTGTCATATCTTCATGGGTTCTTCTGATCTGTCTACCAATTTGGCTTTATCTATCCAGGGTGTATCGACTTGTCCTTCATGTGTGTCGACCTGTCTTGAATCTGTCAACATCTGTTGTTGTATTTCTACTTGTTGTTTTTCATGTCTTCAAGAGTTTTACATGCATTGATCTTATAAAAAGATACTTGCAAAACCTTATTAGTAGTAGTGTAAATTAAATACAAATTTGTGACTACTCCCTCTTCAGGTATGAGATGGATGAAGAGCTGGCAGTCATCAATGCCTTGAGCATCCTTTGTTCCTGATGCTCTCAAGGCTATCCTGTAATAAACTACTCAAAAGTAGGTACCTAAATATTTTTAGGTCCTTGATGGTTAGATGCATGAAAATATCCTTTCGTAATCCATACTAAGTGCCTAGTTGTGCAGGTATTTACTGTGGCCTAATTTATTACAATGAGAACAACAATGAATGTAATCTATTTTGCAGTCCTTATTGTCTTTGTGATGTTTGTTTAGAACATGATTTTTAGAAACCTTTTTTCTTTTAAGAGCATTTGTTTATTACAGTGGCCTTTTTCTAAGGCATCTTGGTTTCTTTCCCAAATTTTGGCAATGGATATTTTTCAGGAAACATAATTTGTTTTCTTTTTTTAGAAGGTTCATATCCAAGACCTTGTTTATTATTGCCAGATTTTGATCCTTTTAAGCATAGAGCTAGAGATGTTTTACCTTTTGTTATTTTCTAACTGATTCTTTTAAATAAAGATTTTCTTTAGTTAGAATTTTCAATTTTTTTTCTAACTCTAATTTTCATTGTTCTTGCTCTTAAATCTTCATTCAAAAGATAATTTATTTTTTCTTTTCTTTAATTGTGTTCCTAATTGTTCCATTTCTGATTTAAGATCAGAATTAGTGTTTTCTAAGAAAGTAAGGTTATTTTTTAGATTTTTTAATTCTTTTAAAACACTTTATGTTTTTCATAAAGTTCATTAAAACATCTTCTAAATCTTCAGACTCTGACCCTGAATCAGTGCAAGAATTAAAGGATGGGTCAGAATATACCTCATCTAGTCCTGCCATGAGGGCTAGACTTACCTACTCTTTTTCTAAATCTGAGCTTGATGAATCTGAAGTGGAGACTTCTTCATTATCCCAAGCAGCTACCATGGCTTTTCTTTTGATTCCTTGTGCATCTTCTTAGATTTTTCTACTTGACCAGTCTTCTTGAGTCTTGGATAATCTGGTCTCCGATGTCTAGGTTTTTTGCATTCATAGAAGACTGGTTCTTTCTCCTTTTTCTCCTTCTTTTTAATCCTTTTTATTCATTCTTCTGCTTCTTAGGATCTACTGAAGCTTTGACAGGACGTCATCAATGTCACTATCTTCAGAACTTGCACTTTTTGAACTAGAAGAGGAAGAGGTGGAAGAAGCATCAATAACTTTGAAAGCATTAGTAAATTTCTTTTTGATGAGCTTTCAAATAGTCGCTTCATGTTGATCTCATGTGCCATCAATGATCCTATAAGTTATTCTAATGACATAGTTGTAAGATCATTAGCTTCTTCGATGGCCGCGACTTTTGGAGTCCATTGACTTGGTAGATATCTAAGAATTTTTCTTACCATATCTCCGTATTGTACATCTTTCCAAGCCCTGCAAGACCATTAGTTATGTCAGTAAATCTGCTATACATTTGGGTAATGGTCTCACCTGTTAGCATTTGGAATTTCTCATATTGTGTGACCAAGATGTCAATCCTGGTTTCTTGTCTATGTCAGTCCCTTCGTATGTGAGCTTTATCTTGTCCCACATTTCCTTGGCTGATTTGCATGATGAGATCCTATTGAATTCACTTCTTGTCAGAGCACAACAAATGAGGCTGTTGGGTTGAGAACTATCAGATCTACTCCTTCAATGATAGTCCATAGTGATAATCATAACATGGAGGAAGAACTCCATCCTTGTCTTCCAGTAGTTGTAATCTTCACCATCGAACAAGGGTGGTCAGTTGACAGATTGTCCTTCATCAAATCTTGAGCTACCATTGATCTTTGCTCTTTAGATCGTTGGATCTTCTACTTTTTTGATGCAACTTGTAAGAGCGAGGGATATGAAGAGCTTGGCTCTAATACCACTTGTTGTCCCGTGTACGGTAGCAACGATAAATCTAGAGGGGGGTGAATAGGTTATCTGAAGATACAATATAAATCACCACTTGAAAACTTTAGTTTGTGAATAAAGTTGTGTGCAGTAGATCATAGAGTAGCAGTGCAGAAGCAATTCAAACAATCAATCACACAAATGAACATAGAGAATTTTATCCTGGTTCAGTACTTCTCAAATGGAAGACCTACATCCAATCTCGAAGCAAATCATGGGATTCACTAACTAGGGTACAATCCCCCCAAGGATATACAAACCCCTAGCTCCCCGTGGTCCTCTTCCTTTCCGAGTAGGAAGGAAACTCACTTTGTGTTACAGGTCAAGAAGCCACCCTCCTAGAACAAACCCCAGTATGGTTCTACTAGACTTAAACCGCCAGCTAGGTTCTACTGACACCGACCCTATTTAGGTTCTCCCTTAACACAAGGGGAACACTATGTATAGTTCTACATCCGGATAGAATACACCAGCACCTGGCTGGCCTTCTCTTCACACAGGAAGAGGAACACTATATACAATCCTACAGCTGGACACAAGTCGTTCTTAGAAAAGAAAGAACAAACTGAGAGCTATACAAGATGAACACTAAGGAACTCAAACTCTCAGCCACAGACTCTCCCCCAGATTTACAATGATGCATAGAGAGAGTGAAGAGAGAAAAGAAGCTTGAATGTTTGGAGCTTTAAGACTTCATAAGATTGCTTGCACGCACTCTTCTTCTTGGGCTCGAGCTCTTTCTCTCTTACTTTGAGGGTGTATGGCGTTGAGGCTTCTCACTGGATGTACACTCTTTCAGAAATTTTGAGGAAGAATCCCACCTATTCTTCAGCCTTGCTTCATCCTTTTATGTTGCAGCTTGAACAGATGCATTGAAGAGATTCATTGGAAATTTTCTAGCCAATGCTCATCTTCTTCTTCATCTACTCTTCTTCTTCTTCTTCTGTCTAGCAGACACTTCGAGTAGAAGGAAGTCTAGATATTTGTAGGCACATAATACAAAGTTGGACTATAAAGGTCTTCTGACCGAAGGTCCATACCTTGCCTTACTTCCATGTTTACTGTTGACATCCAGCCATGTTAGGTACGACCCTTTTTGTCTAGTAGGAAGGAAGGAGTCCTTATTTTTTGCTCACAACATCTCACCTGCCTTAAAGTATAGACATCAAAAGATCTTCAGTCAGACAGAAATAATGAGATAACATGTGAAGTACATTTGAACTTTCATTTTCTGCCACAAACATTTTTAAATATTTGAAGTACAGAGGCAAAGGACGTGAAATTTCGACTAAAGAGAAGTTGGAGTGAGACTGTTCAATAGATAACACACTTCGACTTTCCAGAAGTTGAAGTGGGACTTTGTTTGTTCAACATTCGATATCATACTTCGACTTTCCAGGAGTCGGAGTATGATATCGTTTGGTCAACAATCGATATCACACTTCGACTTTTCAAGAGTCGGAGTGGGACTTCGTTAGTTCAACAGTCGATATCATACTTCGACTTTCCACGAGTCGAAGTCAGAGTGGGACTTCATTTGTTCAATAGTCAATATCATACTTCGACTTTCCACGAGTTGGAGTGAGTATGATATATATATATATATATATATATATAATATATATATATATATATTATATATATATATATATAAATTGTGGACTTAGAAAATTTTGAGCATGCAGAAGAACATAAATGCCATCCAAACATAGTGTTTTATAAGATATATTCTTCTGTGATATTATTATAGTGCATTTGGGGATTATTTATGCAAATGGTTATGCACTTATTTAAGCAATTGTATTAATGATGTTCATGAGTTTTAGTTAACATCAAAACATGAGTTTTAGTTATCATCAAAACATGATATAGAAATAAGAGTGGTTCAATACTGTAAACATGAATCAAATGAATTGCAGCATGAAAGCACTTAAATTTATCAAGAAATCAATGATATTATGATGACATAAGAAGATCCATGATTATGTCTGCATCAAAACATATCAAATCAATCATCATCAAAACAATAGTTATGGTTATTCACAAAACCATAACTCAACATTTTATAGTTTGGGAATAACTGGTAACTTCGTCATATACGAAGTCCTACATGATTTGGTATTGATCAGTCAAAGCTTAACTTCGTCAAATATGAAGTCTACTTGTCATATATGAAGTCATGCACGATTTGGTCTTGATCGGTCGAAGCTTAACTTCGTCTTATACGAAGTATAACTTCGTCATATACGAAGTCCACTTCGTCATGCAACATTTGGTCATGGTCAATCGAAGCTAACTTCATCATATTTGAAGTCTAACTTCATCATATATGAAGTCCAACTTCGTCATATACGAAGTCCACTTCATCATTCACGATTTGGTCATGGTCAATCGAAGCTAACTTCATCATATTCGAAGTCCAACTTCGTCATATCCAAAGTCTAACTTCATCATATACGAAGTCATGCATGATTTGGTCTTTATCAGTCGAAGCTAAACATTGTCATGTATGAAGTCCACTTCATCATTTACTATTTGGTCATAATCAGTCGAAGTTAACTTCGTTATATCTGAAGTCCAACTTCGTCATATACGAAGTCCACTTCGTCATATACGAAGTCAAACATGATTTAGTCATGATCAGTCGAAGCTAACTTCATTATATCTGAAGTCTAACTTCATCATATATGAAGTCCCACTTCGACTGTCGACATTATATCTTGACCAGTCAAAGTTGGCAGTCAAATAGATATATCGATTGCCTTCCACATCGATTGCTAACCAACATCGATTGGTCATTAAACATCAATTTTTGTTATGCATATTGATTGATGTTATATTTCTACCGATTGATGTTATAAACCTAGTTAAATATCAATTGTTGTTATGCATATCAATTGTTGTTATATTTCTACCGATTGATGTGATAAACCTAGTTAAATATCGATTATTAACTATTTTATCCATTGTCCTATTGTTTGGTGTTCCTTTATTCAAATCTCTTTACTAATTAAAGTATATATATGTATATTTTAATTTCTATTTATTTAAGATTTTCAAAATCTAGGTTGTTACATATAACCTAGAGGAATCACGGGCTGTCTAGCTGTACTCTGCTAGGACTCCTCTGGCTCTGGCCTGAAGCCTCGACCCTGCTGGAATGTCTACTATCTTCCACCTCCTCAACCTCTGAATATCTTCTTTAACTTGGAAGTAAACCTGATGAAGATGCTTCTGACGGCGCTTTGCCCTTACTAACACCTGGAGGACATTGTGGAAGCCGAAACCTACATGACTCCCCTATTTGTCTAGCCTATACGGTCGTCTCCAAAATAGCTGCTAGTTGAGCCGCTTCCACCACTACTTTGCACATGAGGGGAATCATTGCATCCAGCAACTCTGGTCGCAAACCGCGAATGAAATACTCTACCATCGCATCCACGTACGGTGCATACCTACTCAATGCCATAAAATGCATTTGATACTCCAAAATTGACAAATTCCCTTGCTGCAATGTTCTAAACTGCTCCTTTTTTGCTTGTTGGATCTGAACTGGAAAGAAAGTATCATTGAACACTCCCAAAAACCTTGGCCAAGTGATGGAATCTTCAGTCTTGCCCATAAATACCATGTACATCGTCGGTCTCCACCATTCTTGTGCAAACCCGTACAACTGATATGTAACCAAAATCACTCTATCTTCCTATGGACACCTCATAGTAACAAAAATCCTCTCAATCTCATGCACCCAATGCTCTACTGTATCTGTATTCGAACCTCCTAAATAAGTGGGTGGTTGTAACCTCAAAAACCTCTCTACCACACTATAGGCTCCTCTATAGTAACTGGACATGCCAGTACTGCTGGGGTATAGGTACGACGACTGATACCCCAACTCTCGGTGGTGGTGGGGGTGGTGCCACCATACTATCTCCTCTACAACCTAGGGTGCTATCACTGTTGGTTGGACCGTTACCTACTGATCCAACCTCGTCCGAATATTGTAATACTTTTCCACAATCTCTCAATCAACTGATGAGTAGACTCTTCTGGCTCATCTCCTCCACCTCCTCAATCTCTTCTATCTGTCATTTCCAGTCCTACACATACATCATTCCAAACCATACAACACACTAACAAGTCAATACAAAACCAGGGCCAACTACCAGCAGTGGACTGTAGTAGAGATCATGACTATGTAGTCTCCCTAGTCTTTTATATTCACACGAACCTTGCTCTGATACCAACTGCGGCGGTCCTCGTCATTCAAACTTGTTAACCAAATAACGATCCCGATATGACTCTGCCTCCCGCGAACAGCTGAAGCCTCGTAAGGGATACCATAACTCAAGTCCGTGAGAACATAAAATAAACTAATTAAATATAGATAAGATCGCATTATTATACCATCTCCACATATTTACATGAAGTTTGCATAGTCAGTTCTCAACTAAAGTCAAAGTACAAAGTACAACAGCTTGGGGCATACCTTAAGGTACAACAGAAAGTAAAATTACACTGCTAGTGGTGCAAGCCCAACTCTTCTACGGTGCAGCTCCGAATTAGATGAGGGATAAGAACTCTCCTGCTCTCCTTCACTTGAAAGGAGTAGGGGTGAACCTCACAAATCACTGGCTCAGTTGGGAAACTCTCTCAAAAGTCGAAAGAACGCTAATCACATGAGAAACAGGTGTAAAGAACTAAATTAAACAATTAACAGAGCTACCAAAGCATGGTGCTACAACTATAATTAATAAAAAATTATATACTAATAACTAGATTAAACCTTAATAAATAAATGGCAAACAATGTTCAAGTGTATGATTAAAGAAGGGTAACGCCACACTCGGGTCATGAAACTTAGTTCGCGACACTAGCTACTGACCAGGACAAACCACACAGGACTACCTCTCAGTCTCACAGCCACGATCGAAAGGTCCAGTTGCTGCTCCACATCTACAGCGCCAACACGCTGTGGAGACCAACCAACACCACATCTGCAGCAACACACGCTACAGACCCACACCTGACACACCTCTAAGAGTTCCAGAACCCTTAGAGTGAGGCTGTGGAACACGGGACTAGCTAGGGACCAGTACATCTATGGTGTCCGTCCACCAACCACGAGCGTGCTACAAGCACCGAACTGAGAACCAACACACCACATGTCGCTTCCCCACTACCGTCGTTCCCTCAGCTGGACGTACAACTCGACAAATGAGTGAGGGTGTCCAGGAAGATGACATAAACCTTGATGGTACACATAGTAGTAGGACAAACCCTGAGCACTAACATGTCTGGCTCACGGAGAACTGTGGTACCTGACTCGAGAGGCAACCACGGAAGGCGTCGTACTACCCAACTCACCACATATGCGCAAACCATGCAACCACGACATCCTTCAATCTCGACAAGTGCCAAAGCACTGCTACAATGTTAAACCTCAGTCCAAATATGCATTGCATATTTACAGATTTAATCCATGACATATAAAAGTTTTGAAGATGACAAAATAATAGATATCTACTTATAAACAAAACTATATTTCTCTCTCTTACATGTCATATAACAAAATCTCTAAAGCATATTTAGTCATACAAATTATTCTTCTCAGAAATCCTAAGTATAACTTTGTTTTCCTAAGAAATATACGAAGTTCACTTCGTCATATACGAAATCCACTTCGTCATATCCAAAGTTTACTTCGTCATATCTGAAGTTAGCTTCGTCATATACAAAATCTTACTTCAATTGATCATATTGAAATCATGATATACGAAGTTCACTTTGTCGTGTCTGAAGTTCACTTCATCAGATTCGAAGTCAGCTTCGTCATATCCGAAGTTAGCTTCGTCACATCCGAAGATCACTTACCATTATTTGGACTCCTAAAGTAACTTCTATTGAAGAAGCTAATGATCTATCAACACTACCTATGGAAAAATTGATAGGATCCTTAATGGCTTATGAAATAAACATGGAAAGGTTAAATGAAAGTTCATCTATGAAAAGAATAACAAATGCTTTGAAAGCATCACCACCCTTGTCTAGCTATGATGACACAGGTTCATCAACCTCTGAAGACACTGATGAAGAAGAAGCATTGCTATTAAGAAGGATTATAAAGAATTCTCGCCTAGAAGAACAAATATTAACCCAGAAAAGAGTACAAAAAGAATAGAAGCAAAACAAAAGAACAAGTCTGCTACGAATGCAAACAACCTGGACATTTCAAAATGGATTGTCCAAGATTGAAGAAGAAAGAATCAGAAGAAACTTCAAGAAAAGATAGAAAGCACAACCAACAAGAGTACAAGAAAATATCAAGGAAAGCATGGTTGCGGCATGGGAAAATGAAAACTCAAGCTGTAGCTCCTGTGCCTTTATGGCACATCTTGAAGAAAAGGTAATATATGAAAACCTCCTCTAGTTCCTGTTCAAAACCGATGATGATGATTTAGAAAGTGCCTTTAATGAACTCTATGAAAATATAAAATAACATCAAAAGAATTAAAGAAAACAAGCAAGAGGCTTGAACAGTCAGAAGAAGAAAATAAAAATTACTAGAAGAAATATTATCAAAAGACAAAAATATTAATAAATTGGAGGATCAAATCCAAGAATTGAATATTAATATAAAACAAATGAAACAAAATAAAACATAGAGAAGTATAACTAATAGACACAGTCAAACTAAATGAAGAATTGCATGAGCACATCATGGACTTACATGAAGAAAGTAAAAATATAAAACTGCAAAACAACACATTTATAAACCTTAAAAATGAAAACGAATATCTAAAAACATCTCTAAGCAAACTAACTAATGGGAAATCATCCTTAATGCTATGTCTAAACGGCTGCAGAAAAGAGAAAGAAAAATATGGTCTTGGATACATAGCAAAGAAAGATGACAAAAGAACAAAAAATCCTAAGGAATATCCATTACCAAAAATTGTAAAAGAAACAAACAATCAATAACTGAGAAAGTAAACTTTCCAACCAACCAAAGAAAGAAAACTCCAACTATAAAACACAAGATATCACATGTTGTTCACATTGCAATAAACTAGGTCACACTTGTGCCACCTGCACCACTAAGCACATGTTTTGGATACCTAAACAATGTTCCACTAACTCTTCAGGGCCCAAGATAACTTGGGTACATAAAAGGTTTCAGGAATTTATTTTTTTCAGGAAGGCCTTAGAGCATCTATATAGATTTTAGATAGTGGATGCTCAAGGCACATGATTGGAAACATAAAATTATTCTCATCAATCACAACTGATAAAGGGGATGTAATCTTTAGAAATAATCAGAAAGGAAAAATAGTTGGTCAAGGAAATATTTCAACTAAATCAAAATTCTTGATTGAAGATGTATTGTGTGTTGAAGGCCTGAAGTACAATCTTTTAAGCATAAGCCAACTATGTGACAAGGTCATCAGATACAATTTTTAGAAGATAAATGTGTCACTACCAAAAGAAGTCAGAAATTTTTTGAAGCAGTCAGACATAAAAATTTGTACATATTACACTTAGAAGATCTAAAAAGAGAAGATGTTTGCTTATTAGCTAAAGATTCAGAAGACCTTGATCTATGGCATCAAAGATTGGGACATGCCAGTATTTCAGTAATAAAGAAACTACAAAAGTATGATCTTGTCAGAGGTCTTCCAAATGTGAAGACTAACAATTCAAAAAATTGTTCCTCATGCATAAAAGGAAAACAAGTCAAGTCATCATGTCAGCAGAAGAACATAGTGACAACCACCAAGCCCTTGGAATTACTACACATGGAACTTTTTGGACCCATGAGAAGTACTACTCTTGGTGGAAAATTGTACAGATATGTAGTAGTAGATGACTATTCAAGGTTTATATGGGTCTCCTTCTTATAGTCCAAAAGCGATACATTCTCTGCATTTTTAAAGCTCAACAGACTTCTAGAAAAGGATAAAAAATTCAACATCATAAGCATTAGATCAAATCATGGTGGAGAATTTCAAAACAAAGAATTTGCTGATCACTGTGACGAAAATGGAATACAACATAACTTCTTGGTTCCCAAAACACCACAGCAAAATGGAGTAGTAGAAAGACAAATAGAACATTACTTGACATGGCAAGGACTATGCTGTCAGATTACTGTTTGCCAAAATAACTCTGGGCTGAAGGTGTCAACACTGCATGTTATATTATCAATCGTGCCATGGTAAGACCCATACTCAAGAAGACTCCATATGAATTACTCAAAGGTAAAAGCCCAGTTTATCTCATTTAAAACTTTTGGCTGTAAATGTTATACCCTGAATAATGGAAAAGATAACCTAGATAAACTTGATGAATGCAGTAGTGAAGGCATATTTTTGGGATATGTAACTAAACCAAGAGGGTTTAGAGTTCTAAATAACGAACACTAGCCATAGAACAAACGGTTCATGTAATTTTTTATGAAACTAACCTCTCCACTAAGGAAGAAAAAGAACATAATAGTGATGCAAAAATTTAAGCACTGAACTTAAAGGCACATCTTTGAACGATGAAGAAACAAAGCTAGATGATTTACAACAGACAAGGACATCTCCTGATGATCTACCAAGGAATGGAAATTTCTCAAAGATCATCCTGAAGACAATATTCTAGGATGGCCAGATGACAAGGTAAGAACAAAAGGTATGCTAAAATCCTATGAATATAGTGCACTAGTTTCTCTAATAGAACCAAAATCAATAAATGAAGTTTTAACGACCCTAGATATTTATGCCCAATAAAGCTCCATATCCAAGTCCGCCTCCTACGATCGGACCAAAGTCTCGCAAGGGATAACGCGCACAAGTGTCCAGTAAGAATATAAAAGACAACAACAACAATATAAGACACAAGAAAGTACATGTACTCATACCTGTATACAACAATGTTCAACTGTCCCAATACATTATTACATGTCCAAGAAAAGATTACAACTACTTGGAGCATACCTTGAGGGAGCACAAGCTCACACAACTCGATTAACTCTACTACTAGTGGTACAAGTCTGCCACAATGCCTCCACAAGCTACACAAGCGAGTAACACCTGAAAAGAGCTGTAAGGGAGTGAGCCTCAACAAGTCACTGGCTCAGTAGGGACCTCCCAGAAACAACACGTGAAACTAAAGAGACCTCAACCTCAAAGGGTCTCACTGGCAACACCGATAGACAAACCATAACATACTCACATCAATCATGATTAACAACAATTAAAACATAATTACATCAGCAAACATAGATCTCGGAAGGTAAGAGAAACAATGGGACTAGCACAATACCGCTAGTCCGCCCAACACTAAAATGCCTAGGCCACATGCCTCACAGGCAACCTACTACAACAACTGGTCGCCTAAGCTACAAGCCTCACAGGCAACCCACCCATATAGGGTAACAAGACTGGCATTAGCATGCCAATCCACCACCACTAAAACCACAACGGAAGCTTACCAAAGAAGGGTAAAGCACAACGTACGAAAGGTCACACCACATGACCTTCACAAACATAAGCTTGCCTCAACACCTGAAGAGGCTGGTACACACGTACCAAAACACAAAGCTACCCACGAAGGGTACAGGTACCTGCTACCACGAGGTACCACCACGGAACCATAACCACAACTGTGCCACCACCATGGCACACCACAACTGGTCAAACCTCAACCAGCGAGTCACTACATGCAAACCACAACCAGTGGCAAAGCACGAGTCGGAAAGGAATGACACCACCACATGGGAACGGACTACTGGTTAATGACGCCAGTATCCAACCCAGACAACATAGCACAAGAACCACCTCTCAGTCTCACAGTCACAGACGAAAGGTTCAACTGTCGCTCCACAACCACAAGTCAAAGAACAGTAGAGCCTAACCAACACCACACCTGCAGACTATACTGTTGCAGGCCCATGCCTGACACCATTAGGGACTCTGGCCGGAGCTCCCTAAAGTGGGGCACTAGAAACACAGGACTAGCTGGGGACCAGTACGTCTACTGGTGTCCGTCCCCCAACCATGAGTGTGCTACAAGTGACTGAACACCCACAAACACAAGTCGTGCCCCCTGTCATCTTTCCCTCAGTCGGACGTACAACTCAAACACAACAGTTATGGTGTCCTGGAAGATGACTCAGACCTTAGTGGTACACACCGTACCGAGACACGCCCCAGGCACAACAAACACATGTGCCTGGCTCACACAGAACCTAGGGTACCCGACTGAAGAGTTATTCCGGAATAGGCGTCGGACCACCAAACTCGGTAAACACACAAACCACGATATGTACTTATACAACCTTTATTATAAATCACGATACACATGTATTATAATTTGTTCATCACCGGTCACCATGTGGCCTCCAAGCCAACATACATTGACACATACACAACCATAATAACATAAATAACTTTGCTTGTCATTGGTCGTCTCACAACCTCCATAGCAACACACATCACTTAATACATTATCCGCTTAACTTAATACAATAGCATAACCAACATAGATCATTAAAAAGTCATACATTGACTCTTTAATCCTACTCATGCTTTACTAATATTAAACAACATAAACCACTTTAATTAACATAAAATAAGTAGGGCAAGGTCCACCCTAGAACCTCACTACCCAGCCACCACAAGCAAACCACATAAGCTAAAACGTGACGGACACAGACGTTGCCTTTCAAATCGTGATGACCTATCCAGATGCGACTCAAATCCTTAACGCGACAAGGCTTAGTGTCACGACTATATTGCGACGGCCCGATACGTCGCCTTCAGGCTTAACTAGTCAACCAAAATAGTCAACATCCTAATTACGATGGAACGATATGTCACGATAAGGACCACTCTAAACGTTTAATGGAATCGCGACGGACCACATCGTCACTGTAGACACCCATTTTTGGCCCATAAGCTGAGCTAAATTCCTGTCATATCATTGATGCCCCATGTTGGCTCATCATCGCCAAGCTAGCTTTATCCGATCATGGCATCTTCTTATTAGTTCATCACCCTGGTGGGCTCTTCCTGGTCAAATCAATCAGTCTTCATCGTCATCACATAGCTCTCTGAGTTGGGAGTCCAACGCTTCAAACTGTGTGCCAATTCGATACCCATGCAAGGAGATTAGATACTTTTAGTGAGTCATATGCTGAAAGATCATGAAGGCGACAATGACCCTATCGCGTTCACATTCAGAAGGCGACGCCCTTCATGTCACATTCATGCCTACACTGATTCCCTCTTGGACCATAATCGATCTTCTTCAAAAGGCGACACCTCGATACGTCGCGTTCTCATTTGACCTTTTAATTCCCTGAAAATTCACAAGAAAATGCTTAAAGACTTCCTCTATGGAAGGAGACATATCGAGGCGTAGCTACCTGGTAGCGATACTGAGCCTGTCGCGTTCTGGTTTCCTTCACAGAACTATGCAACGTGGCTTTCCTTTTCCCACTTGGACCCTTGCTATTCATGAATAATCCGTCTTTTAATGGGTCTAGAGATCTCCAAATTCTTCCAAACATGGAGGAGACCTTCTTTAGAGCTTCCTTGCACGTTCTGACTCTCCTGCACGAGCACAATTACCCAAACACGGACTCCAGCTCATTATTCTCTCCCAGCCTATTCAAGAATAATCACCTATAAAACTGTCAATAGGGCACGATTTTGAGCAAGGCCGGCATCTGCTTCTTCCTCTCCCAGAGAGATACGAATCCCTAGAAGACCTCTCAGCCTCCAGACGACCAGGATGTGCCCCCCAAGGTGATTTCTTCCCCTCTATGCTTTCTCTCTCCTATTCTTCACACTTTTTCCTTCATGCATGCACGTTTAGGCTCATTTCTTTTCATAGATTTGCATTAGAACACTCCACACACACCTGTTTTAATCACCTAAAGGGGTTAAAACATCACCCCACGTGAGTTCCCTCCAATTCTTCATGTTCTTTGATTATTTTTGGATGGATTCTATACCAAACAAATTTCTTTCTTGTTGTTTTGACGTTCTTTGCAGATTAAGGAAGACATCTCAGGCATGAGGCTCTTGCCCCTTGGCCGGCTAAGGAGCAGGAAGAATGGTATCCATAGTCTTCATCCTTGTTGTAGAAGGCGACACACACCGAGTCGCGATCTCAAGAAGGCGATGGCTTGCACGTCGCGTTCAGGGAACCACAAGACGACACCCTCCATGTCGCGTTCTATATAAGGCGACGGCTTGCGCGTCGCGTTCACAGGACTAGGTACTCTTCTGCACCTTTCTTCCTATTTCCAAGGTAGTTAGCATCTATTCTTCATCATATCATCTTTGCAACTACTTTGGTGGCGATCACAATCCTTTTTCTTTATCTTTATCAATTTTATTTGGGGAGCAAATCTTGTGATTACATATTTTGGCGATCACGATGGGACCTCTAATTCCTATCGTGCTTATTGTGTCTTCCCTTGCCTTTTTCAATCTTCCATGTGTGTGGTTTTTGTTTAGATTTTACAATTTTCCATTTTATTTTACTGTTGTTTTGAGATCTGCTGCGCTGGGTGAGAAGGCGACGTTAAAGCTGTCAAGATCTTGAAGGCGACAGGGAGGTCGTCGCAATCTGGTCAGTTCTGCTGATACCATCTATTTTCAGTATTCTAGGTTTATTTCAAGCACTCCATCCACGTTTGAGTCTTTTATGCCTAATCCATGCTTATAGAAGTCTGTCAGTCATCCATTCTATAGGATTGTTTGAATTTTTATGCATAATCAGGTCCCACCTGATCTCTGTCACTGTGAAGAGGAACACGATGTGCTTCCTATCACGATCAAGGTCGTGACAGGTTGATCGTCGCCTTCTGCTTCTGAGAGCAGGTCGGCCGAGTTTCTATTTTTTACCTTTAAGTTAGATTATTGCATGCACTCTAGTGCAGATAGGGTGCGTTCATATTTTCATATTGTAGTCTAGGTTGTCCTCCTCAGCGACGCCAACTCTCTCGGCAATATACCTTGTATCCGACTAGAGAACTCGCTCGAGGGCCTTCGTAAGTCCCTACTGACCGTGGATTCCCACACTGCCGCCGAGCTGGTTGTACCTAGTGCCACCTAGAGTTAGGATTCATGCATTGGTGAGTCTGTGAGAATCCTAGTCGAACCCAAAGTGGAAGCCTTCTCCCTTTAGGAAACCCATCCTTTGAGGGAATTTGCTAAAAGTCAATCCATTAAAAGGCAAACTTGAACCAAATAAAATAAACTATCATCATTGTCACTTGCTTGCTTTGGGTGAGACCTTTTCTCTTTCTTTTATTTGCATATGATTGTCTGTTTAAGAAACTAGGTGTTTGTTTAGGTTAGGTTGTCTCTTAAGTCTGGACAGGCATCTCTCATATATCAAAAAACTCTCACTTTCCAAACATGGAGTTACTTGAACCCAATCTATGATGGTGAGAATCTAGATGTTGCCTTCTACACCTCCCAAAACTATGAGGAATCTCTCCTCATGATCTCTTTGAGGAATCGGCCCAGCCCTGGGTCACCACAGTCCATGCCAGTGAGAGTCATCGTCCTGACGATGGTGGCCCATCAAAAACCGTACGTTCCCCTCAGGCGGATGATCAAGCTGCTCAACTTATGCGCTTAATTCCTCAGCTTGATCGATCTCAAATCCAAGATCTCATGACAACTCTCAAAGGAAAAACCGTCTCGTCGCGCTCACCCAGAGTGGGCGCTTCTCGCCCCATGGCATCTACCTTCGACCCCCGTGTCCTCACGGGACAAGCTGACAACACTCCTATCCGGCCACGGGCCATTCGATTCACTCCCTTTGAATCTGAGCACTATCATCCACGTGAGTCGATGCCCCAGTCTCCCCCTTATCACCCTTGCTATTCCCCACAGCAGCTGGAGCCACGTGCCAGGCTGGCATCTCGTGCCTCCTCCTTATATGCTCAACCATCCGCCGCTCCCGACATGATGTCTGAGTGGGTGTCTATCAAGAAGGAACTCCAAGAGCTACAAAAGCAAGTCGACCCCAGGCAGCACCATGATGTTCACATGCCTAACTTCAATGGTCTATGGGTCCCATCTCCATCTGAACTCCAAAAGTACCACAAGTACAATGGCTCTGGCAACCCTTACATCACATCAAGGACTTCATCTATGAGTCTGCACCTTACCAGCATGACCATCGCCTAATGGCATATCTGTTTCGTCGGTCATTGGATGGCCAGTACTAGATTGGTTCTACTCTTTACTACCTGAGGATGCAGAGGACTTTGCAACAGTGACAGGGAAGTTCCTTGAACAATTCCAAGACAGGGGTGGGCCGGAATACTCTCTTACGGATCTCACGGCAGAAAGGATGAAGCCGGACAAAGAGTTCACCAGCTTTGCCGACAAGTGGAGACAAATGGCCACACGAGTCCCTGGGTACCTTCCGGAGGGAGAGAAAGTCAAGATCATCATTGCCAATGCAACCCCCGCCTATAAAAACATTCTAGCAATGAATGATATCACCACCATGCATCAGCTCTACAGCTGGGCCCGGTTCATCCAAACCCAGCTCAAGGACTCCCCTATACACTCCATGTTCAAACCTCAGAAATCCCGCTTCCAAAGAAAACCTCAGGGGCCAGTTACCGATGGTGTCCAAGTCAATGAGCAAGTAAGTGCATTCAACCCTGCCGGTCAAAACAACAATCGCCAAACCTATACTGCCCAGGGTCAGAATCCCATCAATCCTCCACAAGGCCAGCCATGCCAATATAACCAAGTACCACCTCTTGATGGCTCCCAACAAAGGTGTCCCCTAGGTCCAAGGAGAACCCAATACCCACCACTTCTTGAGATGCTCCCCGACATCTTCTTGGCCCTGATCTCCACGGATGTCATTAAACTCCCGCCAGAAAGGCCATTGAACCCAAGTGTGGACGAAACAAGGTATTGCATATTCCATCGGCAGCCAAGTCATACCATTGAGCAGTGCTTCACATTCAAAGACCTGGTGTATGATCTCCATGAGCAGAATAGGCTAGACTGGGTAGCTCTCCGAAGATTGATCGAAGATATCAAAGAAAGGCAGAGGTAGCAGCAACAGCAAAGGCAGCAGCGCCAGCCACCCCCTTAACAACAACAGCAAACAACAGCCGTTGCAGGACCTAGGCATTGTCCACAACCCACTACCAACCACCCCCCAGCTCCCAATCCACCAACCACCAGCCCAGGTGAATCTCATTGTCCACCACACCCCTCCTCAAGCAAACTGGACGTACGATGATGAATCCGATGTGTAGCAGATGGTGGCTATTAACCACCATATCCTCAGCAACCTCAAACAATACAACCAGCCAACATGGCCCCCAATCAATCCCTCCTTTAGTTTTCAAGCCAACGCCATCATACTGCCCGTCGGCTCAACACCCATGGCAGTTGCTAGACCTTCCATTATCCTACCACCTACCATACCTCTCGCTCCACCTGTCTCCACGCCACCACCACCCGTCATAACCACTCCCACACCCATCATCTTGCCACCACCTGGGCTAGACCAACCTTATCCTCCACTAGAAACCCGTCAACCAACCCACCACCCTGCGAAGCGGACGAGTCATCCGTCGCCCGTATCTACCAATCTCCACTACCTCCACCAGTCAAAACAACCCAACAGGTCCTGCAACCATCTCAACAATAGCCTCAACAACAACCACAAGAAGAGTGGGTGATTGAGCCACTGCCCGACACACACTATGATATCCTGAAACATCTTGATCATGTGCCGGCCAAGATCTCCATACTGGAGTTGATAAAGAGATCCAAAGAGCACCAAGAAGCATTGAGAAATTTCTCGCAAAGGGTAGTGGTGAATGAGGACATGCTTGCTGGCAAACTACAAAGTGCACTAGCCATGGTTACTCGTGGGCGGGCCATTTCATTTGCTGAAAACGAACTTGAACCCCCAAAAGCCAGGAGGCTCCCACTTTGTGTCACCCTAGTCATCAACCGTGTAGCAGTGGGGGCAGCACTGGTCGACACTAGGGCGTCAATAAATGTCTGCCCGCTGAGCACTCTGAGGGCATGTGATGTGTCGGAAGGGATGCTAAGACCGACAACAACCACCATAGCTGCATATGACAACTCCAGGAGATCTTGCCACGGCATGGTGACTGTACAAGCCGAACTGGGGCCGCTGGCTGTCACTGTTGATTTCTATGTACTTGATATAGACCGCATGTTCAAGGCTATCCTCGGGCGCCCATGGTTAGAAGCACTAGGAGCCGTACCGTCCACTGCACACCAATGCTTAAAATTCCCTTTCCAAGGATGGGTCATCAAAGTCAAAATCATAGCCACTACCCACACAGTCGATGCCATCAACGATACCCTTCTTTAGCTGTATGGCCCACCAATATGCCCGTTGTCTTGGTGGTGGATATTAACTACCCGTGGGCCTACTCATTCCACTCCAAACAAGAGGCCAGTCCTGCACAAGTCAACGCGGTTAAGAGGAAGGAGCCACTAAACACTAAAGGGTGGCAGATCATGATGAAACTGGGCTATGAAGAAGGAAAAGGTCTAGGGATAGAACTACAAGGCATTACCAAGCCTATCCCAAACACTGCAATGAAGAGCCGATGGGGACTTGGTTACAGCGAGAAGTCCAAGCCGTGGTCATCTAGCACATCCACTCTTAAGGCTGACCGCCACCACTCACATGGACACTATGGTGTCATTTTACCAGAGGCCCAATCCAACCAGGGTATAACACCGTGGTGGTCGAGGTAGAGCTATCACAGCATGATGCACATGGCAAAAATTTCTCTCGGCACATGGCCCCTATGCTTACATATAAGGCACTAGAAGCACTCCGCCCAGGAAAAAGAAGGAAGACAGGAGACCCAGAGGCTAAATGGTATCATTGGTTCAACATGGAAGACATCACTATAGCCTTCAGCTGTCTATTCTGGGAAGAAGAGAGAACATGGCCACTAGCTATAGCCAAACTGCTAGATCCGCCCACATCCATCACTTCAAACAAGCAGTTGATGAGTGACGCCACGGACGTGGGAGAGCCAGATATCCCTTACGAAGAAGGGAAGACAGTGGATGAGCTGTGGAGGGGCACATGCCTAGCCATCCATCCATCACTCCTGTGCTCCCTTCTCCCAAGCCTCATTCCCTCATCCCCTCCCTTAACATTCAATTGTCTCCCCAACTCCTAGAAGCTGCGCACAACATCCTCACTCCTGACCTCCCACCTTCAGTCCTCGCTGCTCTACAATTTGATCCAAGCGACCGAGGTCACTCTCTCGTGTTGCATGCTCACCACTGATCTAAAAAAAAAATTTCCGATCTTCAAATGCATATTGAGGTTGAGGAGCCGGCATACCTCCTTCACCATCCTGATCAGGGGCACCCCTCCACTGGAGCTTCCCCTTTCGCTCCTTCATTAGGAGCCATCCTTTTCGAGGACCCCATGTCCTCAACATGTCCTATAGAGTCATCTAGTCAAGTAGAGTCGTCTAGGTTAGAAGAGTCTAGTCTTAGTCTAGGCAAGTCTAGGGTAGAGAGTTAGGTCAACCCAACGCCCACCAAGTCCAAACATCGCCCTAGGAAGCAACGGGGCAAGGCTATTCCTCGAGGATACCTTCAAGAGTTAGCTCGTCGATGTCAAGCACTATTCCTAATAGAGGAGTTCACAAAGGAGGCGTTGGTGTTAGAAGAAGAAGTTGAGCAGGGTGGGGTGTTTGTAGACGACGGGTTTGGTGTCTACGAGATCATGAATGATGAGGACCCAATCGATGAAGAGGACGGTGAAGTAGATGACACTGCCGAGATGTACGCTAGTGGTGTAAGAAGATTTGATGAGCCTTTGATGGTAGTGGATGAACCAACTAAGGAAGTCAACCTTGGAACAGAAGAAGATCCGAGGATTGTGATGATTTCAGCGAACCTCCCTCCTGATGAAGAAGAGGAACTGGTGCAAATTCTGAGGGAGTATAAAGACACATTTGCCTAGTCATACGAGGACATGCCTGGTCTAGACCCCTCATTAGTAGAGCACCGACTTGTCTTGAAAGAAGGGGCAAAGGCCATAAAGCAAAAACTCAAAAGGTTCTACCTACTTATGGCCCTGAAGATGAAAGACGAGGTGGACAAAGTACAGAAAGCTAGATTCATCATGATAGTGCTTTATCTGAACTGGGTGGCAAATATAGTCCTGGTCATGAAGAAGGACGAAAAGGTCAGAATCAGTATTGACTTTCGGGACTTAAATAAGGCATGTTCAAAGGATAACTTCCCGCTTCCTCACATTGACGTATTGATTGATCACACTACTGGGTATGAGACCCTCTCATTCATGGATGGGTACTCAGGCTATAACCAAATCCATCTAGCTCCTGAAGATCAAGAGAAGACCTCCTTCACCATGCCCTGGGGTACATACTGTTATGTAGTCATGTCGTTTGGGCTAAAGAATGCTGGGGCTACCTAGCAAAGGGCGATGATGGCTATCTTCCACGACATGATGCATGTCTATGTAGAAATGAACGTGGATGACATTTTGGTGACGTCAAGAACCAAGAGAGAACACCCCGGAATCCTCGCCAAGGTGTTGCAAAGGTCGAGGGAGTATCAACTGAGGATGAATCCAAAGAAATGTGTGTTTGGGTATCATCAGGGAAGTTGCTAAGCTTCATAGTTAGTAAGCGGGGAATTGAGATCGATCCAAACAAGGCCAAAGCTATTGCGGAGAAGCCGCCTCCAATGAATATTTCACAACTAAGAGGTTTGATTGGGCATCTGCAATTCATTATAAGATTCATATCACAGCATTCACAAAGATGCCACCCATTTATGATCTCTTGAAAGGAGAGGCAATGTTCGAATGGAATGACAAGTGTCGAGAAGCCTTTGATGATTTGAAGAGGTATCTCATGAATTCCCCAGTTTTGCAACCACCTGTACCTGGAAAACCACTGATCCTATATCTCTTAGTCATTGAGGACTCCCTAGGTGCTGTCCTTGCGCAACACGATGAATCAGGATAAGAAAGGGTAGCGTACTATCTTTGTAGACTCTTCAACACCACAGAATCCAAGTACACCACCGTGGACAAAACTTGTGTCGCGCTCGTGTGGGTAGCTCAAAAACTCAAGCACTACTTTCTTGCCCACGAGGTCAAGCTGATCTCGAGGATGGATCCACTCAGGTACCTTTTAGGAAAACCGGTCCTCTCTGATCGGCTTGTGCGCTGGCAAAGCTTCCTCTCCCAAATCAACATCTCTTTTGTGGTCCAAAAGGCCATCAAAGGATATCCCATCGCTGAGCACCTTGCCCATCTTCCACTCCCTCATAGCAACTCCATCCGAGAGGAATTTCCCGACGAAGAGCTCTCGTTCATCTTCAAAGATCCCTTTTGGTCCCTCCATTTCGATGGTGCTCTCAACTCTCAGGGATGGGGCATTGGAGCCATGCTGCTCACCCCAGAAGGTATTACAATCCCCATTGCTTTTCAACTCACTTTCTCCGCCACTAACAACATGTCTGAGTATGAAGCTCTCCTAGCTGGTCTTAAACGTACTTATATCTTGGGTTCATCCCACCTTAGAATCATAGGAGACTCTCAGCTTGTTCTGCGGCAGGTGCTATCAACTTACCACACTCGTGACCCAAAGCTTAAACCATATCAAGACTTGGTCACGTTGCTCGCAAGGCAATTCCACAAGCTTATCTATGTCCACACTCCTTGCTCACAAAACATCCTAGATGACACCTTGGCGTCACTAGCTTCTTCACTGTCCTTCCCTCTGAGCCACCAGACCGAGACGATCGTTGTCCAACGGCTCAATGTTCCATCTACTCAGGATCCTTTGTTCAACAACCTTAGGACAACATTAGAAGAGAGGGCTAGGAAGAGAGGAGCGTAACAAATCATGTTGGCTGAGCTTGAGGAAATTCTAGATGAAGAAGAATTGCCATGGTATTTTGAGATCGAGCAGTATTGTAAGGATGGGTCATATCCCGAAGGGGCAAATTCGGAGGATCGCAAGGCCATAAGCAGAGCCGCCCTAAGGTACACAGTCGTCGAAGAAGTTCTGTACAGGTGGGCTCTTAATGGCGTTCATCTGAGATGTCTTAATGATGACAAAGCTTGGAAAGTGGGGGAAGGGGCTCATGCTAGTGAATGCGGAGGGCATGTCAACAGTCAGATGCTTGCTAAGAAGATCATTAGGCAGGGCTACTACTAGCCAACCCTAGAAGAGGACTGTGCCATCTACGTCCGTAGGTGTGTCAAATGCCAACTCCATGCTGATAAAATTCATGCTCTTTCATCCACTCTCCACACCTTGGCCATTCTGCATGTGGGCTTTTGATATTGTCGGCCCCCATGGTGATCCTAACACTCAAACCAAGAAAAAATCTTTCATCCTAACAACAACTGAGTATTACACCATGTGGGCAGAAGCAGAAGCATTCACAGAAATCAAAGCATTCACAGTGTGCCTCTTTATCTTGAAAAATATCATCTCGTGGTTCGTAGTGCCAAGTAGCATCATCACAGACAACGGGCGTCAATTCATCTTCCAAGAACTTCAGGACCTCTGTAAGAAATACAATATCACTCTACATCATCCATCTCCATATTACCCCCAAGGCAATGGCCAAGCTAAAGTGACTAATAAAACACTTCTTAAAATCTTAAAGAAAACTTGTGAATCACATAAATTCACTGATTGGCCAGAAAAGCTAATAGAGGCTCTATGGGCCTATCGTACCTCTGTCCGTACTCCCACGGGACAAACCCCCTATGCTCTCACTTATGGGATGGAGGCGGTAGTTCCATACGAGATCTTGATCCCATCACTAAGAGTCCAACTAGATAAAGAACTTAATCTTGACGAACGTCGAGAGGCGTTGCTAGTCCAATTGGAACTCTTAGATAAGAGGCGATTAATGGCAGCCGATCATGTACTCTCATATGAAAGGCAGATCTCAAGGTCTTTTGAAAAGAAGGTAGTTGAACGAAAATTCCAAGAGGGTGATATGGTCTTGAAAAGCATTTTTATCAAACCTGGAGGTCCAAGGTCTAAATTACAACCAAATTGGGAAGGTTCGTGCGTTGTAAAAGAGGTGTATCTGTGAAATGCTTACCGCCTGATCAATGCCGAGGGCGGAGAATTGTCACATCTGTGGAATGAGTTGTCCCTCAAAAGATTCTATCCCTATGTCTGTAGGTGTGAGGCCACAACACTTAGATTAGGGATTACCCTGTGTAAAGAGTTCGAAGTCCTTTCCCAATTATCAATGGTTGACCTGAGTTAGGACCAACACACACACATGGCAAGCCTAGACATCTGCACTTAGTAGATAGCGTAGCTATGTAGACCCTACTTTAGCGATGCGATTGTCATTCTCTTCCAAATCGGTCCAAGTGTAGGGGCAAAGGGTCATAAGGGCAAGGTTGTCAACCTTAAGCATACCCTGACGAGAAGAAGTCTCAAATCGGGACGGTCAAATAGCGAAAGGCAAAGAGACAAAGAAGCAAAAGAAAAGATAGAAAAAAATACATGATTAGAATAGGGGCATGGCAAAGAGTGGCAAAGTCCCCGCGGGACGCTCATGAGCCCAGTCGTACACATGCCCCAGGCAGTACAAGTCCATGAAAAAGACCACAAAGTCCCTACGCAACAGACCTAATCTTTGAAAGGTATGCTGCGGGAAGAAGCCGAACCCAATGTCCTTAAACTTACATTAGACTTTTCTTAAATAGTCTTCCATTTCCTTCTATAAGATCTGGTCATCTCTTAGATATGGCCTAAGTAGCCGCACTATCAACTAGGGGTAGTCACCCATGGCATGTCACCCCTAAACACACGTCCTACCTTAGTAAAGCCTTTGGTAAGAAGGGGAAGTGACCAAGACTCCTAGCCAGCGGCATGAATTGGTCTATGTGTTGTGGCCCAAAAGGGGCAAGTATCTTCCGTCTCGCGCGTCTTGTTTTAGGAAGGGCTAACATCAGCTTTAGGAGTCTTTCAAAAACTCTAAAAAAATCAAAAATTTTTAAAACTCCAAAAAAGCAAATATTCCAAACCAAAAAATTCAAATATTCCCAAACCCCAAAAAATCAAATATTTCAAAACTCCAAAAAATTCAAATATTTCCAAACCCAAAAAATCAAATATTTCAAAACTCAAAAAAAATCAAATATTTGAAAACTAAAAAAAATTAAATATTTAAAAACTCCAAAAAATGTTTTCAAAATCCCAAAAACACTTTACTCACTCGTTCATGCATGTCATTTATTTACTTATGTCTTTTCACCTATTTAATAAGTCTTAGCCCCTTAACCATTTATCAAGATTGGTCACTTGTCATGCTCAAGGCAAGGGGCTATGTCTAAGAACGGATCTAACTTGTTCTCATGGTCTTCTTAAGTGTGTAGGTCGCAGTGGAAGGAAGAAAGCGGCACTCATATCTCATTCGTCGTTGTCACACAATCACATTCCATAAACAAAAGATTCCATTCTATTCCATTCCATATCTACATCATCATCATGATACATCATGAACAGAAGGCAAAAAAGTACAAGTCCTCAACCGCTCTCCCCTATACCCTCAAGTAGGCGAGAGGGTGGAGGGGCCATCGCCCTCGGCCCTGTCGTGCTCCCCTCGGCTGCTCCCTCGCGTCGTCGTCCCTCCTCCTCATTCCTCTGTCGTCCAGAGAAACCCGTCAAATAATGCCCCACTGAGGCGCTAGGGGCACCGCTCCTGCTGGCCAATGAGCGACTGCGGCCAACCAAGGACAGGGCTCTCTCTAGCCCCCTCATCTCCGCCCTGAGCACCAGGATGGTCTGTCGCTTGCTCCCCAACTGCGACTGGAGCTCGTCCATCTCCCGGCGCAGTCCCATCGCCTCGTCCGCCTGAAGGCGTAGGCGCACCTCCGTCATTTCCATCTCTAGTGCAGCCATCCACGCTAGAGAGTCTCTCAACTCCGCCTCCTGCAAGTCAAAGCATTTGTCAATAAGGGAAGTAAAGTACAAGGGGTATGTAATTAAAAACTGACCCGCTCGCACAGCTAGCCCATGGCCTCCTTCGCCCAGGCCACCGCCGCCGCTAACTGGCCCTCTAGCACGGAGCGGCCATGCTCATCTCGAGAGGTGGAAGCACTTCCCACCATCTGCTGCGCCTGCTCCAACTCAGCACACTATAAGAGAACAACACAAGAGTCAGGTAACTGAAGTCAAGAGTATGAGAGGCAAGAAGTAGAGCACTCACCAGCTCGGTCACGGTCCACCGGAGGTCATCCCTCTGCTAGATCATGGAATGGAGGATGCCCTCGAGGGAGGCGATCCGACCCTCAGGGTCGAGCTGCAAACACAGGTCAAGTTAGCCAAGTAATTATTGATTAAAATATTTAGAAAAGGCTAAGTTGTATAACACTCACCGATCGTCGGGTCCCCTTGTACACTTGGGCCTCATACCTCCGTGCGTACGCACGGAAGTAGTCCTCATCACTGGTGGCCTCGGAGGTCACCACTCGGCCCCACTGCCGCCAGTCCTTGAGCTGCTCCCGAGCTCACTCCCTCCAGTCAGTGACCTGCTGGATGCCTCAGAAGCTGCGACCCAGTCGCTCCCAATGCCTCTGTCGGGTCGGGTACTCCACCGCCGCCTGATGGAGGCCCAGTGTTCGCGCGACCAACCGTAGGTGGAGGGGTACCACTGTGTTGAAGGCATGCATCTAGATCTCCCTACTAAAGTAGGGGCGGCACTGCTCCACCCATGGCTGGTCGACGTCCTCGTCCCTAGTGTAGGGAGTCCACTCGACCTGCACATCACAGATAAAAATTCATTAGTCGATTGTCAGTGATTAAGAAAGGAAGGGTGCGAGTGAAGAAGTACTCACGTGTTCGAAGGGGACGGTTTCCAATGCTTCTTGGACAAGGGTCACCTGCAAGTGCAGAGACCGCTTGTCGTGGAAGAACTGCCAGCACTGCAAAAGCAGTATAGCGCTCGGCCGCCTCGGCACTCCCCGACCAAGGGAGGGGAGGTAGTAGTACGCCCACACCTGCAAAACAACACAGTCAATATCACAATCAATTATAATAAGTAGGAAAAGCAATAAAGGGTAAGGGTGAGAAGCGTACCTGTAAGAAGGGGAAGAAACCAGCCACCCCCGTCTCTCTACCAGAGGTGCCCTGGCTGTCGAAGAGGTGGGCCAGAAGGGTCGCACCCCATGCATAACTTCCCACCTGGGTCAAGTCAACTGGGCCATATACTCTGCCTGGCCCTTTCTAGTCTGGTGGCGAGCGTCAGCCACCTCCAGGCTCGCCTGCAGCCTCGTCCTCGGTACTAGGGATGACCTCTCCCTCGTCACCTCCAACCCCAGAAGCCTCTCCACTAGCTCCTAGTAGAAAGTATAGGTCACCCTTGTCACCGCCTGGACATCTACCCTCAGGACGGTGATCCGTGCCACGTCCTCTAATGTGGGGATCATGTGAACCCACGGGAGGAGGAAGGTGTGGCACTCGGGGTCCCACCGCTCCTTCAGCACCTGAATTAACGCAACGTCGGGTGTGAGCTCATCCAGCCTAAGAAAGGGGCTGAACCCCATCTCCTCCAACCTCATCCTCTGGAAGTCCGACAATCCTGGTAGACTGCCCGGACGACAGCCCATCCAAGCCAAGACAGTAGCTCACTCTGCAAAACAACCACAAAAGCACATAGGCTTACTGTCGCCTTCTGAACGCGACACTAAGGGTGTCACGTTTTGGATCTTGAAGGCGACGGGTCCAGCCGTCGCCTTCTGAACGCGACAACCTTTGTGTCGTGTTCACCCTAGTAACGCGACAGGGATCCTGTCTTGTTCACAAGGTGGCCGAGGACGGCCAATGGCTGTTCCCCGGTGGTTCTCACCTTGGGAAAATGCCCTACATGGGTGTTAAGCACCTCCATTCACTCTCTTCCCCCCTCAATCACACAGGGAATTAGAGTTTAGCCACTTACCTTTTTGGGGCCAACCGCCTCCTCCTCGAGGTCCACCTCCATGCGGAGGGCCGGAGCTTCCTCCCCTGTCGCCGTGGATGGTCCTTCGGCTGTCCGCCGCCGGTGGATGGTCTTCTTGGTCCTCCTCGAGCGCCCACCGCCGTCGCCACCTAGGTCTCCACCGCCTTCCATGACCGCGAGCAACCGGGGGAGAGAAAGGAGGGAGGAGAAGAAGCAGGGAGGAGGGAGGAAGGAGAAAAAACCGGACGACAGGGGATCTTCGGAGAAGAAGCAGACTAGGGAGAGGAGTCTCGGTCGCCAGAGGAGGAGAGGAGAGGAAAGAGAGAGAAATGAAAGGAGGGAAGGAAGAGGGGTTTGTGTGGGGCCGGAATTCAAAACCGCCTCGGGCCTGTGGTCACGACAAGAAGGCTGTCGCATTCTGGACAGGTGGCGACAGGCTCCCTGTCGCATTCAGGGTCGCAACGCCTATGCTGTCGCCTTCTCATTCTTTGCACAGAACCCTTAAAAATTCACATTTTCGTTGCACATATCAAATGCTTACATCATATAAAAGTGGGAAATCATCATAAAGTGTATGATACATCACTCTCATCCTCCTGACACATCAAATCCCTCAAAAAATCTCCAAAAGAACAATCAAGTCTCTCTCACAAGCTCACGGTCCCCACGTGGCCGGATCTCTCTGTACTCTCTGAGGTATGCCTGGTATGCCTCGCGCTCCTCGTGCACCGTGGGTGGTAGGGTGTGAGTGGCACACACACGCCACATCACTAGTGCACTCCGCACGGCCTGCTCATCCTCCGGATCTCCCAAGCGCCTCGCTTTCATAGGAGGCAAGTCTGATGGCTGAAGTAGCTTTGTCCTAGGCTTCCCGACCTGAAGGTAGCACTTGTGTGGGCTGTAGAGAACCATTGCCATGTTCCCCATGAGTTGTAGGTCCAATACACGTCCAAGGGGAAGCCGTATGTCCACTCCGTGTAGTGCCGCTATGTCCATGGCGAAGTGCTCTATCAGAAGTGTGTTGAGGTATAGCCGTCATGCTCTTCGAGTCTTCTTATCCGTTGTCCTGCACACGACATGATCAAAGAATTTGGCCACTCCGCCGATGACGCACAAAGGATGGCACCCAAAGATCCGGCTCTCTGTAGTGGGGTTTTCTATAGGTTTGAATTTTATCACTCCCAACCAGCATTCTAAGAGGATCATGGAGCCATAAAGTGGGCCCCCCGTAGCCGCCGGTGTAAGTTCCGCATAAAGAAAGGCTAAAACTGCTTGAGAGAGGCTAAGTCCCCGCCAAACCCCGCTAATGGCGCTCAAGTTTGCATGGTCTAAGAGGTGATCTCCGGACGGGAAGAGAACCACTCCACACAAGCATATAGCCACGACCGTGGCTATCTCTTGGTAATTGCCGCACTTGTTCTTGCAATGAGATATGACCCACTTAGACAAGGGGATTAGGTGAATATGTTGAGGGCTGATCATGGTATATACATCTCCGGGATCCATCATGAATTCACCTAGGATGAGTTTAGGATTAATGGGCCCAACGGTATAGCATATCTTGTGCTCATCTCCCCGTGTAGTCTTGGGTAAGGCCATGAACGCTTCAACCTCCTCAAGTAAGACGGTAGCCTCAAATATTGGGAATAGGAAGGTATGAGTTTTTGGGTGCCATAGCTCTATCAATGTAGTTATGCTATGCCAATCAAAGGAGATTTTATGGTAGTTGTGGGCGGCTATCAAGATACCCCCTAAGCCCCACTCTCTCAAGGTGCAGATCACATGCATGGGAAAGACTTTGATCATGGGTGCTATCCAAGTGAGCTTAGAGTATCGGCGGGAGCAGGGGAAGAGCTATGGAAGGAGAAGGAAAAAATAAAAGAGAGGAGAAGAAGGAGGTGCATTAATGTGGAAATTCGGAGCTTAAAATCACAAGAAATTCAAAAGACCAATTTACATACCTCTCTCATGTTGGCATTGCTACTCCGATGGTTTGGAACCTCCGTCAGCCTCAGGAGCTCACTGTAGGATTTCTGCTTGGGACCTTCGTAGGGCGCCTCACCACTCATGGGAGCACTTAGAGCTCTCTTCATCGCCATGGGAGCCTTGAGAGCTTGAAGAGAAGAAGGGGGGTTGTGAACTCCGAATTTGGCCTCTCCACCCTTACTTATAGGCATTTGAAACTCCTAATCATGGTGGGAGAGGGTTTATAAAGCTTAAAGGGAGTTGGAACCGGACTAGGAGGCTTTAGGAGTCCAACTAGGAGCCAGAACTGGAGCTCTCGGGTGGCCAATTCCGCTCTGGACACAGAAACTGTGGTCGCGACGTATGGACATGTCGCCACCTGGTCGCGACATCTTGGTCGTCGCGTTCTGGTTAAGGTAGCGACAAGCATCCTGTCACGTTCGCTGTTTGACTTCTGTTGGCTAATTCCTTTGCATCGTCATGACTATTTTTGCCAATTGAGATGTATTCCTGCACTTATGTTTAAATTTTGTGACTGTTTTAGTGAAAATTGAATTCTTTATCTTGCTCTTTATTGCTTTATTATTTTGAAAATCCATAAAAAATCAGAAAATCCAGAAAATTTTTGAAGATAAAAAAATCCAAAAAGGTTCGTCAGGTAAGTTCAAGTAAGTATTTCTAACCCTAATCTCTACATTATTATATGGTATCTACTCTACTATATCATCTCAAGGACCGGCTGGTTCTTAGTGTGTTCTGGAATCTGAGTTCCCCTTCAACCAAACGAGGATGATCTAGGTGCACACTGTTAATCGTTGGACAGGCCGTTAGATGGTATGTCTTGGGGATGATGGATTCTATCGCACGCCGGGGATACGAAGTGTCTTGACCCTTGCTCATTTTGTCTAGCAATATTATCCTTGAGTATTTGTTATTTTCTACTTTTCTTTGCATTTTTATTTTATGATTTCTTTTCTTTTAGCCCAGCATGCCTCATGTAGGAATTTTGAGCTTCACATTTCATGATTAGTTAAAGCCAGCTTTGCGATGATGTCCAACCAGATCCTCATTTCCCAAACAAGGATTTCCATTTCATTCCGAATTTGAAAGTTCTCTTTGAGCTCTGTCCAGTTTGCCAGTATGGTTCCTTTTTAGGATTCCTCTCATCCCCATTCATTATATCAGTCATCCCTTTCCCCATTAATTTGCTCATTAGTCGTGAATCGCTCGAAGGCTAGAGTCGAATCGACCTGTCGGGATAGCACCTATCCCCTAATGAATGAAACCTGCAAGCCTAACATGGCCAGGGTACCTCTTCATCAAGAGGTTGATCACTTCTTTTCTTTTAAATTTTATTCGTCCTAGATTGGATTGATCCTTGCACTCTATTCCATCCATGTTCAAAGATCACCAGATAATTCTCGCTGCTTATTCATTCAGAATGGGTGTCTCTTTACCTTGATGCCCGCTTTTCATCTCATTCTGCTTCATTCCACTACATCGTCATTTCATGCCATCTCCACTCCACTATCTCTCCACTCCCTTGCAAAGCAGGCATCAAGGAGGGGCAATCTGTTGACACCCATTTCTGGCTCATAAGCTGAGCCAAATTCCTTGTCATATCATTGATGCCCCACGTTGGCTCATCATTGCCAAGCTGGCTTTATCCGATCATGGCATCTTCTTATTAGTTCTCCACCCTGGTGGGCTCTTCCTGGTCAAATCAATCAGTCTTCATCGTCATCACGTAGCTCTCTGAGTTGGGAGTCCAACGCTTCAAACTGTGTGCCAATCCGATACCCATGCAAGGAGATTAGATACTTTGAGTGAGTCATATGCTAAAAGATCATGATGGCGACAATGACCCTGTCGCGTTCACATTCAGAAGGCGATGCCCTTCATGTCGCGTTCATGCCTAAACCGATTCCCTCTAGGACCATAATCGATCTTCTTTAGAAGGTGACACCTCGATACATCGTGTTCTCATTTGGCCTTTTAATTCCCTGAAAATTCACCAAAAAATGCTTAAAGACTTCCATCTATGGAAGGCGACGTATCGAGGCGTCACTACCTGGTAGCGACACTGAGCCTGTCGCGTTCTGGTTTCCTTCACAGAACCATGCAGCGTGGCTTTCCTTTTCCCACTTGGACCCTTGCTATTCATGAATAATTAGTCTTTTGATGGGTCTAGAGATCTCCAAATCCTTCCAAACTTGGAGGAGACCTTCTTTAGAGCCTCCTTGCCACATTCTGACTATCCCTGCACGAGCACAATTACCCAAACTCACACTCCAGCTCATTATTCCTCTCCCAGCCTGTTCAGGAATAATCATCTATAAAATTGTCAATAGGCACAGTTTTGAGCAAGGTCGGTGTCTACTTCTTCCTATCCTAGAGAGATACGAATCCCCAGAAGACCTCTCAGCCTCCACACCACCAAGTGCCCCCTAGGGTGATTTCTTCCCCTCTATGCTTTCTCTCTCCTATTCTTCACACTTTTTCCTTCATGCATGCACGTTTAGGCTCATTTCTTTTCGTAGATTTGCATTAGAACACTCCACACACACCTATTTTAATCACCCAATGGGGTTAAAACATCACCCCACGTGAGTTCCCTCAAATTTCTTCATGTTCTTTGATTATCTTGAGATGGATTCTATACCAAACAAATTTCTAATGGGTTTCTTGTTGTTTTGACGTTCTTGGCAGGTTAAAGAAGACATCTCAGGCACGAGGCTCTTGCCCCTTGGCCGGCGGAGGAGCAGGAAGAAAGGTATCCACAGTCTTCATCCTCTGTTGCAGAAGGCGACACACACCAGGTCGCGATCTCAAGAAGGCGATGACTTGTGCGTCGCGTTCAGGGAACCAGAAGGCAGCACACTCCGTGTCGCGTTCTATATAAGGCGACAGCTTGCACATCGCATTCACAGGACCTGGTACTCTTCTGCACCTTTCTTCCTATTTCAATGGTTGTTAGCATCTATTCTTCATCATATCATCTTTGCAACTTCATTGGTGGGGATCACGGTCCTTTTTCTTTTTCTTTATTTTTATCATCTTTTTTTGGGGAGCAAATCCCGTGATTATAGTTGCGTTCAACAAGAACGCGATGAGTCGAGTGGTCGCGTCAAGGCTAATCGGTTCAACACAATCGGTACACAAGAACGCCAGGACACAGGGTGTCACGTTCAAAACTAAAATGCGACGGTTCTGTCCATCGCCCTCTTAGGTAGGCGATTGAACCCTGTTTCCTCTTCCGAAAATCACTCCACACACATCATACATTCATACATAAGCTCATAAAACGAAAGATAAGGTACCGCATGCCCTTCTATCATGCTCTGAAAGCTACAAACCATAATAAGAACACAAAATAAAGGGGGAAGTCTCCCTACCAACTGAATGAGCCCAAAGAACATGAAGAACACCTCGTCGCTGGCGCACCCACGCTCCGAATGCCATCCTCGCGTGGAACCCGCATCGCACGAACCACCAGAAGGCTAGATCGCCGAAGAAACCCACAACAATCTCCCTTCTTCGCCTGGACAGAGCTCTTCAGCTCTGTCTGGGCGAAACAGTGCACTTAAACCACGATTCAAAATCTTGACGTAGGCAGACGTCATGTTTAAAACCTAAATGTGAAAACCCTAACTGTCGCGAATAGAAACACAAAGCACCGCTCAACACAAAGGCGGTTCAGTGAATCGCGACGGGGAAGACTGTCGCATTTAAATCATGACGTACTGCTCCGTCACGTTCATAGACATTGAACCTGTGGGCTGAAACTTCCGGCCCACAACACCCACACAACGTACGAAAACCACGACTAAGGCCGAATGACCACCTCTTGGTCAAGAGCGCCTCGCCAGAACCACCAAACACAGATCTGAAAAGATCGTGTCACTACAGAAGCTCTTAGTGATGCATCCTAAATTATGGCCATGTAGGAAGAACTAAACTAGTTCAATCGCAACCAAGTCTGGTCTTTGGTTCCTAAACCTCAGGATCATTTACTTATTGGCACCAAATGGGTGTTCAAAAACAAATTGGATGAATCTGGAAATATTGTTAGGAAGACTTGTGGCTCAAGGTTATTTACAGGAAGAAGGAATTGATTATGATGAAACTTATGCACATGTAGCTAGACTTGAAGCTACTAGAATATTACTTGCTTTTGCTTCTTCCCGAAATATGAAACTTTTTCAAATGGATGTCAAAGACACATTTTTAAATGGTGTTATCAAAGAAGAAGTCTATGTAAATCAACCTCCTGGTTTTGAGAATGAAGAATATCCTAATCATGTTTCTAAATTAAGTAAGGCACTATATGGCTTAAAACAAGTTCTATGAGCCTGGTATTATAGATTAAGTGCCTTCCTTCTATCACATGATTTTTTAAGAGGCAAAATAGACAATACACTATTCACTAAAACTATCAAAAATAATATAATTATTATTCAAATGTATGTTGATGATATAATATTTGGAGCTACTGATGAAGTCCTTTGCAAAGATTTTGAAATCTTAATGCAAAGTGAATTTGAAATGAGCATGATGGGTGAACTCACCTACTTTCTTTGTCTTCAAGTAAGTAAAACTGAGGATGTAATTCATATTTGTCAAGCCAAATATAAAAAGAATTACTAAAAAATTTTGGCTTTGATAAATGTAAGGCCCTAAGCACACCCATGAGCTTATCCACTAAAATAGATAATGATTCTCTTGGCAAACCTGTTGATAAAAAATCCTTTAGAGGCATGATCGGATCACTACTCTATCTTACTTCCATTAGACTAAATATTCTATTCAGTGTATGTTTATGCGCTATATATCAAGCAAACCCTAAAGAATCCCATTTAAATGCAGTAAAATGAATTTTTTTATATTTATCTAGTACATGTAACCTAGGTCTCTAGTTTCCTAAACATTCCGACTTTAATCTAGTTGGTTATATTAATGCTGACTATGCTGGGTGTAAGCTGGATCAAAAAAGCACCAGTGGAACATGTCAATTTTTTGCAGGTTGTTTAATCTCTTGGTCCTCTAGGAAACAAAATTCAGTAGCCTTATCCACCAGAGAAGTTGAGTACGTGGCAGCAAGGAGATGTTGTGCACAACTTCTATGGATGCAACATCAACTGGAGGATTACGACCATAAACTCAAAAATATTCCTTTGTTGTGTGACAACACAAGTGCCATCAACTTCACCAAAAATCTCATTCAACATTCTCGCACTTAACATATTGAGGTAAGACATCACTTCATCAGAGATCATGTAAGTTCTAGAAATATTCTCATTAATTTCGTTGACACTTTAAATCAATTAGCTAATATTTTTACCAAACCATTAACTGAGGATAGATTTTCAACTATTCATAGGGAAATTGGTATGTGTAATTCAAAAAAAAAAATTCTCTACCCCTTTTTACAACAGTGAACAACTCTCTTCTGAACAATCTGAAGTCAAATCTCCTTTAAATCATAGTGTTGTGCTTACTCTTAACTTCGTCATCTGATAGCCCTTCTTGTCCCAATCGAAGCTACCTACTTCGTCATTTCAGTTAAGATGTCCAATGTTGACAGTCAACGTTCACTTTTCAGAATATAAAATCATTTCATATACTCACCTCCTTTATATAAACCCAAAAAGTCGAACACCCTATCACCCTTTTCTCACAGTCCAGCCATTCCTCTTCCCGTGCTAGTCGTCTACTCTGTGTTTTCCTTTTTTCGAAAGAGGACCTTCCAAACTCTCTGGTAAGCCTTACCAAAAAAATTTCTCATCCTGGTATCATCTCCCCTTCTCATCCCTATATCATACTTCTCTTAATCGTTCCCTCCTTCTCATTGAACAATGGCTGCTTCTGAAGCATCCAACCCTAGTTTCTTCACTCGCCGACAATACAAACTCTTTGAAGAAACCACTATCACCTATAGCAGCTGCAAGCATGTCAAATTTGGCTAACTGGGGAACCACAATCTCTAAGAGGTTGAAGACATCACCTGGCATATGAAATGGCTGAATATTTGCTATAATCAATAATCTCTATGCCCCAATGTCGTCAAAGCCTTCTATACCACCCTCACGATACATCCTGCCTGTCACGCCCCGCCAATTTAGCAGCGGAATAAATCGGGGAGATGTGAGCAAAGTACATAGTATAGTAAAATGTACAACAGTTGAATGATTTAGAGTATCTAATGAACAATAATTGGAATAAACTCTTTATTTCATTATAAATTTCACTAAGACTACTACAACCACTAATTAAGAGCCACTACATTGAGCTCAATGACGTCATTACATTGAAAATAAATCTAAAGAAATAACTACTAGACTCCGTGGTACTAGGGTAAATTCTTGACTTGACTCCAGATCACTCGTCACTCGGGTCCTGCCCCATTGGTGTGAGTAACGTCATCTAGCTTACCTGCGACACAATAATAAATAACGAATGGTGAGCGATAACATCCAGTAGGACTTAAATCTCAGGATCAAGCATGTTTTAAATGATTAACGTATTAAACGGCAGAGTATCTAGAGATAGAGAGATTCATATAAAGTCCAGAAAGTAATAGCACAAGTAACATGGTTCAAATAGCAGATGAATCAAGTATATCAAGATGAATAAAGTCAAGTCACGATAGAAAATGATGTCAACATGATAGAATGAAACGTCAATGTCAAGTAATAGCAAACAACATGTATAGCAAGGAGAGAGAAAGTAGTTGGCCATATAGAGAGTAAATTGCACTTTGATTGATTTTCATTAATCGAAATAGTATAGCACTTTTGATTAACTTTCGTCAATCGAAATAGTAATTGCACTTTGGTTATCTGTAGATAGCCGAGAAAGAATATAGCACTTTTGTTGTCAATAGACAACGAGAGAATATAGCACTTTGTTTTGTTTTTTAAATGGCACTTTGTTGTCAAAGGACAATGAGAGAATATAGCACTTGTTTTGATTAATAAATGGCACTTGGATGTAATGCCGACATCCTGATCATGTTAACACCCATGGGCAAATGGCACTTTTCGGGCGCTGCTCCCAGGACCAGATCGGGGCCCTATTATGCAGGCATTAGTTATTTTGTTTATCTTTAGACAATCAATAGATGGTCAATAGAGAGTACCAAGAAATATATGAGAGTACTAGATGAATAGATGAGATAGTAGAGCGAACGTGAATAGACGAGTGAGTAGAGTATAGATGAGAACTAAGGGACTTTGCACATAACACGTCGAGTAAACATGCGATAGTAACAGTTGCACAACATGCGCAATTGGTGTTGGCAATCAGGTAGAATTCAATACCTTTTCACTGGCCATGTTATGCATAGGTCCAGAGGTCCGGCGTGATTCAAGATAAGAGCGAACTTCTAGTAGCCATTTGGATCATGTTGATCCCTAAAGGGTATCATAGGTGTTAAGGTACAACCAGCTCGTCGACCATGTAGGAATCCATAGACAGAGGAGACTTACGAAGGCCTTGAACAAGGATTCACTAGTCTGGCAGAAGGAGTATTCGACGGAGAGTTCATCCAAGTCAAGAAAATGTGTATAGAGAAACAAGTGCTCGACGTTCTATAGGAATTCTAGAATAGTGTAGCATCGTTAACGGTATTCCTAAAACATCACACGAAACGAAGCCAAGTTCATTTAAAAATATGGCAATTTAAATATGCAATTGAATTAAATTACCAGATATATTATGAGATATTTTCATGCCAAGTTAAGCCATATTGGATGGTTCACAGTGTGTGCATGTGTCCTGAAAAACATGCTCATGAAGGGTCATGTGAAGGACTTTAATTAATTAAAATATATCCAAGATTAACAGCTTCGTTTACTGTGTTTAAAAGAGTTAACAAGATATGGTATTACTTTAGAAAATCATGACTTGCGGAAATAGGGGGTTTCATGCAAAAATCTCAGATCGCGACGTACCCTTGTAAGGGTCGCGATAGGGTCGGTTAGAACGCGACAAGGTCATGCACAAGTCGGCCAGAGCAAGCTGCCAGAACGCGACGATGTGGCCTATCGAGTGACAAGGTCATGCACAAGTCGGCCAGAGTAGGCTGCCAGAACGTGACGGTGTGGCCTGTCGCATTCAGAACGCGACAGGTGCTTTGTCACGACGGCCCTGAGAATGCGGCCTGTGACGACCCTCCTTATACCGGTACGATTATACCAATCCACGTCGGTATAGTGAGTCTCATCACAGTGGAACATTTACCCAAGCACTAACACACATGATTGAGATGTACACAAATATGAATACATAGTAGCGGAAGTAAAAGAACTACTGTCTTTTCATTTCATCATCCACATTAAACATATATTATCCATATAGCAATTTAAGGAACTAAGTCCACATAATGAAATACAAAATTCAAATTACATTGTTCGTCCACAATTTACATAAGCTTCAATTACATAAGTCCCAATTACATACTATGAAAGTAAGGTAGAACAACGGTGACTCCACAACACTCTATTCTCCTCGCTCGGAGTCGCTCTCAATGGTCTCCTCCAAGGAAGTAGGGTCACTTGCTAAACCTGTACGCCGAAGCAAGAGTGAGTCTAAAAGACTCAGCAAGTAAACTCTATGCACATCATACATGCGTACATCACAAGTAGGCCATTCATTCAATTTCGTTAATCAAAACATGTAGCATGGTTGTACAATAATAGAAAACTACCTATCATGATATTTCTACTAATTTCACTACGCATGATACATGGTTTATGTCAATCCAAAATGAAATACCTACCGCATGTTTTCTACTCATTCATTCACATGAGAGCTACACTTACATTTAACTACAACATGATAGCAAATTTAGTATGGGATTTTCACACATAAGAAGGAATACCCCTAACATGGATTCTACACACTTTTGCACATATAAAACACCATTATAACACATTAAGGTTTCTGTTTTGACATGAATCTAACATTTTCATAACATAAATCACAAGTTCGCATTTTTAACACAATGGTTTCACATGTTTACACATTTACACGTTCGCATTGTTCACATTTACACATTACACATTCACATGTTCGCACTACACAATTTGCACATATACACATTCACAATTTCACATTTAATTACTGTGACACATAGTCCAAACCACCACTAGAAGGACACATTCACATCACATAACACATAGACGCCACCTAGGCAACACAGTGACGGCTCTTAGTACTGCGCAGACCGGGAGAAGTAATCTCCACCCTAACCAGTGGTACTTGTCCACCTCCAGGATTTCATCCTAATGCCCTTAGGATCTTAACACATTGAACCTTCCAGTGGGGACTTTTCCACGGTACAGTTCCACAGCCCTCTATGGAAGGAGTGTCACACACGGCACATTTTACACATTCTGATTTTTAACACACACATTTCATACGGTTTACACATGACTCTATTTTTCCCTAACTTGATACTACTGTTGACAAATTTTAAACACTCAGCAACTTACTCTAATCATGCTGAAAACACATTATCCAACCATAATCATGTTAAGCATGCATTAATAGCTCATTTTCACATGGAAATTTCACAATGTACTCTGCTATTGCCCAAATCATATGAGATTTTAACCACATGCTATTTGCAGGTTTCAGACCACACATGCAAATTTTCATATTTTTATGAACTATATTAAATTTACAGGAAAAAAAAAATTCAACCACATGGCATTCATAAATCAGTTATCATGGAAGCATAACATTCTGGTCTGTTTTGACAGTGCACTAACCTGCAACTATCATTCATATTACCATAAAAGTTTTTCCCCAAATTTATTTCACATCATACAATTTACTGTGAGTTTTACAAAAACCTACACATGGTTTCTATTTTCAGTATAGAAATTGTAATAAATCACATGATCATTGGAAAATTCCCAAATTTTTGGGTCAGAGACTGACATACATACGCATGATCTAAAAAAAAATATGGCATTCAAATTCTTCACGAATCAGGTGAACAACAAGCTATCCTATCCAAGATCTTTATCTAACATGCATTTCACATAAACCTAACAATTTATACAAATTACAGAAATTTACAAAAATCTCACAATGCATTCCATTATCTATATTACATAGCATATAACATTTACAATATATCCTCATGCGAAGAAATCCGGAAAATAATCATATATAAGGAAGAACAGTTCCATGTTTTGTCCTAAAGAACTAAACGGCAAAGGCTGGCCATTCACAGAGGTTAACGGCAACATCGAAAGATGGGGGAAATGTGGGGTTCCAGGACACGAATAAAATCCCATAAAATACCTAAGACCTACTGGACATGTACATGCACCACGGGGATGGGTTACTTGCCTTTATAAAAACCTCCAAAGGGATCAAAAAGGTTGTTGAAGCTCTCCTTGGGCAGTGCCAAGAAGCCCCCACAAATTCCTTCCTCCGGGTTCTAGGATGAAGTAGCCTTCAGTCTAGCATTGGGGAAGCCTTCCCCTATGCCCAATCTTCCTCCTAGTTGAAATAGCTCGCCGGAAGAAGCCTCAAATCGCCGGATCTGAGCTCTCAAAGTTTAGTTTTTCACCTATTCTCTCAGCTATGGTTTTCTCTCTTTGCAAAGAGCCAAGAGAGCTCTTTCAGGCTGCAAGGGGTAGTGATTTTATAAGATGGGGCTTGGGATCTCACGCAAGGCATGATGGGAGAGGTGAGAGCCGTTGGGGACATCTCCCCAATCGGTGAGCAAGCCCAATCTGGAATTTCGGGGTCTGCTGCGCACAGAAAATCAGAGAAGTAGACGTCCACTTCCATGGCCGTTTACTTAATAGTTGGCGTCCATCGACATGGACGTTTACTCAACATGGACGTCCATCCATGTTGACGCCAATTTGCTCTTCGGCCAAAGCTTAAACCATGCAGGAAACCATATATGCGCTATATATATATACATGCAATATATATAGTATAGTGTACACACTATTACACCATGCAATCAAACAATAATTACATCTAAACACACATGCACACATAAGTACACCTAGCTAATATGTACGTAGATATCTACATATGCATACATAATATTTACACACAAGCGTGACTCAACACGCGGCAAAACAAAATGACAAAAAAAATTTCGAGGGTCTTACACCCTCTCCCCCTTAAGGAAACTTCGTCCTCGAAGTTTAAACAACACTACTCGAACAAATGAGGATACTTCTTCCTCATCGCATCCTTAAGCTCCCAAGTAGCCTCCTCTCGCGAGAAGTTCCGCCATAGAACCTTCACCGACATAATACTCTTGTTCCGGAGATGTTGGACCTTCCAATCAAGAATAGCTATTGGCTGCTCCACATACTATAGATCTGGGTGGATCTCCACTGGCTCGTGACTAATAACATGAGACGGATCTCAAACATACTTCCTGAGCATAGATACGTGGAAAACGGGATGAACGCCAGCTAAAGCCAGAGGCAAAGCTAGCTCGTAAGCCACACTACCTAAATGCCTGAGAATCTCATATGGGCCAATGAATCTAGGACTTAGTTTTCCATGCCTGCGAAACCTGACGACACCTCGAGTAGGTGAAATCTTCAAAAAGACATGCTCACCCACCTCAAACTCCAAATCCTTCCTCCTGTTGTGGGCATAGCTCTTCTGCCTATCCTGTGCCACAACAAGCCTCTTCCTGATAAGCTGAATCTTATCAGAAGTCTCCTGAACTAACTCCGGACCGATCAACTGCCTATCGCCGGTCTCCTCTCAACATAAAGGAGATCTCAAATGGAGCCATACCAATGCTCGCATGAAAACTGTTGTTATATGCGAACTCCACTAGAGGTAAATGGCGCTCCCAATCATCCTTCCAATCCAGCACACATGCCCTCAACATATTCTCGAGCGTCTGGATAGTCCTCTCAGACTGTCCATCTATCTGGGGATGAAATGCCGAACTGAGCTTCAGCTCTGAACCTAAAGCATCCTGAAGACCCTTCCACAACCTCGAAGTAAATCTCGGATCTCGATCTGAAATGATCGACTTCGTCACACCATGCAATCTAATAATGCTACTGACGTACAATCTAGCCAAGCTCTCTACTGACTGCTTCTTCTTCATAGGCAAGAAGTGTGCAGTCTTCGAGAATCTATCTATGACTACCCAAATCGAGTCATTACCCCATCTGGATCGAGGCAAACCCGAAACAAAATCCATAGTGACAGCTTCCCACTTCCATACTGGGATTTCCATCTTCTGCATAAGACCAGATGGTCGCTGCCGCTCGGCCATCACTTGCTGACATACTAGGCACTTAGATACATAATCCGCTACATCTCTCTTCATGCCGGACCAGCAAAAGGACCTCTTCAAATCCTGCTAGATCTTAGTGTTACCCGGATGAATAGAGAATCTCGACCTATGAGCTTCTGTTAAAACATGCTCACGGACATCTACAATGTCAGGAACACATACTCGGTGATGGAATCTAATCATGCCATCCTCCTCGCAACCAATGCCTGCCTTGCCCACTAACTCTTGGAGTCTAGGGTCGGCTTTCTGTTGCTCGATCACCTCATCCAACACCGAAGACCTAAGGGACAACTGAGCCACAAAAGCCTGACATAAGGGCTCTAACTCAATCATCGCACACGCCGCATCCTCCAACATCTTCCAATCCTGCTAGAGCGAAAACCTCCTCCTGCTAAGAGCATCCTCAACGACATTCGCCCTTCCTGGATGATATTGAAGATCGAAGTCGTAGTCCTTGAGGAACTCAATCCATCTCCTCTGTCATAGGTTTAGTTCCTTCTGGGAGAAGAGATACATCAAGCTCTTATGGTCAGTGAACACCTCAAATCTGACACCATAAAGATAGTGCCTTCAGATCTTTAGTGCATGAACCACTGCCGCATGCTCCAAATCATGAGTTGGATAGTTACACTCATGCTCCTTCAATTGGCGAGAAGCATACGCCACTACCCTTCCTTGCTGCATTAGCACACAGCCTAAGCCAATCCGAGATGCATCCGTATAAATGGCAAAACCTTCAGCACCACTAGGTAATACCAATACCGGAGCGGAAGTAAGTTTAGCCTTCAATAATTGAAAGCTACTCTCACATGTCTCGGACCACACAAACTTCACCCCCTTCCTGGTAAGCTGAGTCAATGGGGCGGCGATGGATGAAAATCCCTCAATGAATCGCCGATAGTAACCAGCTAAACCAAGAAAACTACGAATCTCTGAAGGGGTCTTGGGGGTCTCCCAATCCATAACTGCCTGGACCTTTGCTAGATCAATTGCTACACCAGCACCGGAGATAACATGCCCAAGAAAATGAACCACGTGCAACCAAAAATCGCACTTGCTGAATTTTGCATACAGCTTGTGCTCACGGAGAACCTCTAACACTACGCTCAAAGGCTGACGGTGTGTGGCCTCATCCGGAGAGTAGACCAACACATCATCGATAAATACCACAAGAAAGCTATCCAAGTACGACCTAAAAACCCTGTTCATGAGATCCATGAACGCTGCAGGGGCGTTGGTCAATCCGAAAGGAAGGACCAAAAACTCATAATGTCCATAACGGGTTCTAAACGCCGTCTTGGACACATCCTCACTCCTAATCCTCAACTGATGATAACCAGATCGCAAATCGATCTTAGAAAAGACTGATGCATTTGGCAGCTGGTAAAACAAATCATCAATACGAGGTAAGGGATACCTGTTCTTCACTGTCACTTGGTTTAGCTTCCTATAATCGAAGCATAACCTAAGTGATCCATCCTTCTTCTTTACGAACAAGATAGGTGCGCCCCAAGGGGAAACACTAGGGCGAATAAATCCCTTAATTAGCAATTCCTGCAACTGCCTCCTTAACTCGGCTAACTCCGCAGGTGCCATCCGATATGGAGCCTTCGAGATAGGAGAAGTGCCCGGAAGCAACTCTATGGTGAACTCTATCTCTCTATCCAGTGGCAATCCAGACAAATCATCGGGAAAGACGTCTGGAAAACCCTGCACTACCTCGATCTCTACAAGAGTAGGTGACTCACCAGCCTCGGGTACTAACACTACGCTGGCAAGAAAAGCGTCACAACCCTTGTTTACCATGCGCATCGCCTTCATGGCAGAGATGACCAACTTTCCCACCATGTTTCTTGGCAAGGGATGAGAAAACTCGTCCTCACCAGGAATGCGGAAAACGATCCTCTTACGATGACAATCTACTAACGCATAGTGCTCCTCTAGCCAATCCTGACCAAGAATAGCATCATAGTCCTTCATCTTTAGAAAGAAGAAACACCCATCTAAAACCCTATCCTCAATACACACAGGTAACGATGGAATACATTTCCCAGTCGATACCGTACCCACAGGTGTGTGTATAGACAACAGGACTTCCAAATCCTCAGACTCTACGCCTGACTCTATAGCTAACTGCCTAGCAAACCGCTCGAAAATGAACGAGTGAGTGGCACCCGTATCAAACAAAACCTGAGTGAACACACCTAGAAGTAAAATCGTACCTTCGGTGACATGCTCCACCTGCTTGGCATCTCTCGTGCTAGGGCAAACACTCGAGCTTGGGCTCGAGGCCTTCCTGGTCTTCCTGTAGCTGGCGCTACCGCTGCTACTGTTGGGTTTTCATTCTAATGTTTATAACAACATGTTTTTGATGATGAACAATCTTAATTGAGGTTTGATACATGACAAATAACTTGATGCAATATTTGGTCTATTATGTATTCATAATATCTCACTATACGTGTTTGATCATGTAGGTATGAATGCATATAGCCAAGCTATCACAAAACAAGAGAAACAGATCAAGAAAGCACTGAAATTTGTCACTTGTCGACAGACCCCAAGGTTCCTGTAGACAGATGTGTACAGGCAGAAAACACCAAGTTCAGGAAACAGCCATCTGTCGACAAATGCCCAGTCAGCTGTCGACAGATGCACTCAGGAAACTGTCAACCCGAAATCCCAGACTTCTGTGTTTTGCAAAATTGTTGCTACCTGTCGACAGATGATCAAGGTCTGTCGACAGACGCGGAGAATCTTCAGATACGGAAACTTTTCAAGTTACCAAAGATGGTGTTTCCAACTCCCACGTCTCTCCATATGTAAACACCACTATATAAGCAACTATTTGAAGCAAATCCCGTACAGAAGCAGCCACCACCAAAACCCTAAAGCAAGTCCAAGCACAAGAAGGGTTGTTGCTGCTCTGCTTCAACCTGTTGCTCAGAGATAGAAAGATCCATTGATCCAGCAGTACTGAAGATAGAACGTCGTGGATTCAATCTTCTCCATCGATCTGAATCCATCAAGACGAAGTTTGAACTCCATCCAGACATTTCCCAAAAGAGTTCTCAATCAGGATTCATCCCTTCCACTCAGAACTCTTCCTGCTTTCTTTCTTCTATCATATGTGTATGTGTGATTATGTTTCAAGCAGTCTTTGTGCTTGATACACGTGTGTGTGTTGTTCTGATTGTGGGTGCACATCAGATAACACGTGTGTGTGAGTTGTAGTCACCGAACTAGCTCATAAGCAGTCTATTCTGCATGTGTGTGTGGACCGTGCATGTAGGATACACAAGTTGTGTACTCCAAACCACGTAAATCTTCATGTCTTGTGGTTTGAACGTTTCCACGTTAGATGTTTGATAGGCACGTTGCTTCTATGCGCTCTAGATAGATTGTCCTTCCATCTACACATCACCAACACACATCTAGGTTTTACTTTGATTCTGTTGCAAGTTCAGAAAGTCTGTGTTGTGATTAAAAGGGTTGTAGTAAATTTTTAATAGACAGTAATCTATTCAACCCCCCTTCTAGAATACCATATAGGGAATTCTGCAACCTTTCAATTGGTATCAGAGCCGAGTTTCTCCGATTTACTGTTTTACTTGTTTGATCTTACGATCAGGAGATTCACGGTCTAATGGAATCTAACAAGGGGTACATGGCCGAGGGACACTCAGTGACCAGGCCACCCTTCTTTGATGGCACTGACTATCCATATTGGAAAAATCGTATGCAGGTGTTTCTGAGAGCACAAAACTACAAATTGTGGAAAATAGTCAGCAAAGGAGCATACTCCCTACCTTAGGACGAAGATACTTAGACCAAGGACCAGATCGCAAAGGGGACACTCAATTGGAGCGCCCTCAACATGATGCAGTGCGTAGTCCACCCCAAGGAATACTCAAGAGTCTCCACATGCACCTCAGCAAAAGAGATGTGGGACAAACTTGAGTTGATCTACGAAGGTACGTCTCAGGTAAGGGAATCCAAGGTAAGCATGTTGGTTTCAGAATATGAAATGTTTAAAATGAATAATGATGAGACCATCTCTGACATGTTTGCAAGATTCATGCTTATTATAAATGGTCTAAAGGGTCTTAAGAAAGAATACTCAGAGAGTGATTTGGTGAGGAAGATACTTCAGTCTCTTCCATCCTCATGGAACACCAAAGCCACTGTCATTAAGGATTCTGAAGATCTCTCTATAATGAAAGTGGATGAATTGATTGGTTCTCTAATGACCTATGAACTTAATCTTAAAAGAAAGGAAACTGAAGAGAACCCAAGTAGGTCTATTGCCTTAACAGCATCCAAGAAAAATTCTTCAGGTTCTAAAAAGGGTGCTCAACAGGAAAGCAATGAGTTTGAAACCTCTAGTGATAGTGAGAATGATGAGATGGCCATGCTCACTAGATAGTTCAAAAAATTTCTGAAATTTAAAAGGAGAGGTTCGGGTAACTCTAAAACTTTACAAAAGAAAGATTTCTCAAATAGATTTGATTCCACTAACAAAAAATTTGATGTTATTTGTTATGAGTGCAAGAAGCAAGGGCACATGAGAGGAGAGTGCCCCGAGCTCAAGAAAAAACTGAAGAAAGACAAATTCACCTTCAAGAAAGCCAAGGCAATGATGGCCACTTGGAGCGATGAAGACGAAGATGAAAATAGTCAAGCTACCTCGGGAGATGATGAAGTTCAGTGTCTCATGGCACGAAGTGATGACTCCAACGAGGTAAACTCTTCCTTTGAAACTTATTCTGTTAATGAATGGGAAGAAGCTTACATTGTCTTATTTAAAAAATTCTGTGAATTTAAGTCTGAAAATAAAGCACTCAAGAAGAAAATCAATTCCCTTGTTCATGAAACTAACAATAATGAACAGATTCAATCCTTGAATAAGGAAATTGAAATGATGAAAATTGATGAACAAACACACAGTGAGGAAATGGATAGCATGAAACTTAAACTCCAAGAAGTTCAAAAGGAAAAAGATGATCTAACGAACTCCCTTGAGTCTCTTCAAAGTGAGCATGAAAAGCTAAAGGAAAAATTGGAATGAGCTGAAAAAGAGATAAAAGGAAAATCTGAAGCCCTTACTACCATGGTAAAGGGAAAATAGAATCTAGATGTAATTTTAGGATCCAATGTTTTTGTTGCAAGGCATGGGATAGGGTATCAACCAGTAAAACAAATAGAAATTGGCAAAAATCTATTAACCTCTTTCATTGATCCTAGTGTTCAAGCAAACAAAACCCTTCAATGAACAAGAAAAATCAAACCAAGGGTAAGAAACAGGAACCTAAAGTCACTAAGTTTGTTGCAAGTCAAAGTAAAGAATTTGCCACAGGCCCCAAACAGGGTTGTCGACAGGACAAACTTCAATCTCCCAAAGCTAGACTAACAAGGCAACAAAAAGGAAAAATGCCTATGCATGCTCCAAAGAACATCAAGCCCACTGTTGTCAATAAACCATTGTCATGCAATATCTGTAAAAAGATTGGGCACAATGAAAAATAATGTTGGAACAATCCAAATAAACAAAAATTCAAACAAGTTTGGATTCCGAAGCATTTACTGTTTGGCATGAATGATACATTGGCACCCAAAGTAATTTGGGTACCAAAACCTCTTGTCTAATCCACATGTGCAGGAATGCCTAGCAGCCCACAATCAAAACAAATGGTACTTGGACAGTGGCTGCTGAAGGCACATGACGGGCGACAAAGGAAAATTTTGTATGCTCGTGGAAAAAGATGGAGGTCAAGTCATTTTCGGAGGTAATAATAAAGGCCAGATCATCGGCTCAGGTAAGGTTGGTAAGTTTGCCTCTAACTCAATAGACAATGTATTGCTTGTTGATGGCCTTCATCACAATTTACTTAGTATAAGTCAATTGTGTGATACGGGTCATAAAATTATTTTTGAATCTAATTCATGTCAAATTCTTGATAAGGAAACAGGAAGTCTGAAATTTTTTGAATAAATAATATATGTTGGCCCTTTATGTACGGCAGCAAGGTAACCTAGCTAGGGGGGGGGGTGAATAGGTTTTTCTGAAATCAAAACGTGAACACTTAAAAGTTTGGTTAGTGTTAGTGTGATGAAGAGTGGCAGTGCGGAAGCAAAAGAACAATCACACAAAAGGACACAGGAGATTTATCCTGGTTCGGCCCTTCCCACATGGAAGTCCTACGTCCAGTCCCCAAGCAAACTCTTGGGATTTCACTAACCGAAGGTACAGTCCCCTTCAAGGATACTACAACACCCTGGATACCCCACCAGGTCTTCTTCTCTTTCCCGGGCAAGAAGGCAGCCCACTTCTTTTCTAGGCTCAGAATCAAACCTACTTCTTTTACAGGTTCAAAAGTAAACCTCCTAGAACAAACCCCAGTGCAGTTCTGCTAGACTTAAACCCCCAGCTAGGTCCTGTTGGTACAAACCCCAACAAGGTTCTGCTAGACACTAACCTCTAGCTAGGTTACACACTGTATACAGTCCTACAGCTGGACAGAAATATTTCTTAGAAAAGAAATATCAGACTGAGAGCTATTACAAGATGAACACTCAGGACTTAGCTCACAGTCACAGACTCTCCCCCAAGATTACAATGAGCACAGGGAGAATGGAAGAGAAGAAGGCTTGAAGGCGATGAAGACTTCTGCTTTGAAAGCTTCTGTAGATTTTTGGCTCGAGCTCTTCTCTCTTTCTCTGAGTGTTTGTGGCGTGAAGGTTCTTCTCACAGTTGTACACTCCTTGAAGGATTTTCAGGAAGGCTCCTATTTCTGTTCTTCAGCAATGCTCCATCTTTTATATGAGCAGCTTTAGAATAGATCCGTTGAAGAGATCCGTTGTAGCTCTTCTAATCGTTGCTCATCTCTTGTCTTGATCTACCTTTGGTGGTCTTTGAGATCTGTGAGCATGGAGCAGTGTGTCAGCACAAAATAGTGTTTTCACGATGACAGTGCACTCTGCTGTATTTCTCTTAACATGCTAAAACTGATAGGTCAAATCTTTTTCTGACACTGCTTTGAATCAAGCATGCAGCTTTATCTGTCAGAAGATATTTGACTTTTCAATGAGCGCCAAAAACACTTTCAAAATATTCAAGAGAAATCTATGTGAATATGACTTATACAATCGTTGTTCATTACAAGTAAATCGTTGCAAGTTTATGAACAAATCGATGTGAAAGACAAGTCGTTATGATCATTGAAGAAATCGTTGTGATCACATAAGAAATCGTTATGGGAATGATTTCTTAACAAATCGTTGTGAAGGCAAGTCGATGCGTTCACTTAAGAAATCGTTACGGTCTAAAGAAATCGTTGTGAGAACAAATCGTTGTGCTCACTTATCAAATCGTTATGGAATCGATTTCCTAGAAAATTGTTGTGCTTACAAAACAAATTGTTATATGATAAAATTGATGTTTCACTTAACGACTCGTTACACGATCAAATCGTTGTGTAACTTATGAAATCATTGTTAGTGAAATCGATGTGGCACTTTTGAATAGAAATCGATGTATATTGAATGAACATCGATTTAGCATTTCAGTGCGTCATATTGCATCAATGTGAGACTCAGCATTTTGCTATGAGATTGATGCGACTCAGATGAAACAAAATATTCAATAGTATTTAATCACAAAGATATATATGAAATCATCATAAGTTTTGTTATCACCAAAATATAAGGACAACCATAAAGTGGTTCAACAATCTCCCCCTTTTTGGTGATGACAAAATTTATTCGAATTTTCTGATAAAAATATATAAAGCATAGAGGCTTACGAAAATTCATACAAACTCTCCCCCTTTTGTCACTAACCAAAAAGGAAGGATCTTACCATGGATTTCTCTCCCCCTTGGAGAGAATTTCTTACCATAGAGGGGTTCAACAATAATAGTTTATAAGGAATGACTCCCCCTTAATCTGTGCTCCCCCTGAGCATGAGACTCCCCCTTAATGTGAGGCAAGTCAGATCTTGTTGCTCTTGACCATTGACATGTTGTTTGTCAAGTCTTCAAGATTTTTATCTGTATATAAAAAAAACTTGCAAACATTGTTAGTAGATAAGGTTTAAAAACAGAAAACTAAAACTAAAGGATGACTACTTCCTCTTCAGATTGGAATGAAGTGAAGAGTTGGTAATCACAAATTGGATGTTTTTGAGCATCCTCTAACCATACCCATTTGAATGCCTTTTCCTTTTGTTCATCAAGAGTAGATAGGCATTTTCTTCTTTAATGTTGAAGCTACCTGAGGAGTTGTTTACAGAAGATGTCTCCTGAGAAGTTACTTGGATTTTATGAGCCTTATCCTCAGCTTTTTCATCATCAGAAGCTTCTTCAGCTCTTATTTCTTCAGAGATATCCTTTTTGAAAAAGATATGAGGTTCCCCCTCAATCTGAGGTTCCTCCTTTATCTCTTCTTCTTCATGTGGAAGGATAACATCCTGAGGTGCTTCCTGTTGCTCCCCTTGAGTGGCAACAGTTACAGATGATGGAGTTATAGCTTCCTGTCTTGTTTTTTTAAACACTTGAGCATCAGTAGATATTTCATCCGTAGTGGGTATTTCTTCATATGTGAGCTTCAATTTGTCCCACATATCTTTAGCAGATATACATGCGGATACTTTACTGAATTCTATTTTAGATAAAGCACAACATAAATAATTCTTTGCTTTAAAATTCAATGATAATTTACTTTTATCTGCACCTGTAATAGCAGTAGTGCCTTCAGCAGGAACAATAACAAAATCACCTACCTCAATTACCTGCCACAGATCAAAGTCTGTGCCTCGAATGAAACATTCCATTCTCATCTTCCAGTATTGGTAGTCCTCTCCATCATAGAATGGAGGTCTGGTGACTGATTGGCCTTCAGCATATCCTTGAGCTGCCATGGATCTTTGCTCTAAGATCGTTGGATCTTCTTGAAAGTTCAGAGACCTGCTCTGATACCACTTGTTGGCCCTTTATGTACGGCAGCAAGGTAACCTAGCTAGAGGGGGGGTGAATAGGTTTTTCTGAAATTTGAAATCAAAACGTGAACAATTAAAAGTTTGGTTAGTGTTAGTGTGATGAAGAGTGGCAGTGCGGAAGCAAAAGAACAATCACACAAAAGGACACAAGAGATTTATCCTGGTTCGGCCCTTCCCACATGGAAGTCCTACGTCCAGTCCCCAAGAAAACTCTTGGGATTTCACTAACCGATGGTACAGTCCCCTTCAAGGACACTACAACACCCTGGATACCCCACCAGGTCTTCTTCTCTTTCCCGGGCAACAAGGCAGCCAACTTCTTTTCTAGGCTCAGAAGCAAACCTACTTCTTTTCCAGGTTCAGAAGTAAACCTCCTAGAACAAACCCCAGTGCGGTTCTGCTAGACTTAAACCCCCAGCTAGGTCCTGTTGGTACAAACCCCAACAAGGTTCTGCTAGACACTAACCTCTAGCTAGGTTACACACTGTATACAGTCCTACAGCTGGACAGAAATCTTTCTTAGAAAAGAAAGATCAGACTTAGAGCTATTACAAGATGAACACTCAGGACTTAGCTCATAGTCACAGACTCTCCCCCAAGATTACAATGAGCACAGGGAGAATGGAAGAGAAGAAGGCTTGAAGGCGATGAAGACTTCTGCTTTGAAAGCTTCTGTAGATTTTTGGCTCGAGCTCTTCTCTCTTTCTTTAAGTGTTTGTGGCGTGAAGGTTCTTCTCACAGTTGTACACTCCTTGAAGGATTTTCAGGAAGGCTCCTATTTCTGTTCTTCAGCAATGCTCCATCTTTTATATGAGCAGCTTTAGAATAGATCCGTTGTAGCTCTTCTAGTCGTTGCTGATCTCTTGTCTTGATCTACCTTTGGTGGTCTTTGAGATCTGTGAGCATGGAGCAGTGTGTTAGAACAAAATAGTGTTTTCATGATGACAGTGCACTCTGCTGTATTTCTCTTAACATGCTAAAACTGATAGGTCAAATCTTTTTCTGACACTGCTTTGAATCAAGCATGCAGCTTTATCTGTCAGAAGATATTTGACTTTTCAATGAGCGCCAAAAACACTTTCAAAATATTCAAGAGAAATCTATGTGAATATGACTTATACAATCGTTGTTCATTTACAAGTAAATCTTTGCAAGTTTATGAACAAATCGATGTGAAAGACAAGTCGTTATGATCATTGAAGAAATCGTTGTGATCACTTAAGAAATCGTTATGGGAACGATTTCTTAACAAATCGTTGTGAAGGCAAGTCGATGCGTTCACTTAAGAAATCGTTACGATCTAAAGAAATCGTTGTGAGAACAAATCGTTGTGCTCACTTATCAAATCGTTATGGAATCGATTTCCTAGAAAATCGTTGCGCTTACAAAACAAATCGTTATACGATAAAATCGATGTTTCACTTAACGAATCGTTACACGATCAAATCGTTGTGTACCTTATGAAATCGTTGTTAGTGAAATCGATGTGGCACTTTGAATAGAAATCGATATATATTGAATGAACATCGATTTAGCATTTTAGTGCGCCATATTGCATCAATGTGAGACTCAGCATTTTGCTATGAGATTGATGCGACTCAGATGAAACAAAATATTCAATAGTATTTAATCAACAAAGATATATATGAAATCATCATAAGTTTTGTTATCACCAAAATATAAGGACAACCATAAAGTGGTTCAACAATATCGATATGGTTGACTTAGATGATCCAGAAAATGATAATTTGTGTCTTGTAGCAAACAAACAGGATGAGCTTACATTGTGGCATCGTAGGCTTAGTCATGCAAGTTATATTGTGTTGCACAAGATCATGAGGCTCAATTGGTAAGTGGACTTCCTGAAATTCCTTTTAACAAGAATGAAAATTTCTGTGATGCATGTGCACAGGGAAAACAAACCGGAAATCCTTCAATCAAAAGCACCGGTGAGTACTTCTAAATCCTATAACTGATGCACATGGACCTATTTGGACCTACGAGAACATTGAGTCTCAATGGCAAACGATATGGTTTTGTCATTGTAGATGATTTTTCTAGGTTCACTTGGGTGAAATTTCTGGCTCACAAGAATGAAGCAATGAAAGTATTTGAAGAATTTTTCAATAAGATTGAGCATGGAAATGTCAACAAAATATGCTCCATCCGCACTGATCATGGGGGAGAGTTTGACAACAACTCCTTTTCTGATTTCTGCAGGAACCAAGGGATAGAACACTTGTTCTCCCCCAAGAACTCCAGAGCAAAATGGGGTTGTGGAGAGAAAGAATAGAACCTGGTGGAGATGGCTCGCACACTTCTGGTCAAAAATCAACTTGCAAGAACCTTTTGAGCAGAAGCGGTAAACACATCATGCTACATTCTTAACAGAGCCATGGTAAGACCTGTGTTTAAGAAAACTCCCTACGAACTCCTGAAAGGTAAGAAACCCACTATTGGGTATTTCAGAGTTTTTGGTTCAAAAGTGTTCATACATAACAATGATAAAAATGATTTGGACATGTTTGAAGCCAAAAGCGATCAAGGTATTTTTCTTGGATACTCAGAACACTCTAGAGCCTATAGGGTGTTTAATCTTAAAACTCGAACAGTGGAAGAAACTCCACATGTTATTTTTGATGAATCTCAAACCAAGCCTAATATTGCAAACGCTTACAGGGTTGATGAAATTGAGGGAACAATACTTGGGGAACTACAAAGAAAAGGAAAAGAAAACACTCAAGTTGTTTCAATAACAAAGAATGGATTTCTTCGCAGGTATGATGATGAAGATGGCGTTCATTTGTTCAGAAATCAAGAAGATGTACCTGACCAAGATCGACAAGAGGAAGAACCTCAACTTGAATCTCCTCAAGCACTCCCTCCTCCAGAACAACCTCCTCAATTGCAAGATCATCCCGGGCCTTCAACAGTAACTAATGTGAGGTACTCCAAAGATCACCCATTTGAGAATGTGATAGGAGATATAAATGATTCAGTTCAAACTAGATCTCAGGTTAATCAAATAGTTGAACAGAACCATTTAGCTTTTGTCTCTCAAGTGGAACCAAAAAATGTTGAAGAAGCCTTAAAAGAAAATTCCTAGATTGATGCTATGCATGAGGAGCTTGGGCAATTTCAGAGAAACAATGTCTGGAGTTTAGTTCCTAAAACCCCTGAAATGTCTGTCATAGGTACAAGGTGGGTCTTTAGAAACAAACTAAATGAAGAGGGTAAAGTGGTGAGAAATAAAGCTAGACTGGTTGCAAAGGGATATAATAAGGAATTTGGTGTGGACTTTGAAGAATCCTTTGCACCTGTAGCTAGGCTAGAAGCAGTAAGAATATTGCTAGCATATGCATGCTCAAACAAGTTCAAGTTGTTTCAAATGGATGTTAAAACTGTCTTTTGAATGGCTACATCAAAGAGGAAGTCTATGTCTCTCAACCACCTAGCTTTGAGGATCATAATAAACCTAACGATGTCTTTAAATTGCACAAAGCTCTTTATGGTCTGAAACAGGCACCCCGAGCTTGGTACGACAGACTAAGCACGTTTTTGGTAAGCAAAAACTACTCAAGAGGTAAGGTAGACCAAACTCTCTTCACAAAGAAAGTTCGCACTCATATCATTGTTGTTAAAGTTTATGTGAATGACATTAAATTTGGCTCTACTAACCCTTCACTGTGTGAGGAATTTTCAAACACATGCACAGTGAATTTGAGATGAGTCTAATGGGGGAGCTTCAATTCTTTCTTGGTTTGCAGGTTAAGCAATTGGAGGATGGCTTCTTCATAAACCAAGAAAAATATGTCAAAGAGCTACTGAAAAGGTTTTAGTTTGAACAAACTAAGTCTGCCTCAACACCCATGAGCACAAGTATAAAACTGGAAAACGATGAGAAAGGTAAACCGGTAGATGCCAAACAATACCGAGGTATGATTGGCTCACTCCTTTATCTTACTGCAAGTAGACCGGACATTCAATTCAGCGTTTGCCTTTGTGCTAGATACCAGTCTAGTCCAAAGGAAAGCCATTTAATTACAGTTAACAGAATATTCAGATATCTCTCAGGTACGTATGACTTGGGTCTGTGGTATCCAGCAGGTAGTAGCTTTGACTTGATTTCATATTCAGATGCTGACTATGCTGGATGTAAAATTGACAGGAAAAGCACTAGTGGCTATTGCCAAATTCTTGGTGGTTGCATGGTTACGTGGGCATCCAAGAAGCAACACTCGGTTGCACTCTCCACTGTAAAGGCAGAATATGTTACTGCAGAGAGTTGTGCGGCACAAGTGTTGTGGATAAAAAGTCAATTGTGTGACCATAACATCGACATTGGATGCACACCTATCCTATGTGACAACACTAGTGCAATCAATCTATCAAAGAATCTCATTCAACACTCTAGGACAAAACACATAGAAATTCGCCATCATTTCTTGAGAGATGAGGTAGCCAACAAAACCTTAGAGATTAGCTTCATACCCACTAAAAAACAATTGGCTGACATATTTACCAAACCTCTAGCTGAAGATAGATTCACCACACTGAGAAGAGAATTGGGCTTGTGCATGTTGGGTTGAGTGTGAATATAATTCATTTCTCCTCACATTTTGATGATGACAAGTTGTGATTTTAATGCATAACCATTGGAACATGTGAAATACATCATACCTGAAATTACAATATTCTAAAAGCATGTTTCCAAGCACATTTATCATTGATATTCATGATAATATATTTAACTAATGATTTATGTGTTTATTTTATCAGGGACAACATTTTTCTGCAAAGGTAGTGTCGACACAACCATCATTGGTGTCGACACAATGGCTCAGAGCAAAGGCAGAAATGTGAAGAAAAGATCATCTAGTGTCGACACTAGTCCACAGCAGGTCGACACTAGAGACAGATCCCAGAGAAATATGTTAACAGGCCTCCATCTCAGGTCGACACTAAATCAGATAGTGTCAACACTAGAGAGCCTTCCCAGAAGGCCTGTTGTTCAGATAACCAAAGTAGGTCGACACGAGATGAGATCAGGTCGACACTAGAGAGCCTTCTTAGAAGGGCTGTTTTGTTGTCTGGGACATGAGGTCGACACTAGAGACCTCTCCCAGGGATTTGATTTGCCAGTCTGGGAGAGTGTGTCGACACACCTCATGGGCAGGTCGACACACTCCGGAATCTCTGTGACTTAACTTTTGTCCTTGACATGTGGCACCCTAGGGATGTGTTGGATTAGCCTTGGATCATGTGCCCACAACCCCCAAGGGTACATTGGACTATTAGGGGTATAAATACCCTCCTATTGGCTCTCCAACAAGAAGAACCCTTTCAGAGCCTCTAAGAGATCTCGTTGGCGGCTAGAAGGTTCTCCTCCCTGTTCTTGCCTTCCTGGTGAATCCTCAGGCCAAATTCTCATCTGTTCAAGCAAGAGAAGTGGCAATTGATCGTTGAAGAAGCAATTGGAGCACCTCAAGGAAGCAGATCAAGTAGAAGCCGATTTCTGTGAAGAATTCGAGGAAGATCCTGAAGATCAAAGTGCAGAGCATCGTCAGAAACTTCCAAAGTTCAAAGCACTTCCAATTCGACTTTCTACAAGGGAGTACATATGAAGAGAAAAACTATCAATCCAATTCTCATCTTCATTTTTCTCTTCTGAGTAATTCTGAGATTGTGCATGGGTTGTTGCATGAGTCTCACGAATTCACTCTTGTTGGACTAGATCTTTTGCTAGGGGATCTGAGTCTTGTGTTTTTCTAGCAAGTTGTTTATGAGCCTGCGTGCTCAGTAGTTTGTGAGTCGTCGTACTCACTGTGTGGTTTGAGTCGTCGTGCTCAGTTTGGAGTCATCGTACTCCGGTTGTTATTTGAGCCGTCGTTCTCAGTTTGGAGTCGTCGTGCTCCAAGTGTTTCTTGAGTCGTCGTGCTCAAGGGTGTTTGGAGTCATCGTGCTCCAGTGTGAGTTGTACTCAGAGTTTTTGAGTAGTGTGGCCTCACATTGTGAGGGGTGGACGTAGGAGTCACTGGAGGTGATTTCCGAACCACCTAAAAGTCCTCTGTGCATTGGTTTGAATTGTGGTTTGCCTTTGTATCTCGCTAGATGCATGCATAGGGATTTCGTTCACACTACTAATTGTTTTGCTCACACTCTAATCACACTTCAGATCAGTAAATTAATTGGGTGATTTGATCTTTGATTCAAAGTAATTTTAAATTGCCTAAGCTTCCGCGTTAATCAGTATTAGATCTATTCAACCCCCCCCCCTCTAGATCTGATCCTTTCACCCATCCGTTTCTAACAATTGGTATCAGAGAGGGTTAATGTCTGTTACTGATCTGATTTGATTGCTCCTGTTGATTTATGTGTTAATTGCTTGATCTGTGTGATTAATCGCTCTGATTCCTTCTTTTGGCATTAGAGCGGATTAACCACTCTAATTGTTTGATCTAATTCCTTGTCACATTGATTCACTGTGATTAGATCTAATAGTCTTTTGTGAGTCTTGGTATTATGGCAAATCTATTTAATCTGAATGAATCTCCTGTTTTAATTTCAGAGAATCACCAGTCTCACTTTCATCAAGTTTTTCAAAGGAAGCACAAAGAAAAGGAGCAAAAGAAATTCACAAATACTTTATAGCAAAGAGGAGCCTCAATGAATCCAGAAAATCAACCATTCAAAAGGTTTTGGCTCTAACAGCACATTCTAAGAGCTCAGAGCATTCTTCATCCTCTTCAGAACACAAGAGCTCAAATGGGTCTAAAAGGTCAGGTAAATCAACTCCAGATCCATTTGTGTATTCTAATTCTGATTCTGATGAAGATGAAAGTATGTCTTATGCTGAGTTGATTAAATTCTGTGAAAAGATGCAAAGTCTTAATGTACAACTGAACATCAAAAATAAAGACTTGAAAAAGGCATTAAAACATTGCCATAAAGAAAGTGAAAACTTGAAAAATACACTGGAATTGCACCAGAATCATGATAAGAATCTTTCAGAAGAAAATGATAATTTGAAAATTGAAATTGAAAAATTAAATTCTGAAAAAGAGAATTTGGAAGATGAAATCCAAATCTGTGAAAATAAACTGAATGGATTGAACGAAAACCATGAGCTACTGAAATTAAAAGTCATTGATCTGGAAAATGAAAAAGAAGAGTTGATTGATCTCAATAACAATTTCAAATTTGATAATGATCAATTAAACAAACAAATTTCTAATATGGCTCATGATCATCAAATAAATGAAAGATACAAACAACTTGTTGAAGAAAATCAACATCTAAAAAGGAAGATTGAATGCTTGTACCATGACAAACCATTGGATAATGAATGCAACAATTTGAATAATAAAATCGCCGATTTGGAAAAACAAATTGCTCAATTTGAAAATGAAAAGAACAAAATGAAAAATGGTTTGGATGTCATGCTAAACAAGCTTCAAATTTCAGAAAAGGAAGTAATTGCATTGAAATCTGAAAAACAGAAGCTTCAAAATGAATTGAAGAACACAAGTCTTGCTTCTGTTAAAAATAAAAAATGATAAGAACAAAACAAAATTAACAATTGTTAAATCTGCTGTAAACAAGAACTCTTCTAAGTGTAATGAAAAGTTAGTGAAAGTTCCTGTTCAGAAACAGACAGGGAAAGAGAGGAGTGATACTGTCAAGAGGACTCATTTACTTCTACCATCAATCCAAAAAGCTCCAAGGCAAATTTCATATTCACATCATGCCAAGAGCTACAAAAAGGCACCTCTTTCTTCACATGGTAAGCATTCTCACATGAAAAGGAGATTTCAGCAAATGCATTCATGCCAAGGTAAGTACCAGGTAAGAAATCCTCTCATTTGCTTTAATTGTAATAAACCTGGTCATCTTGCCAAACATTGTTGGAGTAAAGAGCAACAGTTCAATAAACATGCCAAATCAGTCCAATGCTTTTATTGTCATAAATTTGGGCATACTTTCAGGGAATGTTGGCATAGAACTGATAATCTTGTGCATACTCCATGTTTCATGTTAATGTACATAAGAATAAAGATCATGTTCATGCTAAAAACACTCAGAAATTCTATGTACATTAAAAAGGAACTATTGCACAAAAGATCTCTTCTAAATTCCATGCTGAAAATCTCAATGATAAAAATCTGAAAAAGAGAAAATAAAATGTTCAGAATGTCAGTGGTGTATTCTATATCAATAACTCTAAGATTAGAAACCAAGATTCCAGTGTTTCTAGTCTTCAGCAGAATGCACCCAAAATAAAATCATTTTGGATTCAGAAATCTTTGTTAAAATCTAACATTGATTTCATTGCAGGACCCAAGCAAATGTGGGTCCCAAAACCAGCTTGATCAGCAAGCTGAGAAGTCTTGCAGCCATACAATGTAAATGGATTCAAGATATTGGCTGTGCAAGACTAGAAATCACTGGGAACACAGGTAAAATTTTTGAGAAAGAAATGAAGACTGTTCAGGTAAAATTTCTTTATCATTTCAAACTTGAATTGCTTGAATTGGAATGAATGTTTAATTTTTATCTGAACAATGAGAAATGTGTTTTCAATGCTACTCCATCAATGAACTTTATGTCATAACAATTGGAATCAGGTTTATGTTGTCATGCATGCTTAACTGTTCCCATGAGTTTGTGTGCATACTAATTGCTTTGATTTCTTGGTATATCAAATGATGACATGTGGAAAAACAAGTTATGCTTGTTTGGAAACTATCATCATGCGTGAGTAAAATACTCCGCCAAGTACCAAAAGTCATGTTATGCTTAAAGCTAATTGTGCTCATAATCATGTGTGAATTGCATGCTAACTTTTTCATTCCATGCACAAATTAAGGGGGAGTAAATTTGAAAAAGTGCAAAAATATGTTTAATAAATTGCCTGTTAATACATGATTGATCATGCTCATATTCTTTGAGTGCAAACTACATTGAATGAACATATCTGAATTACTTGTATGATCATTTCAAATCATGTAAATCTTATGGGAAGTGAGTCAGAAGAATCCTTGAGTGAAATGTTGGAGAAATATTCCTTCATGTCTGATTAGTCATCTCTTGAGAAATGAGGTAGCAAAGAAATCATTTGAACTCCACTTCATAGAAACTAAAAAGCAAATTGCTGACATCTTCACTAAACCCCTTCCTGACAGTAGATTCTCATCTTTAAGGAGAGAACTTGGTCTTTGTAAATGTCCATTTTCTTGATCTCTCTCTTTGGGATTGGGTTGAGTGTTAGGCATCTTCTGAGGGGGAGTTCTTTGCATCATCATATTCATTTGCTTCCTTGATTCATCATATCTCTCTCCATTTCACTTCTATTTTTTTTTTGACAATGAACTCTTCACCTCACATTGTGTTGAACTTCTTGGTATATCAAATGGTGATTTGAAGAAGGACAAGTTCTACTTGTCTGGACACTTTCACTATGCGAGAGTATATGTCTCCGCCAAGTACTAAGGAATGAATATGCAATTGTTAGGGGGAGCTTTTGTGTTCAAAAAGAATTATTTCTGATTTCAAAACTTGCATATCTTTATTCTGATGAAAAGTGGTTGAAATCCTCATCTCAGGGAGAGCTAGAGAATTCACAAGTCATGTCTTTTGAAAAAATCAAAACTTTTCTGCATTACATCAATTTCCATGCATGATGTCCTCATTCAGGTGTCTAGAGTCTCAAAATGATCCTTTGAGTGATCTACTACATTCATTTGTCAACTCTCACCTATATTCTTGAAAACTATAGAAATTCAGATTTCTTTTTAAGACTGAAGGATAATGTGTGTCTTGATTTTAAACATGTTTTTGTTTGCAACTAATGTTGGATATAGATGATGTCTTTTTGTCAAAAATCTCCAAAATTTGTCAATTCAATAGAGCAATGGCACATGTGCTGAGAAACTACACACCTTCACAATGAATGAAGTGCCATGTATGTCATGAGGCACTAATGCTATCTCTGTTCAAAGGGGATTAAAAAAAAAACAATTCCAAAACAAAATAAATATGTCCTATATTTTTTTTGATGATGACTGAGTAACTGGAAATATTGGCGTCTAATAAACGTATATTTTCATGTCAAAAGGTCATCATTTACCCCTTTGAGACTTGATAATGGATAGATCTTTAGTATCCAGGAACTATAGTGTGTGAAAAGTATTAGATCTTGAGTGAAAAAGATATATCTCATTTGATAGTTTGTTTCAAAACAAAATGTGTATATCATTGGAGAATTGTTTTAAAGAATCATTCTTATCCATCATCAAGTTGTTCTTAAAAAATTGTTTATTTTCAACACACTTGATTTCAGTCTAAAAAGAATTTTTTTTCTTCTTTAGAATTGAAGAATATGGTAGTGTGTAGTTGATTGTTAAATGTCTTATATCCCTCAAATCATCACTTTCATGACTCAAGTCACTGAATGCTCATATCCTGTTGGATATTGTGTAAAACCTGAATTGTGTTGAATTTTTTAAAAAATATAACAAATGAATTTTTTTAGCCTCTTAAAAATCCTTGAAATGGTTATTCCACCCATTGTTTATCATTATAAAGTTATCCCAAAAGCTCACAAATTTTTTCCATACTCAAATCTAAAATTTTCATCAGGCCAGGTCGACACTACTCCATCTAGTGTCGACACTGACCCCCTGCCAGACTCATTTAAGCCGTGGGCGCCGGTTAAGCGTTTGATGTTCCTGCGGGGTAGCACACCTAAAACCCCCTTTTCTTCTCCAGGTCGACCCGACGGTCGCCCTCCTCCTGGAATCCGGCAGGCGTTTTGAATCCCCTTCCACTTCTTCCCTCCCCCATTCCATCTCCGTCCGTCTTCTCTCATTTCTCACTCTCCATCATCCCTTATTCCACTCTACACTGCTTCCATGGCGCACAAGCAAGCCCCTCGCCGTGGAGCAAGATTAAGGGCTACGACAAGGCCCATTCCGGCGGATGATGATCCTCCTACTGAGAGGAGAACCAAGAGACGCCATGATCCTGCAGAGCAGCTATAATACCCTAGAAATTTTATTAATTAAAAAAAAAATATAGATAAATGAAAATTTTGCCCATTAATAAAAAAACAAACTAGTTAAAAGATACACATCATTATTGCATGAGTAGAAACTCATATACAAATTCTATGAAAATAATAGTTATGCCTTAAAAATTATTATCTAATGACCCATTAAGAAATTGGGCATAGAAAAATAATTCGGACCATGATTTAGAATTTATGTGACTTATTATTGTAAATAGGGAATAAATTGGAGAATCCATTATTTCATGAGCCAAGTGGATTAACAATTGAAATAAAAGTTATGGGTAGACTCCAAACAATATGTGGGGATAGTCCATAAAAGGAATTGGATCAATGGACAACTTATGACCCATGAACAAATTCAAGTATGAAAATAGTAAATAAATAACTTACGTATTATCGAAATGATAGAACTTACGTACCACTATCGTACGTGAGAAAACACATTAGAAAATTTCGTAAAAATTATAAATCAACCTCAAACATTATTCTTAAGAGTTTCATGAAGAGATTCGAGCAACGAAAAATCCGATTGGCCAAGTGTACGTTACACGTGACCAAGTTAACCGAATTAGGGAACTAAGTCGGAAAATTGTTAAGACGGAAAAATAACCCAACCATAAATTAAATAAATAGGTTGGAGAGACTTATAACATTATGTATTAGTGACCCATTAATGAAAATGGGCCAATGGATCACTTTTAGCCTAATAATAAAATTGGAACATAAAAATACTCAGAAATTCGTACCTATAAATATGCAATAATTGTGAAGGGCACATTAGGGTTTAAATTAGGGTAATTAGTCATGCAAGGTAAGTCAAAACCGGACCCAACTCTAAGAGGTGGTTTCCTAAACCTTTGCTACCTCCTTTGGGTGAGAGAATCTCAGATTTTGGAAACTAGAATGCAGAAATTCGCAGCCCTCTTTCCTAGTCCCATTAGGACATGAAGTAGCACCCTAAAACTATAAGAACTCTTCACAAAACGTTTGGGGAAGGTTGGACATCAAGTTGGGGTCGTGTGCAGCAAGTTTGGGGCGCTGGAGGAGAGGAGAAGGCTGGGGAAAAGCGTGGTCTTCTTCCACCTCGCCCTGTAGCGAACCAGGAACCTGCAGGGAGTTCTTTGCATTCAAAGGTAGGCATTCTTGGGTCAAGATTAAAGAAACATAATACCATCTTGTAGAGCTTCGAGCCTAGCTTCATTTGCTTCTGATTTTACTAATTTTCATGGAGTATACTTTGTGTATTAGTCGTTCTCCCTAAGTCGCGCACAGTTAGGGATTTTCCTGTTCTCCTTATTGTGCACACGATTTGAGACCGAATTAGACTAATTCATCAACATAAAAGTTCTTCTACTTGTAGTCACGATCATCTTTCATGTTAACTTTTTGTCTAAAAGTCTTTATTTAGAGAGTTATGAACCCCGTAAGAGAGTCATGCATAATACTGTGTTTTCGGGTTTACAGTTAGCCTTAGGTTCTTCCTGTTTTGCTTGAGATTAAAGGCCGAAGTAGGTCAAGCCTCCAACATAAAAGTTCTTTAACTAGTTGTCATGGTCATCTTTCATGTTAAGTGTTTTGTTTTAATATCATTAGTTAGAGAGTTATAAACTTCGTAATAGAGTCATGCAGGATACTGCGTTTTCAGGTTGCATTTAACTTTACGTTCTTCATGTTTTTCACAAGGACAAAGACCGAATTAGGTAAAACCCCCAACATAAAAGTTCTTCCACTAGTTGTCCTGGTCATTGTTTATGTTAAACGTTTTGTCCAAATATCAGTAGATCTCATGTTACAAGCCTAACATGTAAGTCGCAATGAAGTCATGCATGTTTAGGGCTTTTTTTATGTTCTTCCTATATTACATGCAATTAGAGACGGATTCAGACCCAGACCTCAACACAAAAGTTCTTCCAATAGATGTCCTCGACATTTTCTATGTTGAGTGTTTTGTCTAAAGGTCAGCATATAGAGAGATATAGACGTTTTGTGAATATCACCCCTATGTCAAAACATGGTAAGTCTGAACCAAGAGCATGTCAGATCCCGGTCAGACTCAGGCGCAGACCCTGTGAACGCGATGACCCGATATGTCGCGTTCTGAGGTCGGGTCGCGACAGTACCTCTGTCGCGTTCTGGTCGCGACAGTACCCCTATCGCGTTCTGCCTGCCTGATCTGACGACTTCGTTGCGATCCTTGCAAGACCACGTCGCTATCCTTGCAAGACCACGTCGCGATCTCAGTTTTTGGGCCAGAAAACCCATCTTGTGCAAGTCTCTCTGTACCACCATAACTTCCATATCATGTTAACGGTCTTAATTACAGAAAAATGAAGTTGTAAGTATTGGTTGCATTTTAATATAATAAAAGTCAATCACTTGATCTTTCATATCCATGATTTCATGACACATGCACACACGTTGAACCATCCAAATATGGCTTAATTGGCATGAATATGATACATAACATATCTGGTAATTAATGCAATTAATTACCTTATTTTAAGAAGTACTTGTTTACAATTCGTGCGATGTTTTGGAACATCGATCCCGACGCTCCACTATTCTAGAATTCCTCTAGAACGTCGAGTATTTGCTTCTATAATTACACACTCTCTTGACTTGGGCGAACTCTCCGTCGGATACTCCTTCCGCCGGACTAGTGAATCCTTGTGCAAGGCCTCCGTAAGTCTCCTCTGATCATGGATTCCCACATGGTCGACGAGCCGGTTGTACCCTAATACCTATGATACACTCTAGGGATCAGTAAGATCCAAACGGCCTTAGATTGTTCTCTCGCTCTTATCTTGAATCACGCCGGACTTCTGGACCTATGCTTAACGAGGCCAGCGGAAAGATCGTAAGTTCCACCTGACTGCCAATACCTTACGCGTGTGTTGTGCAACTGTTACCATCACTCGTTACTCGACGTTTCATGTGCAATGACCATAAGATCTCATCTATGCTATACTCGCTCGTCTACTCATATTCACGTTCACTCTACTATCCCGTCTCTCTCGTCTATTCATCTAGCACTCTCTTGTTACCCTTTGAGCTGTGTGGCTCCTATCGTTTGTGCTATTTCGTGACTGTCTAGCGCTATAATATGGGTCTTGTGACTCTACTGTATCAAATGCATACTGTGCAGGGCACGGAGAGTGTCCGAGGGGCTCCAATCTAGTCCTGGGGGCAGAGAGCCACCCGAAAATACCTGCAGGGGCTATTGACGGTGTTCTGCATTGCACCGGTTCTGACTATACTATCTTGGCTAGACATCTAACTACTATCCTTTTAGTCTGAGGAGTTCAGACGTACTGTGATATTACTGTGCTATCACAAACTGTTATACATTAGTCTGAGGAGTTCAGACGTAATGTACTATCGTGAAATGGCTATTGTCCCAAAGTGACTATTGTCGTACTCTACCAGTGCACCATTGTGCAACCCTACACGCTATCTTGTTACACGCTATCTCGTTACACGCTATCTCACCATACGCTCTACTTACTCTACTTGATACTCGCTATCTTGAGTTACTGTGTGCTATCGCGACTTGATCACATTCAAAGTGCAATTTACTCTTTACATGACCATCTACTATCATCTCTTCTTGCTATACATGTCTCTTGCTATTCTGGACAATATCGTTACTTGCTATTATTGTTATCGTTTTCTATCGTGACTTGACTTTAGTCATCGTGCTATACTTGATTCATCTGCTATTTGAACCATGTTACTTGTGCTGTTACTTTCTCGACTTTACATGACTCTCTCTATCATTAGTTACTCTACCATTTAATGCATTAATTACTTAAAGCATGCTTGACTCATGAGATTTAAGTCCTACTGGGCGTTATCGCTCACCCTTCGTTATTTGTTATTATGTCTCAGGTAAGTCGGACAATGACGTTATACGTACCAATGGGACAAGACTAGAGTGATGAGTGACCTAGAGTCAAATAACGAAGTTACCCTAGCACAATTGGAGTCTAGTAGTTGTTGCTTTAGATTTCTTTTCAATGTAATGTTGTCATTGAGCCCTATGTATTGGCTCCGAATTAGTGGTTGTAATAGTCTTAGTGATTTTATAATGAAACAAAGAGTTATTTCAATTATTGTTCATTAGATGCTCTGATGTTTGCGAAAGTATGCGCAATTGTCGTTACTATACTCATTGTTCGCGTCTCCCTCCGATTTATTCCGCTGCTAAATTGGAGGGGCGTGACAGCAGCCAGGATCTTCATCTGCTAAGAGAGGTAGGTCATCCTCTTCTAGTCGAGGTCAAGGGTCTGTGTACCCTAGGAGGAAAACCCTGGATTCTTCTCCTGAAGCCTCTGAGAAGTCCACATCCACATCTTCATCCTCATCATCAGAATCTTCCCAGCCCTCTAAGAGACCTCCTTCCAAACCCCTCAGTGCAGGGAAGACCATCTTAAAACCCAGGGCAGTAGACTTGGATGACAGTGAGCTGATTGCTGCATTTCCTGAGGTTATAAATTTCTTCAAATTCCAGTCTTGGCAATCCTTTATATCAGAATTTCGCATCATATACCCTAGACTTGTCCAAGAATTCTATCAGAATTTGGAATGCACTGATGAGGGATACAAGTCAAAGGTCAAAGGGATTGTCATAGACATGCCTACAGACATAGCAGCCACCATATTCAAAATTCCAAATGAAGGAGAAGACTACCACAACTTTGAGTTCAACCTTCATGAAGCCTATACCATCATGATTGGATTGCCTGCAGATTAGTCTTATCCTAAGCAAATCCATGTTACAAAATTCAATACCAACACTTTTCCACCTATGTTGAGGCTTACCCATCACATGCTTACTACCATCATCACACCCCAAGGTGGTGGGAGGGACAGACTCACTGATATTCAAAGGTTTGTGCTATATTGTATGAGCAAGGACATCAAGATAAACCTCCATGTCATCATGTACCAGATTATCTCTGAGACCACTAGGGCTGATTTGCATAGATCACTTCCATATGCAGCCCATTTGACTCAAGTGTTTAAACACTTTGGTGTGTCTCTTGAGAATGAAAAGTCTGAGAAAATTCCTATCTCCAACATCTATTGCTTTAAGCATGTTCAAAAATTCATGGGCTTTAGGATTGTGGGTGATCAAGTGAGGAGAGGGCCAGCTGCAGTAGAGGCCCCTGTGGTCCAAGAGGAACAGCCTCCAGTGCAAGAGGACCAGCCTCCAGCTCCAGAGGATCAGCCTCAAGTACATGAGGACCAGCCTCCCATAAATGAGGATCAGCCTCATGTGGCAGCTCAAGTTGATGAACCATTCATTGCCCCTCATTCACCTCAACTTCAACCCTCCTCCTCCATGAACCTTGAAACTGAAATCCCATCCTTTTCTCCACCACCCCCAGTTCATGCATCATCCTCCTTTGGTGCACCTTCTGTTCCACCAGAGCTATACACTTTCTTGAATGACAAGTTTGATGTTTTGAACACCTCTATTCAATCCATGTCATAAAATTTTGAATTGAGGATTCAGAGGTAGGAGAATTCTGTGTCTGCCAGGTTCATTGAACAGAAAGCAGCCTCAGACCATGCCACCCAAAGATTCAACAGGCTAATTGGCACCTTGGCTAATGCTTCAGTGGACCTCAAAGAACATCAAGAGAAGTTGGAGACAGTCCTTAAGGGAATTTTGGCAAATTCCCAAGCTGATGTCTTCAACACAAAGGAGACACTTTCTCAGATAAGCAAAACAAGACTATCCTTTGCACACTTGGTGGATGACTTGGAGAGCATGAAGAATCTCTCTGCTCACATTGATGAAGAGATGTCTGCACTCAAGAGGGAATTCAAAGTTTTGAATAGGCCTGGTTGGTCAACTGGATCTTCTTCCTCTTCACAGCCAGTGTCAAAGGAATTCACTGCACTTCAAGCTTCAATGTCAGAAAATTCAGAGAGAATGGAGCATCTTCTGCATACAAGACTCTCAACTATCCAAGCTCAAATGAAGTTTAGTCTAACTTCAATGGAAAAGAGGCTAACGGATATTGAGACCATATTGTTACCCATTCCTCCTCCTCCTCCTCCCCAATAATGTAATTTCTTTTGATGATGTCAAAGGGGGAGAAGATAGCAAGATTGTAATGCTCACATCTTTAATGAAATGAATAGAAATATTTGTGCCTTCAATGTGTCTGAAAATTTTTTTGAATCAATGCGAATGTAAATCTTTTGTTTTGAATCAATGTGAATGTAAATCTTTTGAATGAATGTGAATGTGATGAATGCTTGTCAAGTTGCTTGACCTTTGTGTGAGGATAGCTTATCTTTAGTAACATTGTGTATTTCATGTGTGCTACTTTCAAATGTCACTAAAAATTGTTCAAAGGTCCTTGACAAGTATAAATAAAAGGAAATGAAAATGCTTAAAATCACAGTTCATTGAAACTTTCTAATTCCATATGAATTTAATGTTGCCATCATCAAAAAGGGGGAGATTGTTGGGTTGAGTGTGAATATAATTCATTTCTCCTCACATTTTGATGATGACAAGTTGTGATTTTAATGCATAACCATTGGAACATGTGAAATACATCATACCTGAAATTACAATATTCTAAAAGCATGTTTCCAAGCACATTTATCATTGATATTCATGATAATATATTTAACTAATGATTTATGTGTCTATTTTCTCAGGGACAACATTTTCTGCAAAGGTAGTGTCGACACAACCATCATTGGTGTCGACACAATGGCTCAGAGCAAAGGCAGAAATGTGAAGAAAAGATCATCTAGTGTCGACACTAGTCCACGACAGGTCAACACTAGAGACAGATCCCAGAGAAATATGTTAACAGGCCTCCATCTCAGGTCGACACTAAATCAGATAGTGTCGACACTAGAGAGCCTTCCCAGGAGGCCTGTTGTTCAGATAACTAAAGCAGGTCGACATGAGATGAGATCAGGTCGACACTAGAGAGCCTTCCCAGAAGGGCTATTTTGCTGTCTGGGACATGAGGTCGACACTGAATCATCTCAGGTCGACACTAGAGACCTCTCCCAGGGATTTGATTTGCCAGTCTGAGAGAGTGTGTCGACACACCTCATGGGCAGGTCGACACACTCCGGAATCTCTGTGACTTAACTTTTGTCCTTGACATGTGGCACCCTAGGGATGTGTTGGATTAGCCTTGGATCATGTGCCCACAACCCCCAAGGGTACATTTGGACTATTAGGGGTATAAATACCCTCCTATTGGCTCTCCAACAAGAAGAACCCTTTCAGAGCCTCCAAGAGATCCCGTTGGCGGCTAGAAGGTTCTTCTCCCTGTTCTTGCCTTCCTGGTGCATCCTCAGGCCAAATTCTCATATGCTCAAGCAAGAGAAGTGGCAATTGATCGTTGAAGAAGCAATTGGAGCACCTCAAGGAAGCAGATCAAGTAGAAGCCGATTTGTTTGAAGAATTCGAGGAAGATCTTGAAGATCAAAGTGCAAAGCATCGTCCAGAACTTCCAAAGTTCAAAGCACTTCCAATTCGACTTTCTACAAGGGAGTACATATGAAGAGAAAAACTATCAATCCATTCTCATCTTCATTTTTCTCTTCTGAGTAATTCTGAGATTGTGCATGGGTTGTTGCATGAGTCTCACGAATTCACTCTTGTTGGACTAGATCTTTTTCTAGAGGATCTGAGTCTTGTGTTTTTCTAGCAAGTTGTTTATGAGCCTGAGTGCTCAGTAGTTTGTGAGTCTTCGTACTCACTGTGTGGTTTGAGCCGTCATGCTCAGTTTGGAGTCGTCGTACTCCGGTTGTTATTTGAGCCGTCGTTCTCAGTTTGGAGTCGTCGTGCTCCAAGTGTTTCTTGAGTCGTCGTGCTCAAGGGTGTTTGGAGTCATCGTGCTCCAGTGTGAGTTGTACTCAGAGTTTTTGAGTAGTGTGGCCTCACAGTGTGAGGGGTGGACGTAGGAGTCACTGGAGGTGATTTCCGAACCACCTAAAAGTTCTCTGTGCATTGGTTTGAATTGTGGTTTGCCTTTGTATCTCGCTAGATGCATGCATAGGGATTTCGTTCACACTACTAATTGTTTTGCTCACACTCTAATCACACTTCAGATCAGTAAATTAATTGGGTGATTTGATCTTTGATTCAAAGTAATTTTAAATTGCCTAAGCTTCCGTTAATCAGTATAGATCTATTCAACCCCCCCCCCTTCTAGATCTGATCCTTTCACCCATCCGTTCCTAACAGTGCAAACTGCAATGAAACTCATCCATATACTAAGCATATGTCCCTTGTGTGCACCCACTATGAGGTATATCAAATGGTGATTTGTGGAAGAACAAGTCATTCTTGTTTGGAAACTTTCATTATGTGTGAGAAAAGATTCTCCGCCATGTATCCATAGTTATGTTGCATGAAAGGGTCATGTACTTTCTATAAGGAATTAGTTTCTTTACATTTTTTCCCATTCTCTATTCTTTTTGAAAGATTGAATATCTTCATGGTCTGTCTTCCTACATACTCTGGTGTGTTTATTTGATTGGTCTAGTTGTGCAAGTGTGTCTTGATTTTCTTAACTATTTGTGTACACATGAGCACACACTATGGGGGAGCTAGTTCAGGTTAGATGGTTGTCATCGTGAAGGAAATCACTTATCCTTTGTGTACCTTCAATTTCCTCACATGCAATGGTCTTTTCATTCTTCATTCTAACCTTAAACTGGCTTTGCACAGGCATCTGTCGACAGTCCGCTTTCACAATGGCTCAGAACACAGATTCTGCACTCTGTGTGCATCTAGCGACAGACGAAAATCCATCTGTCGACAGGTATGCACAGGTTCTGTTATCCCCGACTGGCCAATCTTCTGTCTGTGTGCATCTATCGACAGACAAAATTTCATCTATCTACAGACCACAACAGTGTGGCAGAACGCCTCAGCCAAGCCCGTTAAACCGATAACGTACTTGGTCCGAGTCCGCCTCCCGCGAACGGGCCGAAGCCTCGAAAGGGATACCAAACCATAGTCCGTGAAAACACAAAGGAACACACCATTTCATATATATATTTCACAAGTTACATAGCCATATTTCCACAAAAACTGAAAAGAAGTACAAGAGCCTGGGGCATACCCCGAGGTACAACTGAAGAAAGTAAACAACTAACTACACTACACTACTGGAGCTGCTACTACACAGCTGGAGGTACCGACCCTACTCCGCTACGACGTGGCTCTGAACTGAACGACGGTCGACAAACGTCCTCCTCGCTCTCACCTGTGGGGGTAGGGGTGAGCCTCGCTAGTCACTGGCTCAGTAGGGAACTCCCCCAAAACCGAGCAAACCAAAACCACAGGTACAAAAGCAGTAAACAGAACCAATAATTTATAGAACAGCTAAGCAGGATATGAAAGCTGTAAAAGTACTCACCGTTTGCCGACTACGAAAAACAACTGTAATAATTAAACGGCAAACCAGTACAAGTGTACGAGCTAAAGTAGAGATATCCAAACACGAGCCACGTGAACTGGTTCGCGAAACCAGTGACTGACTCGGACAAGCTAACATAGGTCTACCTCTCAGTCTCGCAGCCACGAACGAAAGGTCCAGCTGCCGCTCCATGTGAAAAGGTCAAGAAACTGTGGAGACCAACTAAACACCACCACCTGTGGACCACACAGTCGCAGGCCCATGCCTAGCACCTCTGGAGACCCTGGCCTGGGCCCTCTAGAGTGAGGCACTGGAAAAGGACTAGCTAGGGACCAGTGTCAACTACTGGTGTCCGTACCCCCAACTACGAGCGCGCTACAAGTGACTAAAGACAATCACAACTGTCACTGTCCCACTGTCGTCTTTCCCTCAGCCGGACGTACAACTCAAACTCAGGAGTGAGGTGTCCAGGTCAGACGACACAGACCTATATGGTACAACACAAGTACCGGGACAAAGCCCCGAGCTAACAGCCTGGCTTACAAAGAACTTGGGGCACCCAACTGGAGAGGTAACCACGGTAGACGGCATACTACTAGCCACGTACACAAAACCACGTGCACGTCACACATAAACCACGTGAAGACTCACGTAAACCACGTGCACTAGTAGTCCACTACACGTGAACACGACGTAAGCACGTAAAGAACCAATCATCTGCATACCCAGTACGCTAGTTTCAGAAACCACGAGCACTGGGTGCACCACAATTATCATTGCACCGTTCGATAACAACAATTATCTAATATAACAACATTTTCATAAAAACATGCTGGCGGCAACATCGACTGCCGTCAATGGGATGTAAACAGCAAGGTATATAGCCGTTAAGCTCCCAGCTGAAGAACCTGGCATCAATCGATGTTGACGCCAAGCTCCTCGGCTACCAGTTCTCACAGAAACCCTAGGCCGACTCCACAAGTGTCCTCGCCCCTAAAATCTGCGGGAAAACACGAGGAAACACTTCCTCTAACATGCATGCATTCCAATCAAACTGAAACAACATGTTTTATTCATCAAATTGCTCAAACCACCCATGTACTCTGCATGGATACCATTACCCAAAAACACAATTATCATGCAGATTCATGCTTTCCAATTGCATTATCACAACCTATAGGAACTAAAGGGATCATTCCTACCTCAATACGCACTTAAACCTCCTAAATTCTCCCGATCCACATCGAACCCTTCGCGAGCTCCTACGGTAAATACACCACATTCCAGTGTTTCCTTGGTCGATTCATCACTGTCTCGCGTTCCACGTTCCTCCAATTATCCTTATATAGCTCTTGGAAGTAATGGGGAAGCAAATGGCATGAAAACAAGGCAAGGGAGAGGGAGAATGGTGTGAGGGAACTGTCCTCGGGCAGACCTATATTCTGCAGGTCGCACAGGTTGGCGTCAACCCTAATGCCGTTTAGGGAAACCGCCACAATAAACGTCCATATCCCTTGTCGCCAAGTTCATATAGTAAACATCAACACATATGCACGCCAACAAGTCAACGACCACACCTGGCCGCCAACTCCTACTCAACTGCAACAGGTCCTACTTTATTTCAGGACCCAACCTACACCACACCTACACACACCACACGTCTACACCATACTGGCCTCACAATGGCCATCACAACCATTACACCCATGATCCATAAGGATCCGAAAAGCATGCGACGTTACATTACTATCATCTAAAAAGAAAATTTAGACCTCGAAATTCATAACACAACTCAAACTTAAACAATTTAAACATGCACATTCTTACAAATACTATCATCTAAAAATAAATACAAAAGCTTATTCAAACAGATAGGGATATGCGACGACCCTCATTATACCGCTACGGTTATAACAACCCACATCGGTATAGCGAGCGTTATCACAGTGGGACATTTACCCAACAATGACATTCAGCTGAGATACACGTGAATATAAGAACAGAGTAACGGAAGTAAAAGAACCACTGTCTTCATTCATTCATCATCCACATTTAACATACATGATTCGATAACATTTAGAGAACTAAAAACCACATAATTTAAATTGCTGAAAATCAAATACATAGATGTCCATACTTATACATTCTTCCATGATAACGCTAGTACAATGTTTAATTTACATACTATGAAAATCACAAAATGTACAAGTACTCCAACACTCTAATCTCCGCACTCGGAGTCGGTCTCCATCGTCTCCTCCACAAGTGTCTCGTCACCAACTACACCTGTACGCCGAAGCAAGTAGTGAGTCAAAAAGACTCCGCAAGTAATTCTACACATACCGTACATGCACATATCATAGTAGGTTCTACATACACGTTCACAAGACACAACATGTAGCATGCTTGACATTAAATTTTACAACCTATCATGGTGAAACTACAATTTGAACACATGGACTATGCTTTCAGATTTCCTAAAATAGAATCACCTATCACATGCTTTCTATTCATTTCTCACATAAAAATCTACCTTCAACCAACTAAGACATGAAAGCCATTAACATGAATTCCCGAGCATGCATGAAAGGAAACATACCTAACATGGAATCTACACATTCCTACGCATATACGTATCCATTTTACATGCTTTAAGCTTGCTGGTTTTTACATGGTTTAGCAACCATAATCTAACACATGAGAGCTACAACAACGATTAAATCATAACATATGAACAACCAAGTATGGAAGTTGTTTATATATGCTTAACAATTATCCCTAGCATGGATTCTAAGCATTTTGCATACATAAACATGATCATAACATAGTAAAGCTACTGTTTAAGCATGATTTCAGGTTGTCATAACATGGATTACAACTCACATTCTCACATTTTGGTTTCACATTTTTACACAATTTCAAATTCGCATATTTCACACTTTACACATGCACTTTTACACATTGTTCACATTACATTTTTCACATGAACACATACACATTTACACATTCACATTTAGTGCCGTGACACGTAGTCCAAACCACCAAAGAAGGACACAACACATCACATCACATAGACGCCATCTAGGCAATACAATGACGACTCTTGGACTGCGCAGACGGGAGAACAAGTCTCCACCCTAACTAGTGGTACTTGTCCACCTCCAGGATTTCCCCCTAATGCCCTTAGGGTCACAACACATTGAACCTTCTCAGGGGGACTTTTCCCTGATACGGTTCCACTACCCTCTGTGGAAGCACTGTCACACTTGGCACAATTTACACATTACACGTTTTCTGATTTAAGCACTTAGTTTAGCACATGACACTCACATCTCACTCATTCACACACATGGTGCTCTGTTTTCCTGATATGACACTACAATTAAAGAAAGTTAGTGCTCAGGAAATTTCACTAATCAGGTTGCTATATACAAAATCAAAACATTTTTACAACGGCATGCATTAGTTTCACATTTTTACATGGATAATTTATATTGCATCATGTACTGGTCTAAATGACCTGAAATTTAACCACAGGCTAATTTCGGGTTTAGGGTTCTTCATGCAAATTTCAGATTTTTCTAAGATAAAATGAAATTACAGAAAATCTAACATTAATTCCACATGCTATTCGCAATTAGATTTAACATGGAGTTGAACACAAGAACAATTTTAACAACTCACTGTCTGAACCCTAGCATGCATAGAGCCACATGATTTATTCCCGAATTTATTGGGCAATACACAATTTACGAAAGATTTATCGTGACCAACGCATGATTTCTATTTCCCAAATAGAAAATTCAATGAATCATACAAGCATCGAAAATTCCAGAAATTCAGAACACAGATAGGGTTGTACATACATGGTCTAACAAAATTAGGGCAACATGATTTTACCACGGATTATCAGGATAATGGTGAGAACATACACATGAACATTCTTCCACATGCTTTCAAATATGTAAATAAGCTCTACCATCCACCAAATAAGTGTACATTCACATTCCCATCCATCACATTAGCTAGTATACATAGCATATAAGAGATTACCTAATATCCTCATCGTGAAACATATCGAAATTAATCATATAGAAGGGCAGAACAGCTTCCTGTTCTGCTCAGATGAACTTAGTGGCAAGCTGTGGACGCTAATTAATGTTCACGGCATAATCGCTGGACACTAAGCATGATCTTAGCGACAAGGGATATTGCCGTTAAGGTCAGGTCTGTGCAAAACACAGAACCGAGCTCCAAAGATGGGGTGAATTTGGGGGTCTAGGACACGAGGGAAAATACATAAAAATGGTAAAACCATCCTAGACACATACATGAACACTATGGGTAGGGTACTTGCCTTTTAGGTACACTCCAAAGGGATCAAAAGGCTTGGTGAAGCTCTCCTTGGGCTGTCCCAAGAAGTTCCCAACCAGCCTCCAAGATGGCCTTCCTCTGGGTTCTTGAGCAAGCTCTAGTGCAATCCAGGGTCGGGGATGCCTTCCTCGATGATCCAGCAAGCTCCTTGATACAGCAGGTGGCCGGATCAAGCTTCAGAACTTCAGATTTCGGGTTGCAAAGGTGAGGGTTTCTCACAGTCCGAAAATAGGGTTTCACTCCTTTCTCTTCTTCCTCTCTTGCAAAGGGCAAAGAGAAGGCTTAGGGTTGTAAAAATGGCTTTGTATATAGCCAAAGACCTCTCACCCACACAGGAGGTGATGTGATACCCCTTCAGACCGTTGGGGATAGCTTCCCAATGGTTGGGGTGGCTTGCTTCCGGAATTTCGGGTCTGCAATGCATGCAGGTCAGAGAAATTGGTGTCCACATCGCTGGACGCTGGACTTAGTGTTGGCTTCCATGGGGTTGACGCCGACACAGCATCGACGTCTACTGATATTGCGCCAATCTGGCCTTCGGCCAGAACTCTAAAACATGCAGAAACCTGCACATCTTACACCTATATACATGCCATATGTATGTATTAACATGTACACAATACCCTCATACCATACATACATTATTTATACCTAAATTATTATACACACACATAAGTATACTAATTAATACATACGTAGATGCATACATACGTACATACACAACATGAATTATTTACATGCAATACAATAATGTAACAAAGTTCGAGGGCCTTACACCCTCCCCCCCTTAAAAGAAACTTCATCCTCGAAGTTAGAACGACGCTACTCAAACAAAAGGGGATACTTCTTCTTCATCGCATCCTCAAGCTCCCAAGTAGCCTCCTCTCGCGAGAAGTTCCACCAGGGAACTTTCACCGACGCAATACTCTTGTTCCGGAGATGCTGAACCTTCCGGTCAAGAATAGCTACTGGTTGCTCGACATACGATAGATCTGGCTGAATCTCCATTGGCTCATGACTAATCACATGAGACGGATCTCGGACATACTTCCTGAGCATCGAAACGTTGAACACAGGATGAACACTAGCCAAGCTGGGGGTAAGGCTAGCTCATATGCCACGCTACCCAAACATCTGAGAATCTCATATGGGCCAATGAACCTAGGGCTCAACTTATTATGCCTGCCAAATCTGACAACACCTCGAGTAGGCGATATCTTCAAGAAGACATGATCGCCAACCTCGAACTCAAGATCCTTCTCCTGTTGTCGGCATAGCTCTTCTGCCTATCCTGTGCCGCAACAAGCCTCTTCCTGATAAGCTGGACCTTATCCGAAGTCTACTGAACTAACTCCGGACCGATCAACTGCCTATCACCAATCTCCTCCAAACATAACGGAGATCTGCAGGGCCTACCATACAACGCCTTGAATGGAGCCATACCAATACTTGCATGAAAGCTGTTGTTGTATGCGAACTCCACTAGAGGTAGATGACGCTCCCAATCATCCTTCCAATCCAGCACACATGCTCTCAGCATATCCTTGAGCGTCTGGATAGTCCTCTCGGACTGTCCATCAGTCTGGGGATGAAACACCGAACTGAGCTTCAGCTCCGAACCTAAAGCATCCTGAAGACCCTTCCACAACCTCAAAGTAAATCTCGGATCTCGATCCAAAATGATCGACTTCGGCACACCATGCAATCTAATGATACTACTAACATACAATCTAGCTAAACTCTCTACTGACTGCTTCTTCTTCATAGGCAAGAAATGAGCAGTCTTTAAGAATCTATCTACAACTACCCAAATCGAGTCATTGCCCTTTCTAGATCGAGGCAAACCCGAAACAAAGTCCATAGTGACCGCCTCCCACTTCCATACTGTGATATCCATCCTCTGCATAAGGCCAAATGGTCGCTGCCGCTCGGCTTTCACATGCTGGCATACTAAACACAGGGATACATAATCCGCTACATCCCTTTTCATACCGGACCACCAAAATGATCTCTTCAGATCCTGATACTTCTTAGTGTTACCCGGATGAATAGAGAATCATGATCTATGAGCTCCCTCTAACACATGCTCACGGACATATACTAAATCAGGGACACAAACACGGTGCTGAAACCTAATCACACCGTCCTCATCACGAGCAATGCCTGCCTTGCCCACTAACTCTAAGATTCTAGGGTCGGCTCCCTGTTGCTCGATCACTTCATCCAAAACCGAGGACCTAAGAGATAACTGAGCTACAAAAGCCTGGCATAACGATGGCTCTAACTCGGTCATAGAGCACGCCGCATCATCCAACATCTTCCAATCCTGCTGGAGCGAAGACCTCTTTCTACTAAGAGCATCTGCTACAACATTCGCCTTTCTAGGGTGATACTGATGGTCGAAGTCATAGTCCTTCAAGAACTCAATCCATCTCCTCTACCTCAGGTTTAATTCCTTTTGGGAGAAAAGATACTTTAAGCTCTTGTGGTCGGTAAACACCTCAAATCTGACACCATAAAGATAGTGCCTCCAGATCTTTAGTGCATGAACCACTGCTGCGATCTCCAAGTCATGAGTCGGATAGTTCTTCTCATGCTTCTTCAACTGACGAGAAGCATAAGCCACTACCCTTTCCTGCTGCATGAGCACACAGCCTAAACCAATCCGAGACGCATCCGTGTAGATAGCAAAACCCTCTACACCGCTCGGTAAGACTAACACCGGGGCTGTCGTGAGCTTAGTCTTCAATAATTGAAAACTACTCTCACACTTCTGGACCAAACAAACTTCACTCCCTTTCTGGTAAGCTGAGTCAAAGGGGCGGCGATGGATGAAAATCCCTCAATAATCGCCGATAGTAACCAACTAAACCAATAAAACTACGAATCTCCGAAGGGGTCTTGCGAACCTCCCAATCCATAACTGCCTAGACCTTTGCTGGATCAACTGCTACACCAGCACCGGAGATAACATGCCCGAGGAAATGAACCTAGCGCAACCAAAAATCGCACTTGCTGAACTTAGCGTACAACTTGTGCTCACGAAGAACCTCTAACACTATCCTCAAATGCTGATGGTGTGTGGCCTCGTCCGGAGAGTAAACTAGCATCATCAATAAACACCACGACAAAGCTATCTAAATAAGGCCTAAACACCCTGTTCATGAGATCCATGAACGCTGCGGGGGCATTGGTCAATCCAAAGGAAGGACCAAAAACTCATAATGTCCATAACGGGTTCTAAACGCCGTCTTGGACACATCCTCACTCCGAATCCTCAACTGATGATAAACAGATCGCAAGTCAATCTTAGAAAAGACTGATGCATCTCGCAACTGGTCAAACAAATCATCAATACGAGGTAAGGGATACCTGTTCTTCACAGTCACTAGGTTCAGCTTCCTGTAGTCAATGCATAACCTAAGTGACCCGTCTTTCTTCTTGACGAACAATACAGGTGCGCCCCAAGGGGAAACACTAGGGCGAATAAATCCCTTATCAAGCAACTCTTGCAACTGCCTCCTCAACTCGGCTAACTCCGCAGGTGCCATCCGATATGGAGCCTTCGAGATAGGAGAGGTGCCAAAGTACTCTATGGTAAACTCTATCTCTCTATCCGGTGGCAAACCAGACAAATCATAGGAAAGACGTCTGGAAAATCCTGCACTACCTCAATCTCTGCAAGAGTAGGTGACTCATCAGCCTCTGGACTAATACCACGCTGGCAAGAAAAGCGTCACAACCCTTGTTCACCATGCGCATCGCCTTCATGGCAGAGATGACTAACTTTCCCGCCAAGTTCCTTGGAAAGGATGAGAGAACTCGTCCTCACCAGGAATGCGGAAAACAATCCTCTTTCCGGCGACATCCACTAACGCATAGTGCTCCTCTAGCCAATCCAGACCAAGAATAGCATCATAGTCCTCCATCTTTAGCAAGAAGAAACCCCATATAGGATTCTATCCTCAATGCACACAGGTAACGACGGAATGCACTTCCTAGTCGATACCGTACCCCAGGGGTGTGCACAGACAAAGGGACCTCTAAACCTCAGATCTACACCTGACTCTAGGGCTACTGCCTAGCGAACCGCTCGGAAATGAACGAGTGAGTAGCACCCGTATCAAACAAAACCGAGCGTGCACACCTAGAAGTACAAACCGTACCTTCGGTGACATGCTCCGCCTGCTCGGCGTCCTCTCGAGCTAAAGCAAACACTCGAGCTGGGGCTCGAGGCCTTCCTGGTCTTCCTGTAGCTGGCGCTGCTACCGCTACCACTGGGGTTGTGGCACTCTGCGCTGGACTCCCTGCTGAAGTCTGGGCAATCCTTGATCTTGTGGTCGCTGCTTCCGCACTTCAAGCACTTGCCCGTAATCATCCAACATTCGGTACCCACCATGTGTCTCCCACAGTGGGACACTCTTTCTCACACCAGGGAACGTACAGAGGGTACTGAGAACTGCCGACTGCCACAGATCGCTGCGGTGTCTGGTACACCGCTTTCTTCTTGTCTTGCCATTGGAATGTCGCTGCTGGCCTCTTCTGCGAAGCTTTCTTTCTTCCAGGTATTGCTCCTCCATCTCTCCCTCTTGCCTACAAGCAGCACTAAGGGCTCATCCAACGTGCGGTGGTCAAATGCCATGAGTCTCATCTGCAGTGATGGCTTGAGTCCCATCACGAACTTCTTTTCTTCCTGCGCTCATCTGCCACGATGTGAGGTGCATATTAGAGAGTTTAGAAATCTTGCCTCATATTCCAGCACAGTCATGGAGCCTTGAGCCAAAGATAGGAATTCCTACTCCATCCGATCTTGCACATGCTCGGGGACGAACTTGGCCCGAAAGAGCCTCACGAACTCGTCCCAAGCAACATCGATAGCTCCGTCCTCAAACTGTGTACGCAGCAATGAAGCCCACCATACATCAACTCTTTCCTACAGTACACTGCTCATAAGCACCATCTAAACAAATCTAGCTTAACAAACAACATTCAAATAATACTAAAGCATACCTGTAGCATGTAGTGGCCAATGTAACCTTATCCTCATCTGCACACCTGATGGCTCGAAAGATCTTTTCTATCTCCCTCATCCAGCTTTCAGCCAACAACGGATCGCTCTCCCCCTTAAAAGAGGGTCGCAGCATCCTCTTGAATCTTTCCATGGTAGAAGGTCCACCATGGTCCTGAGCTGGTACTTGAGCCTGCTACATCACAACAAACAATACACAATCAACATAATATCGCACAATCAAATAAACAGCTAATAATTCATTTTATTAGTCTAACCTAAGCCTCCAACTGTGCCTGGAGTGCTGCCTAGGTATGAGCCTACGTCTGCATGGCTTGCACCAGACCTTGCATGAATATTCCATAATCCACAGGCGGCGGTGGGGGAAGTACAGGACCTTGCGGTGCCGGGGCCTGCTGCTCCGCCCGCTCGTCACGTCGCGGCTCGTCCTTACGGGCCGGCGCTCCGCCACACCTACCTCTCGAAGCCATGGCTGTAATAAATTTCAGCCACCATTAGAGCTAGATTACTAGTTTTCTAACCATTTTCTTATCTACTTTTCATTCATTGTTAATCAATTTTACACATGTGGACATACCTATGTAGACTTAGCATGTAATGGGATGATGACTTAGGTATATTCATGTGCAATCTCAACCGGTTGCTCTGATACCAATCTCTGCGACGACCCTCATTATACCGGTACGGTTATACCAACCCATGTCAGTATAGCGAGCGTCATCACAGTGGGACATTTACCCAACAATGACATTCAGCTGAGATACACGTGAATATAAGAACGAGTAGCGGAAGTAAAAGAACCACTGTCTTCATTCATTCATCATCCACATTTAACATACATGATTCGATAACATTTAGAGAACTAAAAATCCACATAATTTAAATTGCTGAAAATCAAATACATAGATGTCCATACTTATACATTCTTCCATGATAATGCTAGTACAATGTTCAATTTACATACTATGAAAATCACAAAATGTCACAAGTACTCCAACACTCTAATCTCCGCGTTCGGAGTCGGTCTCCAACGTCTCCTCCACAAGTGTCTCGTCACCAACTACACCTGTACGCCGAAGCAAGTAGTGAGTCTAAAAGACTCCGCAAGTAATTCTACACCTACCGTACATGCACATATTATAGTAGGTTCTACATACACATTCACAAGACACAACATGTAGCATGCTTGACATTAATTTTAAAACCTACATGGTGATTCTACAATTTAAACACATGGACTATGCTTTCAGATTTCCTAAAATAGAATCACCTATCACATGCTTTCTATTCATTCCTCACATAAAATCTACCTTCACCAACTAAGACATGAAAGCCATTAACATGAATTTCCGAGCATGCATGAAAGGAAACATACCTAACATGGAATCTACACATTCCTACACATATACGTAACCATTTACATGCTTTAAACTTGCTGGTTTTACGTGCTTTAGCAACCATAATCTAACACATGAGAGCTACAACAACGATTTAAATCACAACATGTGAACAATCAAGTATGGAAGTTGTTTTATATGCTTAACAATTATCCTAGCATGGATTCTAGGCATTTTGCATACATAACATGATCATAACATAGTAAAGCTACTGTTTCAGCATGATTTCAGATTGTCTAACATGGATTACAAACTCACATCCTCACATTTTGGTTTCACATTTTTCACACTTTACACATGCACTTTTACACATTGTTCACATTCACATTTTCAAATGACACATACACATTTACACATTCACATTTAGTGCCATGACACATAGTCCAAACCACCAAAGAAGGACACAACATCACATCACATAACGCCATCTAGGCAATACAATGGTGACTCTTGACTGCGCAGACCGGAGAACAAGTCTCCACCCTAACCAGTGGTACTTGTCCACCTCCGGGATTTCCCCCTAATGCCCTTAGGGTCACAACACATTGAACCTTCTCAGGGGGACTTTTCCTGATACGGTTCCACTGCCCTCTATGGAAGCAATGTCACACTTGGCACAATTTACACGTTACACGTTTTTCCGATTTAAGCACTTAGTTTAGCACATGACACTCACATCTCACTCATTCACTCATTCACACACATGGTGCTCTATTTTCCTGACATGACACTACAATTACAGAAATTTAGTGCTCAGGAAATTTCACTAATTAGGTTGCTATATACAAAATCAAATCATTTTTACAACGGCATGCATTAGTTTACATTTTTACATGGAAAATTCATATTGCATCATATACTGGTCCAAATGACCTGAAATTTAAACCACAGGCTAATTTCGGGTTTAGGGTTCTTCATGCAAAATTTCAGATTTTTCTAAGCTAAAAAAAATTACAGAAAATATAACATTAATTCCACATGTTATCCGCAATTCGATTTAACATGGAGTTGAACACAAACAAAATGTTGGAAGCTTGCTGGGAAGTGCCTGAAGTGTGGCAGCACTGAGCACCAGATCAAAGACTGCCCCATACTTCAGCAGTCTTTGCAGAGAAGAGCGCCAGCCCCAGCAGCGGCAGCAGCAGCGACACCAGTGACAGGGAAGCCATGAAAGCCTCGAACCTAAGCCCGAGTGTATGTGCTAGCACGTGAGGATGCAGAGCAGGCAGAGAACGTCACAGAAGGTACTGTTCTTGTTATGGGTGTGCAGGCTCGAGTGTTATTTGATACGGGTGCTACACATTCGTTTATTTTCGAGTGGTTTGCTAGGCAGTTAGCAGCAGAGTCTGGAGTTGAGGCAGAGGAGTTAGAGGTTCCCTTGTCTGTGCACACACCAGCAGGTATGGTAGCGACAAGGAAGTGTATCTCATCCTTACCTATGTGCAATGAAGATCAGGCTTGTTTGGGTGCTTCTATTGCTCAAAATGAAAGACTATGATGCTATACTTAGCCTGGATTGCTTGAGGAGCACTATGCCTTGGTCGATTGCAGGGGAAGAGAATTACTTTCCGTATTTCTGGAGAGGATGAGTTCTCATATCCGTTGCCAAGGAATCTTGCGGGAAGGTTTGTGATCTTCGCCATGAAGTATATGAAGATGGTGAACAAGGATTGTGATGCTTTCCTTGCCAGTGTGGTCTTAGTTCCTAAGGTCGATCAGTCACTTACCCTGGGGAGATCGAGGTTGTGCAGAAGTTCCCAGACGTGTTCCCTGATGATTTTTCTGGATTGCCACTAGAAAGGGAGATAGAGTTCACTATAGAGTTGCTTCCAGGCACCTCATCTATTTCTAAGGCTCTCTATCAGATGGCACCTACGGAGTTAGCTGAGCTGAGGAAGCAGTTGCAGGAGTTACTTGACAAGGGGTTCATTTGCCCTAGTGTGTCACCATGGGGCGCACTTGTATTATTCGTGAAGAAGAAGGATGGTTCCCTCAGGCTGTGCATTGACTACAGGAAGCTCAACTAGGTGACAGTGAAGAACAAGTACCCCTTGCCGCACATAGATGATTTGTTCGATCAACTGCAGAATACGTATGTGTTCTCCAAGATAGATCTGCGATCCAGCTACCATCAGTTGAGGATCAAGGGTGAGGATGTGTCCAAGACTGCATTCAGGACCTGCTATGGGCACTATGAGTTTCTTGTGCATCCATTTGGTTTGACTAACGCCCCTGCAGCATTCATGGATCTCATGAATAGTGTGTTTAGACCATACTTGGATTTCATAGACGATGTGTTAGTCTATTCCCCTGATGAGGATACACACCGTAAGCATCTGAGGACAGTTCTAGAGGTTCTCCGAGAGCACAAGCGGTATGCCAAGTTCAGCAAGTGTGACTTCTGGATGTGCGAGGTTCACTTCCTTGGGCATGTCATCTTAGGCACTGGAGTTGCTATTGATCCAACAAAGGTACAGGCAGTGCTAGAGTGGGAGACCCCGAGGACACCATCTGAGATCAAGAGTTTTCTTGAGTTAGCAAGCTATTACATGCGATTCATGAAGGTTTTTCCTCCATAGAAACACCTTTGACTAAGCTGACCAGGAAAGGGGTTAAGTATGTATGGTCTGAGGATTGTGAGATAGTTTCCAGAAGCTGAAGACGAGGCTGACATCTGCACCCGTGTTAATTTTGCCTAGTGGTTCTGAGGGTTTTTGCGATCTATTCAGATACTTCACAGATAGGCTTGCTGTGTTCTGATGCAGCATGGTAAGGTAGTTGCCTATGCTTCTCGTCAAAAAAGGAGCATGAGCGTAACTATCCGACCCATGATTTGGAGTAGTAGCGGTGGTCCATGCACTGAAGATCTGGAGACACTACTGTAGACACGCCATTTCATCAACATATCGAGCAAATTTCATGTTACAACTGCAATGCCTCGAAGTGGCTCTCTTCAATTAACTCTTGAGTGATTTTCCTACTTTTTTGGATTTTTCTAGAATTTTAAGAATTTTCAAAAGGGATCAAATGGGTCTGTTAAACTTAAAATATTCGCGTCTGGTACAGTGGACGCCCTTTAAAGGGGTGTGATCCGTGGCGGGTAAAACTGACGCAAATCACACTGCTTTCGATCACGTGGTGAATTCTGATTCGCGTACGATCAACCTGTCGCGATTAAAAGTCAAAGCCTAAGACATGCGCCTAA
>CM024757.1:98649271-98795678 GCA_014218235.1 Colocasia esculenta
CGCTACGACGCGGCTCTAAACTGGACGACGGTCGAGAAACATCCTCCTCCCTCTCACCTGTGGGGGTAGGGGTGAGCTCGCTAGTCACTGGCTCAGTAGGGAACTCCCCCAAAATCGAGCAAACCAAAACCATAGGTACAAAAGCAGTAAACAGAACCAACAATTTATAGAACAACTAAGCAGGATATGAAAGCTGTAAAAGTACTCACCGTTTGCCGACTATGAAAAACAACTGTAATAATTAAACGACAAACCAGTACAAGCGTAAGAGCTAAAGTAGAGACAGCCAAACACGAGCCACGTGAACTGGTTCGCGACACCAGTGACTGACTCGGACAAGCTAACATAGGTCTACCTCTCAGTCTCGTAGCCACGAACGAAAGGTCCAGCTGCCGCTCCACGTGAAAAGGTCAAGCAACTGTGGAGACCAACTAAACACCACATGCGGACCACACGATCGCAGGCCCATGCCTAGCACCTCTGGAGACCCTGGCCTGGGCCCTCTAGAGTGAGGCACTGGAAAAGGACTAGCTAGGGACCAGTGTCGACTACTGGTGTCCGTACCCCCAACTACGAGCGCGCTACAAGTGACTAAAGACAAACACAAGTGTCACTGTCCCACTGTTGTCTTTCCCTCAGCTGGACGTACAACTCAAATTGAGGAGTGAGGGTGTCCAGGTCAGATGACACAGACCTCGACGGTACAACACAAGTATCGGGACAAAGCCCCGAGCTAACAGCCTGGCTCACAAAGAACCTGGGGCACCCAACTGGAGCGGTAACCACTGTAGGCATCGTACTACTCGCCACGTACACAAAACCACGTGCACGTCACACACAAACCACGTGAAGACTCACGTAAACCACGTGCACTAGTAGTCCACTACAGGTGAACACGATGTAAGCACGTCAAGAACCAACCATCTGCGTATCAAGTACGCTAGTTTCAGAAACCACGAGCACTGGGTGCACCACAATTATCATTGCACCGCTCGATAACAACAATTATCTAATATAACAGCATTTTCATAAAAACATGCTGGCGGCAACATCGATTGCCGTCATTGGGATGTAAACAGTAAGGTATATAGCCGTTAAGCTCCCAGCTGAAGAACCTGGCGTCAATCGATGTTGACGCCAAGCTCCTCGGCTACCAGTTCTCACAGAAACCCTAGGCCGACTCCACAAGTGTTCTCGGCCCTAAAACCTGCGGGAAAACACGAGGAAACACTTCCTCTAACATGCATGCATTCCAATCAAACTGAAACAACATGTTTTATTCTTCAAATTGCTCAAACCACCCATGTACTCTGCATGGATACCATTACCCAAAAACACAATTATCATGCAGATTCATGCTTTCCAATTGCATTATCACAACCTATAGGAACTAAAGGGATCATTCCCTACCTCAATACGCACTTAAACCTCCTAAATTCTCCCGATCCACACCGAACCCTTCGTGAGCTCCTACGGTAATTACACCACGTTTCGGCGTTTCCTTGGCCGATTCGTCACCATCTCGCGTTCCACGTTCCTCCAATTATCTTCATACAGCTCTTGGAAGTAATGGGGAAGCAAGAGGCATGAAAACAGGGCAAGGGAGAGGGAGAATGGAATGAGGAACTGTCCTCGGGCAGACCTATATTCTGCAGGTCGCCACAGGGCGTCAACCCTAATGCCGTTTAGGGAAACCGCCACCATAACGTCCATATCCCTTGTCGCCAAGTTCATATAGTAAACGTCAACACATATGGACGCCAACAAGTCAACGACCACACCTGGCCGCCAACTCCTACTCAACTGCAGCAGGTCCTATTTTATTTCAGGACCCAACCTGCACCACACCTGCACACACCACACGTCTACACCACACTGACCTCACAATGGCCATCACAAGCATTACACACATGATCCATAAGGATCCGAAAAGCACGCGACGTTACAAACAGTTTATGACATCCCTGATCGGGAAACACTCTATCTGTGTGTAGCTGTCGACAGACACCTTCAATCAAGGAAATTCATGCTTATTTCACAACACACTTCTTGAGCAGGTTCATGTCTTTCAACTAAGGTGTCTATTGGGTGATTATGCATGTTTGACTCCATCATATTCACATGATATTAATGTTATTCCCTAAACCACCATGATTTTGACATACTACTCATGAATGAGTCTAGGTTATATCATTCTAAAAACATTGAACTATCTTAGAGGATAAACACCTAACTCTCTTGAATAATCTCCTTATAGGCAAACACTATTCTCAAGTAACTTGAAAAGTTCTGTTGATTGAACTTTATGTCCAATATTGACTGCTAATCATATATATTCTTTGATCTTGAGTTTTAATCTAAAATGGATAAAAGCTACCTATTTCTGAAAAACAACAAAATTAGCAAAAGTCAATCAAAAATTGGGATAAAGGTAGAGCAATGATATGTATTTCTGAGTAACCGGGGAGATGGGCATCACAAATGTCTACCCTCGATTCAAAAAGCTATATCATCATCTCTATACAACGGTATGATGGACACTTCCACTGAGTAACTGGGGGTACGGACACTTGTCATGTCTATCTTCACGTCAAAAGGTGTGAAGTTCTATTAATTACCACTTTTCCCATTGCAATCATTCATTTCAAACAAATAAAAATTGAAATAGAGTGAAGCCTCCACTGTGTCTCAACTCACGGGGTCATTGGTGTTTTTGGTTGTCAAGAAATTTAGACGTTCATTTCAATCATCATTTGATCATCATAAACTAGGGACAGTGTTGTTCTACAATGTTCTTAATCAAACAAGGGTAATGGTGTCTTTTCTCAATGTCCGTAAGATGTCTCTTAATGCTCTAACTTGAAACTCCTTGAGTATTATGTTTAAACATTTAGGTCAATGGGATGGCTTTCATATCCGTGCATATGATAGGTTCCAATATGTGTTCACCTATTTTACACCTTATATATACATCGTGTATACACTGCTCAGAAGTTCCTCTTCAAAATCCAAACAAACAACAGTCTGGCGCATTTTCTGAAGGCGCCTGTCGATAGCCCCCAAGGCGTCTGTCGACAGCCGACGCCAGCCCGTCTCTGGGAAGTCCGACGGGCAAGCCGTTTGGGGCTGATTTGGTGGGACCCTTGCCTTTTAATCTTCCTTCCAATCTCTTCAAAAGGCAACCCTCTTTCTTTCTCCTCCTCAACCACCAAATCACCCTTCTTTCCTCCCCAACCAACTCCCTCCCTTCTCTGGACGAGAAACCCTACCCCCTTCCTCTCTTGCTCTTTCTCTCCTGTTCTACTATCTACATCCATCATCCCCTTCTTACACCTTGCTCCTATCGTCTTCATGGCTTCCAGGGCTAAGAAGATGATGTCTCGTCATCATCCCACCTCCTCTCACGCTGGTGAAGACTCCCGGTCTCCTGATGAGCGCTCGGACGAAGCATCGGGATGATCGTCTCCCCGAGCTCGTCATCCCACCCTGTCTGAAACTCACAAGGGTGAAGGGCACTTTCACAACGTTCGTCCCACCTCAGTATGTGGATTTCCCTTCTCTGGCCGACCTCTTCCCGAATCTCCAACCCCTGTTCGACATCCAGGGCTGGACGGTTCTTCTATATGCTTATACGGCCTACTCTCCCACTACCGTCACTGAGTTTTTCAACAATCTCAGCCTCTCCGAAAAGAGGGACTTCTACACCTCTGTAAAGGGCACTACCTTCAAACTCACTGCCAATCTGTTTAGCACTGCCCTTCAAATTCCTACACTAGGGATGAACTTCTAGCACATCACCCAGATGCTTCTATCTACTATCCTCTCATCACCCTCCAACCCTATGATGGCACAAAGAAGATTGCTAAACTCAATGCCAATTCATTCCCTCCTCTGAACCGCATGATCCATCATATTTTCACCACCCTCATTGCCCCTAAGCACGGCAGTCGTGAACTAGTCACTGATGTTCACAAATCACTGTTCACCTTTTTCCTAAACTGTGAACACATAAACTTCCCTTCCTTGATGCTTGGCCTCATCAGGCAATGCTACTATAATCCTAGGAGATCCATGCCATTTGCTTGCCCACTCACTTCTCTCATGCAGTTCATTGGCATCCCTATTCCAGACAGTGAGTGTGTCTCGCTTAACTCCCGCAATAGCTTCGATCTCACTGCTGCACATCGCATGGGGTATATGCTGGTTGATGGAGTAGTAACCAGAGAACTAAAGGGTAAGGCACCAGCTACTGCCATGGATGAAGACACTGAAGAAGATGAAGCTCCTAGTGATGAAGACGATGCTGATGAAGACTCCCAGTATGCACCTCTTGATGTGCCGGGAGATGTTACTAGTGATGCTGCTGCTGAGCCATCGTTACGTGATCTACTTGCTCAGCTACAACTTCAGATGTCCACTGGATTTGATAGGCTCAATGCACGTATGGACACGATGGATACGAGCATTGCAGCACTTGACACTCGCCTGGATAACATCGCTACTGAGCTTCATGACAACCGTCGGGCTCCTGCACTGCCTGCCGATGATGCTGCTTAGTTAGTTTATATGTCTAGGAGTGGGTCAAGTCCTGTTATCTTATCTCTGTCTAACTCTTGTCTTGTCTTGTGTCATGTTGCTTTTATTTAATGTTTGTGTAATTTCTTTCCCTTTCGTGTCTCTTCAGTCAACACTTTTTGTACTGTGTATGCTTCATATCATATTAATGAATTCATAGTTTTTGCTATCTACATGCGTGACTGTTATGCATACTTTTCGATGTTGTCAAAGGGGGGAGAACCTCAATTGTGCACTAATTGAATATTTTGTCATCATCAAAAAGGGGGAGAATGTTGGTTTTCATTATAATGTTTATAACAACATGTTTTTATGATGAACAATCTTAATTGAGGTTTGATACATGACAAATAACTTGATGCAATATTTGGTCTATTATGTATTCTTAATATCTCACTATACGTGTTTGATCATGTAGGTATGAATGCATATAGCCAAGCTATCACAAAACAAGAGAAACAGATCAAGAAAGCACTGAAATCTGTCACCTGTCGACAGACCCCAAGGTGCCTGACGACAGATGTGTACAGGTCGAAAACACCAAGTTCAGGAAATAGCCATCTATCGACAGATGCCCAGTCGGCTGTCGACAGATGCACTCAGGAAACTGTCAACCCGAAATCCCAGACTTCTGTGTTTTACAAAATTGTTGCTACCTGTTGACAGATAATCAAGGCCTGTCGATAGACGAGGAGAATCTTCAGATACGGAAACTTTCCAAGTTACGAAAGATGGTGTTTCCAACTCCCACGTCTCTCCATATGTAAACACCACTATATAAGAAACTATTTGAAGTAAATCCCTACAGAAGCAACCACCACCAAAACCCTAAAGCAAGTCCAAGCACAAGAAGGGTTGTTGCTGCTCTGCTTCTGTAAGGCCCTCGAATTTCGTTGCATTATTTTATTTCGTATAAATAATCATGTTTGTGTGCATAGATGTACATATCTACGTATGTATTAACTAGTTATACTTATGTGTGCATGTGTATAATTAGTTGTAAATAATGTTTGAATTACATGGTGGTAGTGTGTACATGATAATACATATGTATGGCATGTATATAGGTATAAGTTAAGCAAGGATTTTCTGCATGTTTTGAGTTCTGGCCGAAGGACCCAATTGGCGTCCACATGGATGGATGCCCATGCTGAGTCAGCATCCACCTCAATGGACGCCAATGCTTAAGCCAACGTCCATGGATGTGGACGTTAAATCTCTGACATGCATGTTTTGTAGACCCCGAAACTCCAGGGGCAAGCAAGCCCAGCCATTGGGGAGAAGTCCCCAACGGCTATCAGGCCATCCCATCACCTCTCCGGGGTTCCCCAAACCCCTCTCCTATAAACTAAACCCTTGCTGCACCAGAAAAACCTCTCTTGACCGCTTTCAAGAGATAGAGAAAACCCTAGCTCGGAGCTGCACAAAGACTGAACTTTGGAGGCTTCAATCCGGCGATTCAAGGCTTCATCCGGCGACCTACTGCATCAGGAGGGTGGCTGGAACATCAGGGAAGGCTTCCCCAACCGTGGTTTAGCTCCTACACCGACCTAGAACCCGGAGGAGAGCAATTGTGGAGGCTTCTTGGGACTGCCAAGGAGAGCTTCACCGCCATCTTTGATCCCTTTGAAGAATTATTTAGAGGCAAGTACCCTCACATTTCGTTCATGTAGATGTCTAGTAGGGTTTTGTTATTTTTTTCAGATTTTTAATCGAGTCCTGGATCCCCCATTCTCCCTGCATTTGGAGCTTGGTCTGTGCTCTTGCACAGACAGGAACTTGGCGTCAATGTCTCTTGCCACCAAGATGTCCAGTATGTGTCCAGCGATCTTGCCGTCCAACTCCTTGAATGGCCAGAAACTGTCGTTATGTTCTTCAGGACAGAATAGTGAGCTGTTCTTCCTTATATACGACTATTTTCGATGTGTTTTCACAATGAGGATATAAAGTAACGTCTATATATTATGTATACTAGTTAATGTGGTGTGTGGGAGAATTATTGTGCATTTTTTTGTGAATGGTAGAATTTATTATCTTATTGGAATGCATGTGGAAGATATGACTATGTATGTTCACCCACTATTCTCATGATCTGTAGAGAATTTGGGTGCCCTAAAATTCCTGAACCATGTGTGTAGAGGTCAGTCTGTGCCCTGAAATTTCTGAAATTTCTCCATGCTCGTAGGATTTACTGTAAATTTTTGTTCTGAAAATAGAAAACATGCATAGGGTTGTGAAATTTCCAGTAAATTGTGTGTTGTGAAATAAATCCGGGGGAAATTCCTGTGATAAGGTATATGTTGGGTTCAGGGTTGAGGTCTGTTGAATCTGCTATTCATGGTGTGTTCAGTGTGGAATTGAATTATGCATAATATGAGGCTGAATGTTTCAATTTCTGAAAATATATGTTAACTCTGAAAAATCCGGAAAATTTCATGTAAGATTCTAAACCTGATATGAATATGTGGTTAAATTTTCATGCTATTCTGATGACTGCAAAGTGTATTATGAAAATTTCATGTGATAAATGCATGATATCATGAATATGACTTAATGATGTGTTTTTCCAACTTGATTACTATAAATGACTGAATGTGTAATCCATGTCATCTGTAGTATCATGCTTGGAAAATAGAGCCATATATGAATGAGAAAATTTAAAGGTGTGTGTGCGCCATGAGTAAAAATGTGTGGAAAAATCGGTATGTGTAATGTGAAAGACTGTGCCAAGTGTGATACTGCTTCCATAGAGGGCCGTGGAACCGTACCATGGAAAAGTCCCCATGGGAAGGTTCAATGTGTTAAGATCCTAATGGCATTAGGATGAAATCCTGGAGGTGGACAAGTATCACTGGTTAGGGTGGAGACTTGTTCTCCCAGTCTGCGCAGTCCAAGAGTTGTCACTGTATTGCCTAGGTGGTATCTATATGTATGTGATGTGTATGTGTCCTTCTAATGGTGGTTTGGACTATGTGTCACGGCACTAAAGTGTATAATATGAAAATGAGAAATGTGAATGTGATCATGTGTAAATTGTGTAGTGTGAATATGTGTAATGTGAAATGTGTGAAAAGTGAACTATGTGAATGAGGAAATTGTGCAACCATGTGAAACTAATGTATTAGATGATGAAATGGTGATCCATGATATGTTAATGTTAAACTTGTGCCATAACAGCAACCTAATCGTAGTTATGAAAATGCTTTACATGTGTACAAATGCGTAGAATCCATGCTAGTAGCATTTCTTACTTATGTGTAAATGTTTCCATGTTTAAGCGCCACCATGATATAATAATTGAGATTGTAGCTCTCATGTGATTTGTTGTGAACTTCTAATTCATGCCAAAACAGCAAGCTAAAAGTGTATAAAACGATAATGTGCATGTGCAAGAATGTGTAGAAATCATGATAGGAAGGTCTCATTTCATGTATGCAAGCACACCATGTTTGGTTGCTCTCATGTTTTGCTTAATTGGAGGTAAAAACCTTATGTGATGGAATAAGTAGGAAGCATGTAATAGGACGTTTTATTTTGGAAAATCTGAAATCATGAACCATGTGTTTACTTTGGTAGAATTACCATAATAGGTTGTCTCTTATTGATGTCAAGCATGCTACATGTTTTGTCTTGTGACTTGGGAGGAAAACCGGCTATTATATGTGCATGTATGATATGTGTGGTGTTATTGCTGAGTCTTTTAGACTCATTACTTGCTTCGGCGTACAAGTTAGTAGGTGATACACCTTTGGAGGAGACCGTGGAGAGCAACTCCGAGCGCAGGGAGTAGCTTGACGGAGTTGTAGAGTGACTTTTGCTTCCATTGTATGTAACAAGGCATTATAATAGAACTATTAAGAAAATTGTGGACAAACTATGTATATTATTTTGGCACTTCTTTTATGTGGATTAAGTGGACTTTAGATCTTTAAATTGTTCATGAATCATGTATGTTAAATGTGGATCATGAGATGAATAAAAGACATGGTTCTTTTACTTCTGCTACTGAGGGTCGTCACAGGATTGGTATCAGAGCGACCGATTGAGATTATACATAACTATACATGCATCATCATCTTCATTACATGCTAAGTCTACATAGACTGTCCACATGTGTAGAATTGATTAATAATGAATGAAAAATAGATAATAAAATGGTTAGGAGATAAATTAACGTAGCTCTAATAGTGGCTGAAATTCATTGCAGCCATGGTTCGAGAGGTAGGCGTGGCGGAGCACCGGCCCGGGAGGACTAGCCGAGACGTGATGAGCGGGCGGAGCAGCAGGCCCCGGCACCTCAGGGTCCTGTACTTCCCCCACCGCCGCCTATGGATTATGGAGTATTCATGCAAGGTCTGGTGCAAGCCATGCAGATGCAGGCTCATACTCAGGCTGCACTCCAGGCACAGTTGGAGGCCCAGGTTAGCATAATTAATGCAAGTGTAGTCTGTTTTATTTAATTGTATGATGTTATGTTGAATGTGAACTATTTGTTGTTGAATGTAGTAGGCTCAAGTACCATCACAGGACCATGGTGGACCTTCCATCATGGAGAGATTCAAGAGGATGCTACCACCCTCTTTCAAGGGGGAGAGCGATCCATTGTTGGCAGAAAGCTGGATGAGGGAGATAGAAAAGATCTTCCGAGCCATCAGGTGTGCAGATGAGGATAAGGTCACATTAGCCACCTACATGCTACAGGTATGCTTTAGTTTATATGTTGTATGTTCTGTTCTGTTAAGTTAGATTTTTTTTTAGGTGGTGCTTATGAACGGTGTACTGTAGGAAAGAGCTGATGTATAATGGGCTTCATTGCTGCGTACCCGGTTTGAAGATGGCGCGGTTGATGTTGCTTGGGACGAGTTCGTGAGGCTCTTTCGGGCCAAGTTCATCCCCGAGCATATTCAAGATCGGATGGAGCAGGAGTTCCTCTCTTTGACGCAAGGCTCCATGACCGTGCTAGAGTATGAGGAAAGGTTTGCAGAACTATCTAAGTATGCATCTCATATCGTGACAAATGAGCGCAGGATAGCAAAGAAGTTTGTGATGGGACTTAAGCCATCACTGAGGACGAGGCTAGTGGCGTTCGACCATTGCACCTTGGACGAGGCACTTAGTGCTGCTTGCAGACAGGAGTGTGAGATGGAGCAATACCTTGAAGAGAAGAAGGCTTCGTAGAAGAGGCCTACAGTTACGTTCCAGCGGCAGGACTAGAAGAAAACGGTGTACCAGACACAGCAGCGATCAGTAGCAGTTGGCAATGCTCAGGTACCCTCTGTACGTTCCCCTGGTGTGAAGAAAGAGTGTCCCCACTGTGGGAAGACACATGGTGGTTCCGAATGTTGGATGATTACGGGAAAGTGCTTGAAGTGCGGAAGTAGCGACCACAAGATCAAGGATTGCCCAAGACTTCAGCAGGGAGCTCAGCGTGGAGCGCCAGCCCCAGCAGCGGTAGCAGTAGCAGCGCCAGCTACAGGAAGACCAGGAAGGCCTCGAGCCCCAGCTCGAGTGTTTACTTTAGCACGCGAGGACGCGAGCGGAGCATGCGGAGCATGTCACCGAAGGTACGGTTTTACTCTAAGTGCACACCCCTGCGGTACAGTATCGACTAGGAAGTGCATTCCGTCGTTACCTGTGTGCATTGAGGATAGAATCCGAGGGGTGTTTCTTCTTGCTAAAGATGAATGACTATGATGCTATTCTTGGTCTGGATTGGCTAGAGGAGCACTATGCGTTAGTGGATTGTCCTGGGAAGAGGATTGTTTTCCGCATTGCTGGTGTGGACGAGTTCTCTCATCCCTTGCTAAGGAACTTGGCGGGAAAGATGGTCATCTCTGCCATGAAGGCGTTGCGTATGGTAAACAAGGGTTGTGACGCTTTTCTTGCCAGCGTGGTATTAGTACCAGAGGCTGATGAGTCACCTACTCTTGTAGAGATTGATGTAGTGCGAGACTTTCCAGATGTCTTTCCTGATGATTTGTCTGGTTTGCCACCGGATAGAGAGATAGAGCTTACCATAGAGTTGCTTCCGGGCACCTCTCCTATCTCGAAGGCTCCATATCGGATGGCACCTAGGGAGTTAGCCGAGTTAAGGAGGCAGTTGCAAGAGTTGCTAGATAAGGGATTTATTCGCCCTAGTGTTTCCCCTTGGGGTGCACCTGTATTATTCGTCAAGAAGTAAGATGGGTCACTTAGGTTATGCATTGACTACAGAAAGCTGAACCAAGTGACTGTGAAGAACAGGTATCCCTTACCTCGTATTGATGATTTGTTTGACCAGTTGCAAGATGCATCAGTCTTTTCTAAGATTGATTTGCGATCTGGGTATCATCAGTTGAGGATTCAGAGTGAGGATGTGTCCAAGACGACATTCAGATCCCGTTATGGACATTATGAGTTTTTGGTTCTTCCTTTTGGATTGACTAACGCCCCTGCAGCGTTCATGGATCTCATGAACAGGGTGTTTAGGCCGTACCTAGATAGCTTTGTTGTGGTGTTTATTGATGATGTACTGGTCTACTCTACGGACGAGGCCACACACCATCAGCATTTGAGGGTAGTATTAGAGGTTCTTCGTGAGCACAAGCTGTATGCTAAGTTCAGCAAGTGCGATTTTTGTTGCGCGAGGTTCATTTCCTCGGGCATGTTATCTCCGTTGCTGGTGTTGCAGTTGACCCAGCAAAGGTCCAGGCAGTTATGGATTGGGAGATTCCCAAGACCCCTTCGGAGATTCGTAGTTTTCTGGGTTTTGCTGGTTACTATCGGCGATTCATTGAGGGATTTTCATCTATCGCCGCCCCATTGACTCAGCTCACCAGAAAGGGAGTGAAGTTTGTGTGGTCCGATAAGTGTGAGAGTAGTTTTCAATTGTTGAAGACTAAGCTCACGTCAGCTCCGGTGTTAGTCTTACCGAGCGGTGTAGAGGGTTTTGCTATCTACACAGATGCGTCTCGGATTGGTTTAGGTTGTGTGCTAATACAACAAGGAAGGGTAGTGGCTTATGCTTCTCATCAGTTGAAGGAGCATGAGAAGAACTATCCGACTCATGATTTGGAGCTCGCAGTAGTGGTTCATGCACTAAGGATCTGGAGGCACTATCTTTATGGTGTCAGATTTGAGGTGTTTACCGACCACAAGAGCTTGAAGTATCTTTTCTCCCAAAAGGAATTAAACCTGAGGCAGAGATGATGGATTGAGTTCTTGAAGGACTATGACTTCGACCTTTAGTATCACCCTGGGAAGGAGAATGTCGTAGCGGATGCTCTGAGTAGAAAGAGGCCATCTCTCCAGCAGGATTGGAAGATGTTGGAGGATGTGGCTTGCGCGTTGACTGAGTTAGAGCCATCGCTATGCCATGCTTTTGTAGCTCAATTATCTCTTAGGTCCTCGATTTTAGATGAGGTGATCGAGCAACAGAAATCCGACCCTAGACTCTTAGAGTTAGTGGGCAAGGCAAGCATTGCTCGTGATGAGGACGGTGTGATTAAATTCCATCACTGTGTTTGTGTCCCTGATTTGGTAGATGTCCGTGAGCATGTGTTAGCGGAGGCTCATAGATCACGATTCTCTATTCATCCGGGTAACACAAAAATGTACCAGGATTTGAAGAGGTCCTTTTGATGGTCTGGCATGAAGAAGGATGTAGCGGATTATGTATCCTGGTGTTTAGTATGCCAGCAAGTAAAGGCCGAGCGATAGCGACCATCCGGCCTTATGCAAAGGATGGAGATCCCAGTGTGGAAGTGGGAAGCTATCACTATGGACTTTGTTTCGGGTTTGCCTCGATCTAGAAGGGGCAATGACTCGATTTGGGTAGTTGTAGATAGATTCTCGAAGACTGCGCATTTCTTACCGATGAAGAAGAAGCAGTCGTTTGAGAACTTAGCTAGATTGTATGTTAGTAGTGTGGTTAGATTGCATGGCGTGCCGAAGTCGATCATTTCGGATCGAGATCCGAGATTTACTTCGAGGTTGTGGAAGGGTCTTCAGCATGCGTTAGGTTCGGAGCTGAAGCTCAGTTCGGCGTTTCATCCCCATACTGATGGACAGTCCGAGAGGACTATCCAGACGCTCGAGGATATGTTGAGAGCGTGTGTACTGGATTGGAAGGATGATTGGGGGCGTCATTTACCTCTAGTGGAGTTCGCATACAACAACAGCTTTCATGCGAGTATTGGTATGGCTCCATTTGAGGCGTTGTATGGTAGGCCTTGCAGATCTCCTTTATGTTGGGAGGAGACCGGTGATAGGCAGCTGATCGGTCCGAAGTTAGTTCAGGAGACTTCGGATAAGGTCCAGCTTATCAGAAAGAGGCTTGTTACGTCGCAAGATAGGCAGAAGAGCTACACCGACAACAGAAGGAAGGATTTGGAATTCGAGGTAGGTGAACATGTCTTCTTGAAGATATCACCTACTCGTGGTGTCGTCAGATTTGGCAGGCATAGTAAGCTGAGCCCTAGATTCATTGGCCTGTATGAGATTCTCAGACGATTGGGCAGCGTGGCATATGAGCTAGCTTTACCCCCAGATTTAGCTAGTGTTCATCATGTTTTCCACGTTTCTATGCTCAGCAAGTATGTCCGAGATCCATCTCATGTGATTAGTCATGAGCCAGTGGAGATTCAGCCAGATTTGTCGTATGTGGAGCAACCAGTAGCTATTCTTGACCGAAAGGTTTAGCATCTCCGGAACAAGGGTATTGCATCGGTGAAAGTTCTATGGCGGAACTTCTCGCGAGACGAGGCTACTTGGGAGCTTGAGGATGCGATGAAGAAGAAGTATCCCCGCTTGTTTAAGTAGTTTTCTTTAAACTTCGAGGACGAAGTTACTTTAAGGGGGAGAGGGTGTATGGCCCTCGAATTTCGTTGCATTATTTTATTTCATGTAAATAATTAATGTTTGTGTATGCATAGATGTACATATCTACGTATGTATTAACTAGTTATACTTATGTGTGCATGTGTATAATTAGTTGTAAATAATGTATGAATTACATGGTGGTAGTGTGTACATGATAATACATATGTATGGCATGTATATAGGTATAAGTTAAGCATGGATTTTCTGCATGTTTTGAGTTCTGGCCGAAGGACAAAATTGGCGTCCACATGGATGGACGCCCATGCTGAGTCAGCGTCCACCTCGATGGACGCCAATGCTTAAGCCAACGTCCATGGATGTGGACGTTAAGATCTCTGACCTACATGCTTTGCAATCCCAAAACTCCGGGGGCAAGCAAGCCCAGCCATTGGGGAGAAGTCCCCAACGGCTATCAGGCCATCCCATCACCTCTCCGGGGTTCCCCAAACCCCTCTCCTATAAACTAAACCCTTGCTGCACCAGAAAAACCTCTCTTGACCGCTTTCAAGAGATAGAGAAAACCCTAGCTCGGAGCTGCACAAAGACTGAACTTTGGAGGCTTCAATCCGGAGATTCAAGGCTTCATCCGGCGACCTACTGCATCAGGAGGGTGGCTGGAACATCAGGGAAGGCTTCCCCAACCGTGGTTTAGCTCCTACACCGACCTAGAACCCGGAGGAGAGCAATTGTGGAGGCTTCTTGGGACTGCCCAAGGAGAGCTTCACCGCCATCTTTGATCCCTTTGAAGAATTATTTAGAGGCAAGTAACCCTCACATTTCATTCATGTAGATGTCTAGTAGGGTTTTGTTATTTTTTTTCAAATTTTAAATCAAGTCCTGGATCCCCCATTCTCCCTGCATTTGGAGCTCGGTCTGTGCTCTTGCACAGACAGGAACTTGGCGTCAAGGCCTCTTGGCGCCAAGATCTCCAATCTGTGTCCAGCGATATTGCCGTCCAACTCCTTGAACGGCCAGAGACCGCCGTTAAGTTCTTCAGGACAAAACAGTGAGTTGTTCTTCCTGATATACGACTATTTTCGATGTGTTTTCGCAATGAGGATATAAATTAACTTCTATATATTATGTATACTAGTTTATGTGGTGTGTGGGAGAATTATTGTGCATTTGTTTTGTGGATGGTAGAATTTATTAGCTTATTGGAATGCATGTGGAAGATATGACTATGTATGTTCACCCACTATTCTCATGATCTGTGGAGAATTTAGGTGCCCTAAAATTCATGAACCATGTGTGTAGGGGTCAGTCTATGCCCTGCAATTTCTGAAATTTCTCCATGCTCGTAGGATTTACTGTAAATTTATGTTTTGAAAATAGAAAACATGCGTAGGGTTGTGAAATTTCAAGTAAATTGTGTGTTGTGAAATAAATCCGAGGGGAAATTCCTGTGATAAGGTGTATGTTGGGTTCAGGGTTGAGGTCTGTTGAATCTGCTATTCATGGTGTGTTCAATGTGGAATTGAATTATGGATAATATGAGGCTGAATGTTTCAATTTCTGAAAATATATGTTAACTCTGAAAAATCCAGAAAATTCCGTGTAAGATTATAAACCTGAAATGAGTATGTGGTTAAATTTTCATGCTATTCTGATGACTGCAAAGTGTATTATGAAATTTTCATGTGATAAATGCATGATATCATGAATATGACTTAATGATGTGTTCTTCCAACTTGATTACTATAAATTACTGAATGTGTAATCCCTGTCATCTGTAGTATCATACTAGGAAAACAGAGCCATATGTGAATGAGAAAATGTAAAGGTGTGTGTGCGCCATGTGTAAAAATGTGTGTAAAAATCGGTATGTGTAATGTGTAAGACTGTGCCAAGTGTGATACTGCTTCCATAGAGGGCCGTGGAACCGTACCATGGAAAAGTTCCCATGGGAAGGTTCAATGTGTTAAGATCCTAAGGGCATTAGGATGAAATCCTGGAGGTGGACAAGTATCACTGCTTAGGGTGGAGACTTGTTCTCCCGGTCTGTGCAGTCCAAGAGTCGTCACTGTATTGCCTAGATGGCGTCTATGTGTATGTGATGTGTATGTGTCCTTCTAATGGTGGTTTGGACTATGTGTCACGGCACTAAAGTGTAAAATTTGAAAATGAGAAATGTGAATGTGATCGAGTGTAAATTGTGTAGTGTGAATATGTATAATGTGAAATGTGTGAAAAGTGAACTATGTGAATGAGGAAATTGTGCAACCATGTGAAACTAATGTATTAGATGATGAAATGGTGATCCATGATATGTTAATGTTAAACTTGTGTCATAACAGCAACCTAATCGTAGTTATGAAAATGCTTTACATGTGTACAAATGCGTAGAATCCATGCTAGTAGCATTTCTTACTTATGTGTAAATGTTTCCATGTTTAAGCGCCACCATGATACAGTTAATTGAGATTGTAGCTCTCATGTGATTTGTTGTGAACTTCTAATTCATGCCAAAACAGCAAGCTTAAAGTGTATAAAACGATAATGTGCATGTGCAAGAAGTCTCATTTCATGTATGCTAGCACACCATGTTTGGTTGCTCTCATGTTTTGCTTAATTGGAGGTAAAAACCTTTATATGATGGAATAAGTAGGAAGCATGTAATAGGACATTTTATTTTGGAAAATCTGAAATCATGAACCATGTGTTTACTTTGGTAGAATTACCATAATAGGTTGTCTCTTATTGATGTCAAGCATGCTACATGTTTTGTCTTGTGACTTGGGATGAAAACCGGCTATGATATGTGCATGTATGATATGTGTGGTGTTATTTGCTGAGTCTTTTAGACTCATTACTTGCTTCGGCGTACAGGTTTAGTAGGTGATACACCTTTGGAGGAGACCGTGGAGAGCGACTCCGAGCGCGGGGAGTAGCTTGACGGAGTTGTAGAGTGACTTTTGCTTCCATTGTATGTAACAAGACATTGTAATAGAACTATTAAGGAATTTATGGACAAACTATTTATTTTATTTTGGCACTTCTTTTATGTGTATTAGGTGGACTTTAGATCTTTAAATTGTTCATGAATCATGTATGTTAAATGTGGATGATGAGATGAATGAAAGACATGGTTCTTTTACTTCCGCTACTCTGTATTTATATTTGTGTGTATCTCAATCGTATGTTATTGTTTGGGTAAATGCCCCACTGTGATAACACTCACTATATCGACGTGGGTTGGTATAACTGTACAGGTATAATGAGGGTTGTCACAAGGATCGGTATCAGAGCGACTGATTGAGATTATACATAAGTATACATGCATCATCATCTTCATTACATGCTAAGTCTACATAGACTGTCCACATGTGTAGAATTGATTAATAATGAATGAAAAATAGATAAGAAAATGGTTAGGAAATAAATTAACGTAGCTCTAATAGTGGCTGAAATTCATTGCAGCCACGACTTCGAGAGGTAGGCGTGGCGGAGCGCCAGCCCGAGAGGACGAGCCGAGACGTGAGGAGCGGGCGGAGCAGCAGGCCCCGACACCTCAGGGTCCTGTACTTCCCCCACCGTCGCCTGTGGATTATGGAGTATTCTTGCAAGGTCTAGTGCAAGCCATGCAGACGCAGACTCATACTCAGGCTGCACTCGAGGCACAGTTGGAGGCCCAGGTTAGCATAATTAATGCAAGTGTAGTCTGTTTTATTTAATTGTAGATGTTATGTTGAATGTGTACTATTTGTTGTTGAATGTAGCAGGCTCAAGTACCAGCTTAGGACCATGGTGGACCTTCCATCATGGAGAGATTCAAGAGGATGCTACCACCCTCTTTCAAGGGGGAGAGCGATCCATTGTTAGCAGAAAGCTAGATGAGGGAGATAGAAAAGATCTTCCGAGCCATCAGGTGTGCAGATGAGGATAAGGTCACATTAGCCGCCTACATGCTACAGGTATGCTTTAGTTTATATGCTTGTATGTTCTGTTAAGTTAGATTTTTTTTTAGATGGTGCTTATGAACGGTGTACTGCAGGAAAGAGCTGATGTATGCTGGGCTTCATTGTTGTGTACCCGATTTGAAGACGGCGCGGTTGATGTTGCTTGGGATGAGTTCGTGAGGCTCTTTCGGGCCAAGTTCATCCACGAGCATATTCAAGATCGAATGGAGCAGGAGTTCCACTCTTTGACGCAAGGCTCCATGACCGTGCTAGAGTATGAGGCAAGGTTTGCAGAACTATCTAAGTATGCACCTCATATCGTGACAGATGAGCACAAGAAGCAAAGAAGTTTGTGATGGCACTTAAGCCATCACTGAGGAAGAGGCTAGTGGCGTTCGACCATCGCACCTTGGATGAGGCACTTAGTGCTGCTTGCAGACAGGAGGGTGAGATGGAGCAATACCTTGAAGAGAAGAAGGCTTCGCAGAAGAGGCCTGCAGTTACGTTCCAGAGGCAGGACAAGAAGAAAGCGGTGTACCAGACATAGCAGCGATTAGTAGTAGTCGGCAATGCTCAGGTACCCTCTGTACGTTTCCCTGGTGTGAAGAAATTGTCCCCACTGTGGGAAGACAAATGGTGGTTCCGAATGTTGGATGATTATCGGAAAGTGCTTGAAGTGCGGAAGTAGCGACCACAAGATCAAGGATTGCCCAAGACTTTAGTAGGAAGCTCAGCGTGGAGCGCCTGCCCCAGCAGCGGTAGCGGCAGCAGCGCCAGCTACAGGAAGACCAGGAAGGTCTCGAGCCCCAGCTCGAGTGTTTGCTTTAGCGCGCAAGGATGCCAAGTAGGCGGAGCATGTCACCAAAGGTACGGTTTTACTTCTAGGTGTGCACGCTCGGGTTTTGTTTGATACGGGTGCTACTCACTCGTTCATTTCCGAGCGGTTCGCTAGGCAGTTAACCCTAGAGCCAGGCATAGAGTCTGAGGATTTAGAGGTCCCTTTGTCTGTGCACACCCCTGCAGGTACAGTATCGACTAGGAAGTGCAATCCGTCATTACCTGTGTGCATTGAGGATAGAATCCTAGATGGGTGTTTCTTCTTGCTAAAGATGAAGGACTATGATGCTATTCTTGGTCCTGATTGGCTAGAGGAGCACTATGCATTAGTGGATTGTCGTGGGAAGAGGATTGTTTTCCACATTCCTAGTGAAGACGAGTTCTCTCATCCCTTGCCAAGGAACTTGGCGGGAAAGATGGTCATCTCTGCCATGAAGGCGATGCGTATGGTAAACAGGGTTGTGACACTTTTCTTGCCAGCGTGGTATTAGTACCAGAGGCTGATAAGTCACCTACTCTTGCAGACATTGATGTAGTGCGGGACTTTCCATATGCCTTTCCTGATGATTTGTCTGGTTTGTCACTGGATAGAGAGATAGAGTTTACCATAGAGTTGCTTCCGGGCACCTCTCCTATCTCAAAGGCTCCATGTCGTATGGCACCTGCGGAGTTAGCCGAGTTAAGGAGGCAGTTGCAAGAGTTGTTAGATAAGGGATTTATTCGGCCTAGTGTTTCCCCTTGGGGCGCACCTGTATTATTCGTCAAGAAGAAAGATGGGTCACTTAGGTTATGCATTGACTACAGAAAGCTGAACCAAGTGACTGTGAAGAACAGGTATCCCTTACCTCGTATTGATGATTTGTTTGACCAGTTGCAAGATGCATCAGTCTTTTCTAAGATTGATTTACGATCTGGGTATCATCATTGAGGATTCGGAGTGAGGATGTGTCCAAGACGGCATTCAGATCCCGTTATGGACATTATGAGTTTTTGGTTCTTCCTTTCGGATTGACCAACGCCCCTGCAGCGTTCATGGATCTCATGAACAGGTGTTCAGGCCGTACCTAGATAGCTTTGTTGTGGTGTTTATTGATGATGTGCTGGTCTACTCTACGGACGAGGCCACACACCGTCAGCATTTGAGGGTAGTATTAGAGGTTCTTCGTGAGCACAATTGTATGCTATGTTCAGCAAGTGCGATTTTTGGTTGCGCGAGGTTCATTTCCTCGGGCATGTTATCTCCGGTGCTGGTGTTGCAGTTGACCCAGCAAAGGTCCAGGCAGTTATGGATTGGGAGATTCCCAAGACCCCTTCGGAGATTTGTAGTTTCCTAGGTTTGGCTGGTTACTATCGGTGATTCATTGAGTGATTTTCATCCATCGCTTCCCCATTGACTCAGCTTACCAGAAAGGGAGTGAAGTTTTTATGGTCCGAGAAGTGTGAGAGTAGTTTTCAATTATTGAAGACTAAGATCACGTCAGCTCTGGTGTTAGTCTTACCGAGCGGTGTAGAGGGTTTTGCTATCTACATGGATGCGTCTCGGATTGGTTTAGGCTGTGTGCTAATGCAGCAAGGAAGGGTAGTGGCTTATGCTTCTCGTCAGTTGATGGAGCATGAGAAGAACTATCCGACTCATGATTTGGAGCTCGCAGCAGTGGTTCATGCACTAAAGACCTGGTTCTGCAGGTTTCAGACCACACATGCAAATTTTCATATTTTTCTGAACTATATTAAATTTACAGAAAATAAAATATTCAACCACATGGCATTCATAAATCAGTTATCATGGAAGCATAATATCCTGGTTTGTTTTGACATTGCACTAACTTGCATCTATCATTCATATTACCACATAAGTTTTTCCCCGAATTTATTTCACATCATACAATTTACTGTGAGTTTTACAATAACCTACACATGGTTTCTATTTTCAGTACAGAAATAGTAATAAATCACATGATCATGGGAAAATTCCCAAATTTTCGGACAGAGACTGACATACATACGCATGATCTAAAAAAATATGGCATTCAAAATCTTCACGAATCAGGTGAACAACAAGCTATCCTATCCAAGATCTTTATCTAACATGCATTTCACATAAACCTAACAATTTATACAAATTACTAAAATTTACAAAAATCTCACAATGCATTCCATTATCTATATTACATAGCATATAACATTGACAATATATCCTCATGTGAAGAAATCCAGAAAATAATCATATATAAGGAAGAACAGTTCCATGTTCTGTCCTAAAGAACTAAATGGCAAAGGCTAGCCGTTCACAGAGGTTAACGGCAACATCGTCTGCCACCAACTGGAGATCTTAACGGCAAGGGATCTTGCCGTTAAGTTCCTGTCTTTGCAGAAACACACACCGAACTCCAAAGATGGGGGGAATGTGGGGTTCCAGGACATGAATAAAATCCCATAAAATACCTAAGACCTACTGGACATGTACATGCACCACGGGGATGGGTTACTTACCTTTAGAAAAACCTCCAAAGGGATCAAAAAGGTTATTGAAGCTCTCCTTGGGCAGTGCCAAGAAGCCCCCACAAATTCCTTCCTTCGGGTTCTAGGATGAAGTAGCCTTCAGTCCAGCAATGGGGAAGCCTTCCCCTATGCCCAATCTTCCTCCTAGTTGAAATAGCTCGCCGGAAGAAGCCTCAAATCGCCAGATCTGAGCTCTCAAAGTTTAGTTTTTCACCTATTCTCTCAGCTAGGGTTTTCTCTCTTTGCAAAGAGCCAAGAGAGCTCTTTTAGGTTGCAAGGGGTAGTGATTTTATAAGATGGGGCTTGGGATCTCACGCAAGGCATGATGGGAGAGGTGAGAGCCGTTGGGGACATCTCCCCAATCGGTGAGCAAGCCCAATCTGGAATTTCGGGGTCTACTGCACACAGAAAATCAGAGAAGTAGACGTCCACTTCCATGGCTGTTTACTTTATAGTTGGCATCCATCGACATGGACGTTTACTCAACATGGACGTCCATAAATGTTGACGCCAATTTGCTCTTCGGCCAGAGCTTAAACCATGCAGGAAACCATATATGTGCTATATATATATATATACATGCAATATATATAGTATAGTGTACACACTATTACACCATGCAATCAAACAATAATTACATCTAAACATACACATGCACATATAAGTACACCTAGCTAATATGTACGTAGATATCTACATATGCATACATAATATTTACACACAAGCGTGACTCAACACACGAAAAAACAAAATGACAAAAAAATTTCGAGGGTCTTACACGGCCTATCGGGCCGTCGCGTTCTCAGGTCCTGCGCCTGAGTCCGAGCGGGAAAAGGACAGGCCTTGGATTGCGGTCCAAGCCTTCCCTGTTTTGACATAGGGTGATTCAAAAATTCATAACTAAATGTACAATTGATGAAAATTTGTGACACTAATTTTACACGACTCCAGACATACAAGAGTACTTACAATAATTAGGAATTTGAAAACATAGATAGTTTCGACATGCTTTAGTCATGAGTATTCAAGAAGAACAGGGAACAGTGAACAGTCAAGGTAAAAGAATTAATTCACGAGGTAGGGTGGATGAAAATTAGTGCTTTCAGGGGCGAAAGATTCCTAACAATCATTATTATCACCAGTAAAACTTTCGTGGCATGGGATAGAGTATTCAAGAAGATATAAATTTAACATGATGGGTCGGAGTTAAGGGGATTGTATAACTTCAAAAATGAAACATAAAAGATTGGGTGAACGAAAAATTATGAAACGAAAGCAGTTTCGTTCCTGATGCTTGGAACAATCTATAAAGAAGTTTAATTAGGTTTCGCTCGTGAGAACGCCTACTTTTGACTCTTTTTCTCTTCTAGGACTAGAACTTGAAGAACATGGGATGATGCTTGATCAAGCCTTCTCCCCATGAATTCCTCTGCTCTTTGGCCTCCTCTCCACGTCCAGCAAGCCCCAGCAATGTGTTATGGCTGGCCATGGAGGGTTTAAGGAGTATTTAAGCATGTTGGGTTTCCATTTCCTAAGAAAACTCGAACTCCTATTTAATTCTGAGATTTCCATATTTCTTTCCTCCTTCCAAGCTTGCCAACTCCTAATTGTGTTAGGGTAGGATCTAAATTCGTTGCCAAGCAATTAGGATAGGTTTAGGAATCCAATTCCAACTCAAATTACTTATTTTAATGCTTTAATACACCTTTTCTATTTAGGTAATATTTAAGTTACGAATTTAGGGTATTTTTCTATTATTCTCCTTTTTAAAATCCCAATTTTGGCCCAATAATTTTTAGAGGGTCCATTTATTAAAACCCATTATTTAATGCAATTTAACTTATGGGAATTTTCCCTTTTAATTATGGAATCATAGTGTTTCGGATTTATTATATTTTTCCTTACTTGAATTTATTCATGGGCTATGGGAGGTCCATTGGTCCAATTCCAATAATGGGTCATCAATGCATGATGTTGGAAGTCTTTCCGACATGTTCATTTAATTTATGAACACGTTATATTTTCGTATTAACAGTTTTCCGACTTAGTTTCCTAATTTGGATAATTAGTCACATTGTGACGTACACTTGGCCAATCGTATTTTTTGTTGCATGAATTTCTTAGAGGAATACTTAGGAATAATGTTTTGGGGTTGATTTATAATTTTTACGGAATTTTTCGATGTATTCATGCACATACAATAGTGGTATGTATGTTTCTATTATTTTAATTTTAAATAAATTATTATTTCAAATTTTTAAGTATTTAAATTTTCCGGGTTGCTACACTGCCCAACCCAACACTATCACTAGAAAGGTTAAGGGCACTAAGGTAGTTATCACTCCCTCACTGCTGGAAGCCCTCTTTGGTACTTCCATCATCGGTCATACCTTTTCTGAAGTTGTCTCCGAGGATCATCAGAAATTAGGTATTATTGGTCTTCTATGTCAGATGAAAAGAGGCACAATTGACATTAATTAGTTTTTCTCAGTTAAATGGCTAATTCACCCTATGACTAGCCACATCCTTCCCCGCCAAGGCAATCATGCTTTGATCACTCAGCAGGATGGCACTTTATTATTTTGGGCAATTCAAGGACATCAGATTAATTTTGCCTCATTCATTCTTCAGAAAATTCAGACAGCAGCCCAACTAGCTACAGCCCTTCCTTATGGTCTAATGCTTAGCATCATTTTTAGGCATTTTGACATAGACCTAGACAATGAAATGGTTGTTCCTCAAATTGAGCCCCTCGGAATATCAAATCTGAAGAGAAGTCAGTTCAAATTGGTTGATGGTCATTGCAACAAAGGCAGTGTTCCTCCATGTTCACATGATATTTTCTAGGATGTGTCAGTTATAGCCTCCATGTCAGATCTAGACGAAGTCTCAGCTGAAGGACAAGCTGATGAGGGACCAACCAGAGCACTAGCAGAAGCCCTATCTAAAGCACCAGCCGAAGCCCCGACTGAAGCACCAGCTGCAGAATCAGCTGAAAACCCAGCTACAAAGCCAGTCGAAGCCCCTATTGGTGTTCTATCAGGTGACATTCCCAGTGCAATCCCACCTGGAGACTCCAATATCTCTACTGAGGAAGATTCAATCCCTCAGGGGGAGACTAGGACCTCTCCTAAGCCGATTCCTTCAGCAATCCCTCCTCCACAAGAGCCTTAAACCTCCTACCAACCATGAATTTATGATCCCTCCACAACTCAGGGAGAGCACCTTCATGCCACTGAAGAACCACTGCAGTCCGATCAGTCAGACAAAACTCAGACTGAGACACATGAAAAGCACAGAACCGAGGAGCCATCCACTAAGATCCCTGGAAACAAGATATTGCAAACATCAAAATTGAGGTCAGTAAGCTTGGTTCTCAGCTGGAGTCCATGAAAACAAAAGTATTCTCTGAATTTGGCATATTACATACTGCCATGGACACTCTCACCACTCTGGTCCAACAAACTCTTTCCTCCTACACTCCACCAACCCCTTCTATGCCAAAAACCATTGTAAGAAAGAAAGCCACTGCCAAAAGGCCCCGTCCTACTCCGAAATATGGTGAAACCTCTTCTCAACAACCACCTACCTCTCCCCTTCCAAATACAGAGCCACATCCATTCTCCCTACCTCCACCTCCTGAGCCTTCACAACCCCCGGCTCCCAAACAGTCACCCCCTCCACCTCCTCAGATCTCACCACCCCCAACTGCTAAGCCATTTTTCCCTCCACCTACCGAGGACCAACCACCCCCTCCAAGTCAACCCACTTCGTCATCAGCTCCCTCTCCTCCTCCATCCTCCCAACCAACCCCCAATCAACCCCCAATCCTCAGACCCATCCCGAGGTCAAAATTGAAGACATTGTGTTTGAAGTCCCTCTGGGTCAAGCCTCCTCTTCACAGCCATCCAAATCTAAGCGTCACAAGCCTGCCCCCAATGAACCTAAATACCCCCCATTGACTTACTACTTTTTTCACCACCCAGGATCAAAGATTTATAGAGAGTTTCTCAAATTTGGAAATATCATCTAGCTCTTGGACTTCCAGTTGTGAACTTCAAAGACTGGCTCTTCGTCCCAGTGGATCTAAAACAATTTGATGGCTAAGCACATCAACATATTCTCGATACAACTGAGCATCTGACACAGGACCAGTGGCTTAAGAAACACCCAGATGATGCCAGAGATTTCATCAAGACCAATCATCATAAAGTTAGAACAAGCTGACCAGCACTCAGTTTGGATGAATGGTTTGAGCAACAAGCTCACTTTGAGCACAATGATTATCTTGAACTAGTGACAAGATAACTTACAAGGCTCCTCCACTTCAACAAACAAATGTTGAATCTTAAAATCCCTCGCATCTCGTATCATCAGTATGACAGACTTCTTAAATTTCATGCTCATCCTGATCCCTCTACCTCTCACATTCCTCAGCCTGATCTCTATCCTTCTTTCATTGGAGTCATTGCTGCCAGTCCGCAATCTATAATGATTCTCACAATGTCCATAAGAACTCAATGCAGGAAACTAGTCAAATATCAAATTTCTCTATCACTGTTCGAATTTCTCCTTCTTATTTCTAGAAAATACTCCTCCCTTACTCATTCCATTCAGCTCATTTTTGCTCAACTAGAAAGACTTTCTCTATATAAATGGCACAAATCTTACTCTATTCTGTCTACTGAGTACACTTCCTTTGAAGGTAACATTGATGACTTTTTTGCCCACAAGTATGTCACCTTAGGGGGACATTCCACTCCAATTTGGACTGACAGATTTAATCTCTACTATAAAGCAAAACATGATGCCTAGGAAGACTGCTACTTATGGGCCATGACTTCTACTTTCTTATTCCTTCAATATAAAAGACAAGAGTTTGTTCTTATCAAATTTCAACTCACACCTCCAACTAACACCACTACCCATACTCATTACAAAAGGCATCTTGCATACCTTAAACGCTCTCTAGGTCCAAATGCCTAAATGGACTTCGCCCTTTTTGATAGGTGCCTACACAACACTGAGTATATACTTTACAAATTCCTCCTTCCCTACTATCAAGCTTTTCCTTCCATGCTGTACTTGACTGATGATGAGTTGTCACTCCATTTTCATTGACATGACAAAAAGGGGGAGAGATGCAATGCAATTATGGAATGTAAAGGGGGTGTCAAATTATAAAAGTAAAGGGGAGAAAACCAATGAATTTTCATGTCTCTTATGTGTGAATATAGTTGCTTTGTTGTTGCATTTTCACCTTAATATCTGTATTTGGTCATCAATAAAATGTGGGAGATTGTTGAACCTTTGTCCAAAATATACATTTCATATTTATAGATTTAATCCATAACATACAATAGTTTTGAAGATGACAAAATAAATAGATATCTACTTTTAAACAAAACTATATTTCTCTCTCTTACATGTGATATAACAAAATCTCTAAAGCATATTTAGTCATACAAATTATTCTTCTCAGAAATCCTAAGTATAACTTTGTTTGCCTAAGAAATATACGAAGTTCACTTCGTCATATGCAAAGTCCACTTCATCATATCCGAAGTTAGCTTCATCATATATGAAATAAAACACAAAAATCTTACTTTGATTGATCATATTGAAATCATGATATACGAAGTTCACTTCGTCACGTTCAAAGTTCACTTAGTCATATCGGAAGTTTACTTCGTCATATCCAAAGTTAGCTTCATCATATGCGAAGTAAAACACAAAGATCTTACTTTGACTGATCATATTGAAATCGTGATGTACGAAGTTCACTTCGTCATATCCGAAGTTCACTTCGTCATATCCGAAGTTCACCTCGTCATATCTAAAGTTTACTTCATCATATCCAGAGTTAGCTTCATCATATGTGAAGTAAAACACAAAGATCTTACATCGACTGATCATGTTGAAATCGTGATACACAAAGTTCACTTCGTCATATCTAAAGTTCACTTCGTCATATTCGAAGTCAGCTTCGTCATATCCGAAGTTAGCTTCGTCATATCCGAAGTTTACTTCGACATATACGAAGTTCACTTCATCATATCTGTTGTATCATTTCGATTAAATAACATTATATCTTTAATAGATAAAATGAAGAATATACAAATTGTATGATATCTTCTCATCATTAACATTTTATATCATATTCATGAAATTCTTCATCTTGTACGCTGATGATCAAATTTCTAAATTCAACTACATTCTAAAATACGAATCTTTTTAAGTACAAATGACTAAAAATAAATCAACATGTATTTCACTCGCATCTTTTCAATACCTTCAAAAATAAAAATCTTATGGCTTTGTCCCATAAATCTAAAAATATCTTTATCCTGAAAGCCTTATTCAAAGATTGCGGAAAAGGACTTTTGACATCTGCCACAAGAACATCCATATTATCTTCTGTCAGATCTGCACTCATGATCTATACCTACTACATACTCTATCTACACGCAGAACTTGTTTTCCACAGAACATTAATTGCTAGTGCACAAAAGATAGCCGTCAACATTTGAAATATCTCACAAGTACCCATGATCATATCCGTAGCTAACATACTAGACCCAGTCTAGTATATCTTGGAACTTGTATATTTCAGGATAAGGACGAAATAGCATCGGCACAAAAGACTGTCTGATCAGTGTGAATGTAAAAGACATGCACGTCGCCCTTGGAAGAAGACATGCACGTCGCCCTCGACAGAAGACGTGCACGACTATCTCTCTAATGGGCATATTCAAATAAGATCAAGCAACGAATATCTCTCCAACGGATAGATTCAAATAGTTCAAGCAACGTCTACAAAGATGAAGCCTATAAATATAAAGACAGTTGAAAGAAGCACATACACATGAGCGTGGGAGATAACAAGCCACACACAAGAAAGCAAAAGAGTGATACAAGCACATACATGTTAAGAGGTGAAAAAGGTGCAAGTGTGCTGCGTCAAGTTCTCTCTCCATAGACATTGTATGGGTGCTGCATTGAAGTCTTGCCTGTGCATGCAGTGAAGCAGCTGTTCAAATCTCACCTTGTAACGGTTCTCTTCTTAGACTTAGGAAGTTGTTCTTCAGACCAAATGTCTCTTTCTTATTCTTCTAGTCTGGAGTCCTTCTGAAGTCTAGTACTCCATATAAAGAGCTTGTCAAAAGTAAGTGCATCCCTTTAGAAAAGGGAAGACCTATTGAGCAGGGTGTGTACCCCTCTGGAAGAGGGAAGGCCAAGTAGTCTTGGTGGTTTATTCCCCTTTGTAAAGGGAAGGATAGTTGTAGCTAGCGGCTTATTTTTCCCCTTGTGTAGAAGGGAAGACCGGTAAGTACCGGGTGTTGTATCTTTGAAAGAGATAGTGAAATCCTAAGCTTGGCTTGGGGACTAGATCTAGGACTTCCATTGGAAGGAAGGTCCGAACCAGAATAAAACTTGTGTGTCCTTTGTAGTTTGACTAACCTAACTAACGTGTGATTTTAAGTAATTGATAAATTAGCTTCCTCGATGAAAAACACCTATTCACCCCTCTAGGTGAAAAGCTCTACTGTCATCGATCCATCAATACTTTAAATACATGAAACCCCATAACTTGACACTCACATAAACATGAATACACTTACAATACTCAGAAGCCAGAAGGCGACGGGGTATTGTGTCATGTTTAGAACGCGACGCCTCGATACGGCGCATTCTAAACGTGAATGCATGGGTCGGGCTATCGCGTTCTGAACATGACACCGGGGCTGTCGCCTTCACAGGAAGAGCCCCAATTCGGAGCTACCAGTTCCAAAAACCCCACAAAATGGAGGTAAACAACTGTATAAAACAATTACAACTATTCTAGTAGTTACACTATCATGCCATCTATCAAATAGAACTCGTTTCACGTATCAAACATGATGATTACACCAATCACAATAATAAAATGAGCATGATCTTCCTACCTACGTGAAGAACGCAAAGAACAACCACGAAACTGCGTTTCCCATGCTTCGAGCAACGTCCTCGCATCGAAAGCATGCCAATCCATGCTTTAAACATCAAAATCACCCTAAATCAGGTGGCAAAACGTTCTCCTCGCCAAACAGAGTTTCCACTATTTATTTGGCTGACCTAAGGTTCTTAATCCTTCACAGTTAAGAATGCGACGCACCTAGCTGTCGCGATAAGAACTTGATGGCCTAGGTCATCGCCTTCTTGACGCTGACGCTAGGCAGTTGCCCTGCACGTGCCACACGTCGGGCATGCGGCCAAACTACCCCGAACGGCGGCAATGGGAATGCGACACCCGGATCTATTGCGTTAAGAATGCAACACACTCCTACATTGTGTTCACAGACAGTGAACCAGAGGACACTTTGGGCCTGAATATTTAGCCCATGGCACCCACATGACCTATAAAACGCCAAACACCACGTATTGGCGACACATTGGCCTACAAACCAGTCAAATTACGATCCGAATGGTCACAACGTTACATGTTCCCACTATAGTGCAACTCTCAGACCCAACGTGGATTGATATAGTCGTATCGAGTCATAGAGTGACATTATAAATGACATAGATTGCAAGAAAATAATTTTATTGATCAAAAGTAGGCGTATCTCTCTCACTTTCCATTCTTTGCAATGCACATCATGACTATGGCAAAAATAATCTTACACTAACTATTTGTCTTTTTTTTATGAGAAAGGCTTATTGCACTTGCATATTGCACTTTAAGTGCAATATGACTAGGCAACAAGTCCATGTGGCATCCAACAATTAGATTGCCACTTTATCACTCCTCATGTGAGGGGTGCCACATGGGCTATTGCCTAGTCATATTGCACTTAAAGTGCAATATGCAAGTGCAATATACCTTTCTCTTTTTTTATTACTTGCAGTAAAGTTGACACCAGAAAAACCAAAAAGAAAAAAAAAAGGCGTCACAATCCCCGGATACAGTACTGTCCATCTAGCTTTATTCAATAGGTTGAGGTGACCATGGCACTTCTAAGATGATACTCTTCTTCTAATGCCCCCAACCACCCACAAGCTCATATTATATTGACCACAAAACAACTCTATCCTTTAATGCAGGGAGAAGATTACCTGGAAAAAGGACTACTTTTCCAATTTTTGATGTCTTGATACAATTCTTGCTTTCTATAAATATTCCCCACTTCCACTAATAATAAGAAGAAAAAAAAAGAACAACAGTCAGTCCCTACATCAATCGATCCACCGGGACAAGATCTATTAATGGAAGTAACACATAATCGATGGGGGAATAGCAGCCATGTGCCACCACTCACCTACCCCATTGTGGACGACATCTGGAGTCCATGGGATGGACGGCCAACATGAGACCGGTACTAGTTTATGGCTCAGTTTTATGTATCGAGGAATATATATATATATATATATATATATTATCTTAAAAAAAAAAGCCTCGGTGATCTCTCCCCCCTCGTGATCCCCCTCCTCCTCTCAAGCCCTGCGTTCCCTTCCCCCTCCCCACCAGCCCCCCTGTCGTCTCTCCCCTCCCCTCCTCAGCTTTGTGCTACAGTCGTGTTGTTGTCCATTTACTCTCTCCCCCCTACCTCCCCCCCCCCACGCTTACTCCCCCCTGTTGCCTCTTCCCCCCCTCCTTTGCACGTTGTTGCCCCCTCCCCTCCCACCATCTCCATCCGCCACCGGCCCCTTGCTTCTCACCCCTCCCACGCCGACATCCCCCCTTCGCCTCTCTCCCCATCCCCCCTCCACCTCCACAGCTTCCCCCCCCCCCACCACTTTCCCCCCCTCACCTCTCCTCTCCCCCCCCCCCCCCCCACTGTGTGCTAGTACCCCTCCTCTCCTCCTCCCCCCACCACCCCCCTCCCAGCTCGCTGCCACAACCCCTGGCTTCCCCCCATCCCCCCCATGTTCGCCGCCATCCCCTCCTCTTCCACCTCCTCTCCTAGTCTTTACCTCTCCTAACCCCCCTGTCTGCTGGCCGTCTGAGGATCTTTCTCTGTGTTCATGTTCCCCTTCAATGCTCTTTATGTATCATCTTGCAGATCTGATCTCCAATTTTCAAGATCTTGTTCGATGTTTTTTATTGTTGTTGTGTTACGCTTCTGGCATGGCTCCCGATCTAAACCAGGAAGGAGTGGCCCTACCTCAAATCCTCAAGCTCGAGTTGGCGTCGTTGGAAGAGTTCTAGAGAGAAGGAAGAACTGGAGAATAGGGGAAGAGAAGAGAGACAAGAAGTAGCGGAAGAATGAGTATCAAACTAGCCTACTCATTCCAAGCTTTACCACGTCTATTTATATTGTTCAGCTTACAGATTATGTGGTGAGAGTTGTGCCACATCATCCATCGGCCAATCTCTCACAGTAACAACTCAACAACCTAACCATCTCCTTTCACAATGTTCTTATGGCCAGCATAAAAGGCCTAACAAATTCCTCCCCTCTCTATTGAATGACCTTGCCCTCAAGGTCGAAGTGAGGATACAAAGACATGAACTCATAATAGTCCATTCACGAAGCATCATGAGAAACTTGACCCTTCCTTTCTATAAGAACTTGTGGAACATGCAAATTGTTTCTCTTAATGAGGCGGCATCCCAACATCAACTCCGGCTCCTGCTTGTGAATAGGTAAACTATTGGGGAGTGGCTGTATAGAACATGAACAGCTCCATTTGTGGCCTTTAACTGAGAGACATGAAAAACATTATGGATGCGACAATCAACAGGTAAAGCTAAATGATATGCAACAGAACAAATGCGCTCTATAATCTGAAATGGCCCATAATACTTCGCACTAGCTCGTAATTATATGATGTACAACAGATCCTTGTCGGTAAGGTTGTAACTTCATATATACCCAATCTCCGACAGCAAATTGCTTATCCGCCTATGTGCATCAGCTTACTTCTTCATGTGAGCCTGAGCCTTAGATAAGTGATGCTTCAGTTTAGTCAATAGTTGATCCCTGGTCACCAAGTTGTCTGCCACATCGTGGACCTTAGCAGTGCCTAGAACATAAGACTAAATAGCCAGAGGAGGAATTCCATATACTGCCTGAAATGGAGTCATGCCAATAGAAGAATGAAGAGATGTGTTATAAGAATATTCTGCCCATGGAAGCCAGTCATACCATTTGTGTTGCTGTTGAAAACAAAAACATTGGAGGTAAGTTTCCAAGCACTGATTTAAAGCTTCACTTTGCCCATCAGTTTGCAGGTGGTAAGCGGCGCTCATCTTCAGTTGCATCCCCTGCAATTTGAATAATTCCCTCCAAAATGCACTAGTGAATATAGTATCACGATCAGATGCAATAGATTTTGGCAAACCATGTAATTTTACTATGTGAGTAATAAATTCTTTAGCTACCACTGTTGTTGTAAAAGGATGCTTGAGGGCAATAAAATGGGCATATTTTGAGAGCCGATCCACAACAACCAAGGTCACTGATTTTGCCTAGGATATAGGCAAGCCTTCAAAAAAATCCATAGCTATATCAGTCCATAATTGCTCAGGTTTAGGCAACGGCTAAAGTAACCCAGCTGGTGATTGTGAAATAGACTTGGATCTCTGACAAATATCACAATTATGAATGTAATTTTTCACATCCCGATTGAGTCCAGGCCAATGGAAACTTAGTTGAACTTTGTGCAATGTCTTATGATACCCAAAATGCCCACCCACAGGAGAATCATTAGATGCCTGAAGCACCTAATGTGCAAGAAAGCAATCAGGATGCTACAGAATTCTATTTTTGTAATATAGTAACCCACCTTTACAAGAGTATAAATTCAGTTGTCCAGCAGTCCATTGGAACATTAAATATTGGAATATAGGGTCTATCTTGTAAGCATTCAACAATTCAGTGGCTCAATCAGGTTGCACAATAGAAATATCATAATGGCATGTTCCTCCAGCAAGCGAGATAAAGCATCTGCAGCTTTATTGTGACTTCTAGATTTATACTCCAAATCAAAGTCATAACCCATTAATTTGATCGACCAACGTTGTTAGGCTGGGGTGTGAACTTGTTGTTGCAACAAATGACGAAGGATTTAATGGTCAATTCTAATAATAAACTTTTGGCCAATGAGATAAGAGCTCCATTTTTTAACTGCAAAGATGACTGCCTCCATTTCTTTTTCATATACAGAAAGGCCCTATTGTTTAGAATAAAAAACATTAAGATAAGCTCTGGGGCGACCGCGCTGCATTAAAACTGCCCCAATGCCCATTCCACTAGCATCACATTCAAGAATAAAATGCTCCTCAAAATTTGGTAAAACTAAAATAGGAGCGGTGGTCATTGCCCGCTTAAGAGTATCAAATGCCTTGTCAGCAGAATCATTCCATACAAAATTGTCTTTCTTAAGTAATTGAGTTAACGGGGCGGCAATGAGACCATAATGTTTAATAAACTTTTGATAATACCCCGTTAACCCTAGAAATCCACGTAATCCTTTTAAAGATTTTGGTACTGGCCAATCTAAAATGCAACGGACTTTAGATTGTTCCATAGAAAACCTTCAACAGAGATAATATGCCTTAGATATTCAAAATTGGCAACACCAAATTCACACTTTGACCGCTTCACAAAAAAATTGATTCTATTGTAAGGTGGATAAAAGAATGTGTAAACGAGTAAGATGATCAGACCATGTTTTGCTGTAAACAAGTATGTCATCGAAAAAACAAGAACAAATTTCCTCAAATATGGTCGAAATGTTTTATTCATAACACTCTGGAATGTAGGAGGAGCATTTGTAAGGCCAAAAGGAATTACTAGAAACTCATAATGCCCGTCATGAATTCTGAAGGTTGTCTTATGTATATCCTCCTCACGCATTCTAATCTAATGATATCCAGAGCGCAAATCCAATTTGGAATAATACATGGAACCATACAGTTCATCCAAAAAATCATGAACTAGAGGAATATAAAATTTGTCCTTAATTGTCTACTAATTTAAAGCCCTATAATCAATGCACATTCTCTAGGCACCATCCTTCTTGCGAAGTAAAAGGATAGGTGCTGAAAAGGGACTATTACTAGTCCTACACAGACCAGAACCCAATAAATCCTTAACTTGTTGCTCAATGATACTTTATGGTGAGGAGAATGTCTATATGAAGGGACTACAATAGCTTTTGTCTCATCAACCAACTGAATTTTGTTATTAAAAGGATGGGCTGTGGCAAGCCTTTGGGTTCAAAAAATATTTCAGAGTAAGAATCCAGTAGGGCTGACAAATTAGAAGGTAAATCACCTGACAATAGGGTTACTAATAGAATTTGAAAGTGGTTGTGCGACCTGAATTGCATAAATGGCCTTAGCTCTCCGAAGCTCTTTCTTAAGTGGTTTTCAAAAATCAATTGCACCTGATCATTTCTTACTGATGACAAACAATATTGTTTTCCATCCAAAACAAATTGCATAGTCATTTTATCAACATTTAAAATGATGTCCCCCAATGTACATAGCCAAGTAGCCCCCAAAACCAAATCAAATCCACCTAATGGAAGCACAATAAGTCCAATGTAATATTAGAGATTGAATATGAAGCTGAACTTTATAGAAAAGACCCTGACAGCGAATTTGAATGCCAGAAGCAACTTTAACAGGAACTTGAACTTGGTTATTCACCTTAGCCCCAATCTCTGAACCACGGAGGGATCAATAAAACTATGTGTGTTTCTGCTATCAATCAAAACAAGCACTTGCAAGCTATTAATGTGTCCCCTCACTGGCATAGTTCCAGGAGAATCTAAGTCTACAACAGCTTGAAAAGAAATAGTTGGTTGAAGAAGGTTCAACTCAGAGAGATCTGTACTAGAATCAAGTTCTTGATCATAAATTGCTCATCATCCTCATCAGGCATAGAAGGAATAATTTCTGAGACTTACAAGCATGGCCCTTAAACCATTTATCATCACAACTATAACACAACCCTTTTTGTCTACGCTCCTGCAATTGTTGAGGAGTCATCTTTTGAACTAGAGGACTTGGAGAAGTAACAGGTGTGGGCAGTAAAGGAGGCTGATGATTTGAAAAGGAATTTGAGAAAGAATTCGAAGGATGCACAAACGTTTTCTTAGATAGGTATTTAGCAGCTTCTTGAATCCGAGCGATTTCCATAGCTTGCAACAGGGATTATGGTTTGAAAGAGTGGACCTCACAAGATAGATCCTCCTTCAAACCACTCAAGAATGTGCCCAGAAGATGTGTTTTTGGAACCCCAACAATCTTATTAGATAACCTCTCAAATTCCCTTTGGTACTCTAAAACAGACCCTGTTTATCTCAATTTGCTCAAAGAACCATGAGCATCCAAGAAAGAAATAGACCCAAATTGAGCCTCTAAACCATCCAACAACTCATTCCAAGTGATAGAAGATTTGGTACTGGTAAAATGCCAGAACCACTGCAACGCTTCACCATCAAAATAGTACGAAGTAGTAGAAACCTTATCAATTTCAAGAGTCCTATAGAAATTGAAATACTTATTTGCCTTATATCGCCAAATAGCGGGATCAGTAGATCCATCAAAAGGAGAAAAATTGAAGGATTTAGGTTTAGGATGAAACATCATCGGAGTAGAGGCATTAGCTTCCGCAAAAGGACCAGATTCCTGATGATGCAACATGGACTCAAGAGAAGAATCTCGTTCAAGCATACAAGAAAATTGTGGCTGAAACTCCATCAATAGGGCTTTGAAAGAATCGAGATCATCTGGCGCCAATCTCAATAGAATTTTTAGAACTGCTGCTCAAGGGGGCATTAGACACCAAATTGTTACGCTTCTTGCGTGGCTCCAAATCTAAACCAGGTAGGAGTGGCCCTGCCTCAAATCCTCGAGCTCGAGTTGGCACCATTGGAAGAGTTCTAGAGAGAAGGAAGAATCGGAGAACAGGGGAAGAGAAGAGAGACAATAAGTAGCAGAAGAATGAGCATCAAACTAGCCTACTCATTCTGAGCTTTACCACTTCTATTTATACTGTTCAGCATACAGATTATATGGTGAGAGTTGTGCCACATCATCCATCAACCAATCTCTCACAGTAACAACTCAACAACCTAACCATCTCCTTCACAAGGTTCTTATGGCCAGCATAAAAGGACTAACATGTTGACAAAGTAGTTGCATCTTCAAGGCTGGTTAGGCCTTGGCTCCTCATTCGTCGGGTTTATGGAGCATCTGGTTTGCCTCACATATTGAAGCCCATCCACATACATCTTGGATGTGTGTGCCGTCGGAGCTGCCGTTCGTTGTAAGCCGCCAAAAAATAATCCAGTCTTTCTCCATCAGAGCAAGTCTCATGCGATGCATTGCTTCAACAACTTTCAAGTTACCCCCTTTTGATTTGATCTTGATTATCCTCGTGGGGATTGTGTGTTTTGTTTTGTCTATTTGTGGTTTTTCTCCGAACTTTAGTATTATGTTCCCTCTGCTCTATTGGGTGATGTCACTTTGGCGGTATGGTTGGCTTCCCTTGTCATATATGTTATATCTTATTCATGTTTATGTTAGTAAAATAGAGTTTTAAGCTCCGTCTTATGACAAAAAAAAACAATAACTTATTCCAGAATAAAAAAGATACTATGTAAATAGATCTATTTAATAGAAATAAGAGTAGAGTAATTTGTTTAAAAAAGAAAACGGTTGAAAGAAGCAAAAGACCTCCCAGCTCATACAGCCCCAGCAGGAAGCAGGAAACAGACACATATGGAGAAACGGGACAAGATTCTCTGGATCAGGGTGCACTGAGTCCCACTATATATGTAACGTGGGCTACCGCAGAGCTTCTAAATGAGAAGACATCGGTCAAGTCACCATGACAGTGAAGACCCACCCAAGCTGATCAGATGAAAAGCACTCGTTTTTTTCTTTTCAACTTTTTATTTTTCTCCTCTTGTCAGAAAGGATCTGCACTTCACGGTGAAAAGGGGAAGCATCGGATGCCATTGTTGGCAAAAAGTTGGACAGTGTTTCTTCGGTTATTAATGAGATAGTCTTGGGTTTTTCACTCACTGACCCATAGTTTTTTGAGTTGTAGTTTGGTTCAGTAATGTGAGTACCCAACTGGTATTTTCATTGTTAGAGTCCTTTAGTCTGCTGGAAACTGATCAAAGGTCATGGATTATACATATGGACATGGCGGGGACTCACAGGAGATCAAGAGGAAAATGCCAGAACACCATCCATCAGCTGGCTCCCCAGGACTAATCAGAAGAATCTTCCTACAAGAGCTCACAGGAGTATGCTGCAGGATTAGCAGCGAAAGAAACAAAAATGGTTTCCAGCCAGCCCCTACCTCTCACGAACTCCATTAACTTATCATCATCATACAGGTGTATGTCAGAAGGGAGAATCCTCCTCAGGATTCTTGGAGTGTCCTTGAGAAGATAGATTTAGCCCCATAGATCTTGTGAAAAGTATCACAAATGGACTGGTTTCATGTAGTCTAAGCATCTGTTCTGCCCAACTCACCCCTTGAGGAAAAAAAGTCCATTTTGGACTGCGAGCCAGGAGAGACAAAGGAGACTAGAGAATCATATGTTTCTACAGCCAGACCAGAAGTTCACTCGACAATGGAACACACAGCTATTCAGTTACTGGCTAATGGATTCTAGCTGGAGGTGCTGGCTCTGGTGCACCTGAAAAAGGAACAATGTGGAATAAAAACAGCGACATTTATGTGGATAATCCCGAAAATTATATTTTAAAAGTTGTAGTATTATGAACTTATACATTAAAGAGAGAAACAATTCATGATTGTCTTTCTTCATGCCATGAATACCTCTCTTGTAGTGACATGGATTGCGACGTAAACAATGAGTGACTATCACACTTTTTTTTTTCCCGCTTTTAGAAAAATACTCGAAGAAATGGTAACGCAAGCATTGCCTCTTTAATTTATGTCCCATAAATTTCCCTCTTTCATCAACGGATCTATATCTCATTGCTCCTCGAGAAACAAAGGATTTGACCTCTCATTACCATCCAATTGATATGTTACTTATTGTCACCGATCCCCAGTTTTCCTCCTCAACATTTCTAATTAAAAGTATTTCCCTCTTTATTTTCTGGCCTTGAGCATATATAGCCCTCTTCTGATCATACTCATAAATTAGGACGAGAACAGGTTGAGCAGATACATGCCTGCATATCCTTGTCTGGTGTAAGGTTTAAGATATCTATAAGAGCATCAAAATTGTATGTAAAGCGCCCATCCTCGTATACGATGAAAGCATATAAGTGGACGACATGGATGCACTAAGAAAGCGCAGTGAGTGAGACAACGCGCATCAAAACAGAAAAGGAGCAGAGGGAGGGCAGTCGAAGCAAGAGAAACATATAGAACAACATCACGACCATCTGGGAGCAGGCTGAATGGGACAAAACTGTGGAACACAGTCTGACTGAGATGCACCTGCAAATTCTCCCCACGGTTGCTGAAATTTTCTTTAAATATATAGGTCTAATCTCAAAATCATGGTGTTAAGATTCATAGGTCCAGTGACATATGCACAGCAACGTCAACCAAAAATATGATGTGAGACTAATACTCAAATTCTAGCACTCTTCCTTACGGCCAGGATGGGCCGCCAAAATTAATTCAGTGGAGATGGAAAGAAATGGAGTTGGACACAAGTCTATATATGTTTTGATATCAAATTGAAATCTCAAAATTACGGTGTTAAAATTCATAGACTCAGAGTCATATGTACAGAAATCTCAACCCACATTGTACATGTTCTGATATGTGCGCCTACCTTTCATTTGAAAACCACGCGTCTAATTCTCTGCATGCCTTTTCCATAAGTCATTAAAACAACTCTCTCTCTCTCGCTCTCTCTCTCTCTTATCTCTGCATACCCACACACGAGGAGAGGTCTAATTTCTCTCTTTTGGCTGGAAAATGAGCAAGGGATGACCTTGAAGGTGAAGATATATACAGCTGTGATCTCTCTTCTGCTTCGTATAAGTGGCTTAAATTGGTCATCCCATTCGATCCCTCTAAAAGATTTCTCGAACTTGTCTTCACTCGTTTAAGGTAACATTTGACCGCGTACCTGGTACGTCACACAATTGTCTCTGAGGGGCAGTTCTATTGCCATCGGTGACATTAAAATTGCGCCACATACTCTAAAATTACATAATTTGATGTCAAATTTTAGATCAATTCTATTCAATCTTCTCCTATGAATGAACCATCAACTGACATGGTCTAACGGCACGCGGTTACATGTGCAGTTCTAGCTATATATGGTCGGTATATAGCAAATATTACTCTTCGTTATAATATGGTGTGTATGATCTTTGAGGATGATTAATGTCCAATCCAAATCTGTCCCAAGAGTTCGTTGGGCCTATCAACGCCGGAGTTGAGTAGGGAGGAGTAACTGTCTAGCCTCCACATGTCATCCCTTGGTGATTTTCGTCGCTGGCCCCAACGGTCTTCGTCGACGGCTCCAAGGGTTCCATCGTGGATCATCCAGCAAACACATCGCCAACACTCTGGTGGACCTAGTTACCTTCCTTGACACTGCCAATTGGGTTCCCCCACGACCACTACGCATCTGCCCCCCTTTTCTTCTCCTCAATGAACTCCCTCTTTGTCTATCTCTAATCTTCCCTCAGTCATTTGCCCTCATAGCCCTTCCTCTGATCTATTTCTTGTTGTCTCCATGTGCATATTTGATGTTTTGAAGTTGACAAAATGAGTCTATGTTGAATCAATTGGTCACGTATACTATATGTGTTTATATGTGAGATTATTAAGGAAGTTCATGATTCACTTAACCATGTTCCAAATTATATGTGCAAATGAGCTTTACAGGGTTTACATGGTGTCTAGAGTAAACATATAAGAGGCCAAGGTGAGTGGTTAACTTTTTCATATGTTAGAATTTGAACTGGCCTGATTACTGCACTTTTGCAGGAAATTGGTCGACTGACCTAAAGAAAGTGGTCGACCGATTATGGGAAGCCAACCGATTGATGAAGGAGCTTCTGATTGATGAAGTCAAGCTCCAATCGATTAATGAAGTCAAGCTCCAATCGATTGAAGAACAAGAGGCCTATCGATTGAAGAACAAGGCCCAATCGATTGATGACCAAGCAGGAAATCAGATGACCGATTTGAGGATTTCGGTTGACCGACCTAGCCAGTGCTATTTTGTGTTGGGACAGTCACTAAATCTGTTGTGACCCTAGATATTTATACCCAATAAGGCTCCATATCAAGACCCGCCTTACGCGAACAGATCGAAGTCTCGTCAGGGATAACTCACACAAGTGTCTAGTAAGAATGTAAAAGACAACCACAAGAATATAAGACACAGGAAAGTACATGTTCTCATATTCATTCACAACACATTAAATTGTCTCAATACATTATTACATATCCAAGAGAAAAAGTACAATTACCTGGGGCATACCCCAAGGGAGCATAAGCTCACACTAACATGACTACAACTCAACTGCTGGTGGTACAAGTCTGCCACAAATGCCACTATGAGCCAACACACGGCTAGCACCTGAAAAGAACTGTAAGGGAGTGAGCCACAACAAGTCACTGGCACAGCAGGGACCTCCCAAAAACAACAACTGAAATTTGAAGAGACCTCAACACAAAGGGTCTCACTGGCGACACCGATAGCCAAACCACAACATTATCACATTAAACGTAATTAAACTGCAATTAAATAAAACCCACTATCTAATATAGTCTGCAGAAACTAAAGAACCAAGATGATTGGTACAGAAACACCAGACCACAAGAATTATAGTAATGCCTAGGCCACAAGCCTCACAGGCAAACCACAAACACAAGGGTAACAACACTGCCAACAGGGAGCTAGTCCACTATACCCTAAAACAACAAACACCCCTGAAGACTACCCTCAAATAGGTACAACACAACAGGTGGAAGGTCCTACAACACGACCTCCACAGAGCACAGCTCCACCTCAACACCTGAAAAGGCTAGTACACGGCGTACCATGACAAACGGTTACCTACGAAGGGTACATATACCTACCACCATAAGGAACCACCAACAAACCATAATCACACACAAAACCTCAACACAACTGTGCCTCTAACAAGGCACACTATAGCGAGTCAAACCACAGCCGGTGAGTCAGCACTCATAAGCCACAACCACTGGCAAAGCAGGATTTGGAAAGAACGACGTCACCACATGAGAATGAAATACTGGTTCATGATGCCAGTATCCAACCCGAACAGCACAGCACAAGAACTACCTCTCAGCCTCGCAGTCAAAGACGAAAGGTCCAACTACCACTCCACAAACACATAGTAAAGCCAAAGAATAGTGGAGACCAACCAACACCACACCTGCAGACCACACACAACTGTAGGCCCATGCCTGGCACTTTTAGGGACTCTAGCCTAAGCTCCCTAAAGTGAGGCACTAGAAAACTGGACTAGATGGTGTCCAGTACGTCTACTGGTGTCCGTCCCCCCAACCACGAGTGCGCTACAAGCGACCGCACACCTACAAACACGAGTCACTGTCCACTATCGTCTTTCCCTCCACCGGACGTACAACTCAAACTCATAATTGAGGGTGTCCAGGAAGACGACACAGACCTTTATAGTACACACTGTGAACTTGGGATACTTGACTGGAGAGGCATTTAGGAATAAGCGTCGACCACCAAACTCGGCAAACACACAAACCATGTCAATCACTTAACATAACTATAAAACTTAAACCACGATATACATACCATAATTAGCTTGTCACTGGTCACCATGTGACCTCCAAGCAACTATACACTATACACATGAACCACATAAACACATATTAACCTTGCCTATCATTGGTCATCACATGACCTCCATAGCAACACTATACCACAATGAACATTAACCACATAATTAGCATAAGAACATAATTAACTTAATTCACTAACTAATCATGGTTCAAACCATTAAACGTATAACATGTTTTACTAACATTCATTAACTCAAAACAACTTAAAATAACCTTAAACAACCATGGCTAGGTCCACAGAAAACCATCATAGCCCAACCACCACAAACAGACCTCGAAAGCTAAAATGCGACCAACACAGGCGTCGCCTTTAAGAATGCGACGACCTGACCAGACACAATTACCATATCGCGACGGCCCGATATGTGGCTTTCAGGCCAAATGGTCAAACCGATAGTCAAAGTGCAAATCGTGATGGGACGATACGTCGTGACTAAGACCAAACTATATCATACACAGAATCGCGATGAACCATGCCGACGCGTTCAATAAGAACGCTATGGGTCGCGTCTAGACCAGTCGGTCCTACCAAATCGGAACACATGAATGCGACAGCCCAAGGCGTCGCGTTCCAAACCAAAACACGACGGTTCAGTCCGTCACCTTCTCAGGTAGGCGGCTGAAACTTTCTTCCTCTTCCAGAAACTCGTTCCACACACCATACCAATCACACAAAAGCTCATGAAACGAAGATTGAGCTACCACATGCTTTCCTACCATGCCTTTAAAGCTGTAAACCAATTGATTAACACCAAAGAAAAGGGGAAGTCTCCCTACCAACTCAAAGAACCCGCAAAATGCGTTAACCACCACATCGTCAACTCACCCACGCTCCGAACTCCTTCCTCGCGTGGACCCCGCGCCGTACGAACCACTAGACACTAAAGAATGGCTTAGGAGCTCTGCAGCAGCTCCCCCTCACACCAGACAGAGCTCCTCTACTCTGTCTGGTTGAAATAGAGCAATTAAACACTCAGTCAAAATTGCGATGGAGGCATACGTCGTGTTTACAACATGTAAAAGGCGACCACTGTAGCAACCTGAATTTTACGAAAAATAAAAAATTTAAATAAAGAATTTAAAACCTGGCTAAATGGATATTAAACAGAGCATTAAATAAAACATTAGATGGAAAAGAGTAATGGGCTTTGCTTAATGGATCTTCTAGAAATTATTGGGTCAAAAATAAGAATTATAAAAGAGAATAATAGGAAAATACCCTAAATTCGTAACTAAATTATTACCTAAATAGAAAAGAGGTAGTTAATGCATTAAATAGGAAGTTTGAGTAGGAGTTGGATTCCTAAACCTACCCCATATGGATTAGCACGAATTTGGATCTCTTCCAAGTCTAAATAGGGATTGGAAAGCTTGGAGGGAGGTTAGAAAAGAGGAATTCGGAATTAATAGGAGTTAGAGTCCTATTAGGAAATAGAAAGAGGAGAAGCTTAAATACTCCTAAAAACCCTCATGGCCGACCCAAGCTCGTGCCAAAGGATTCCTGGACCAGGAGGAGGAGAGGCCAAGGAGGAGGAGATTTCGTGGGAAGAAGAAGCTTTCAAGCTCTCAACCCCGTTCTTCAAGTTCTAGCCCTAGAAGATAAATTGAGTCAAAGGTAGGCATTCTCACAAGCATAAACCATGAAACTTTTTCTGTAGGATGTCATCTATCAGGAACGAAACCCTCAAGTTTCATAATTTTCCATCGAGTATATCTTTAGTTCTTGATTTTTCATGTTCTGCAACTCTTATGACCCCGAACCTTCATGCTTAATTCATATCTCTTGCATACTCTATCTCATGCCTCCATATTTTTATGGGAGATACTGATGCATGATAGACATCTTTTGCCCCTAAAAGGCCTAAATTTCGTTGAGCATGTTACTCGAAATAAATCGATCTTATTCCCTGTAGCATGTTCTATGTTACTTGTTCTTGTTCGTCCTCAAACCATGTTCAAACCATGCTCTCTCTCGAATTCCTATTTACTGGAAGTACTCTCGCATGTCTAGTTTCATTTGCCCCTGATTTCATGATTTTTCATCATGTATACAATTAGTTATGATTTTCTGAACTACCCTATGTCAAAAAGGCAAGTTTCTGGACCGCAATCCAAGACAGAGCAGAACTCTGTCAGACCCAGGCCACGGACTGAGAAAGCGACTGCCCGACACGTCGCCTTCTCAAACCCGTCGCGACGCCCTTCTTGTCGCGTTCGCGACGCCCTTATTCAATGTGCAATGGTTTGATGTCTAGTACTTGCTCTATACCTTTTCTTGCAACTGCCTTCGCGCTCCGATATTCCGCGTTGGGGCGTGACAGTTTTGTGGTATCAGAGCCTAGGTTATCTTAAGTATAGGGTGATCTAGGTTGACCAGCCTCGACTAAGAGTCAGTAATCCTACCTATGAGAGATGTGGGTAGAACCATGGGTAATCAGCTAAAATAAACTCACACACGCACAAATTAAACTTTTAATCAGCATTAAACTATCAAACTATTTTGTAGGAACTAACCAGCTACAATGACTGCGGAACATGCTCAGATGAGAGGCATGCAACAATCCCTCCAGGAACTGACTCGTGCCATACTACAAGCCACCCAGCAAGGCGGTGGTAACCGGGGGGAACAACCAGGTGCAGGCGAGCTGCATCGTAACTTCAGGGGTCTGAACCCGCCTAGGTTCAGTGGGTCTACGGATCCAGATGACGCGGAGCACTGGCTAAAGGAAACGGAAAGGATTTTCCGTGTAATGCAATGTGCGGACGGAGATAAGCTTCTATTAGCAACATTCCAACTGGAGAAGGATGCCCGCGCATGGTGGGAGTCGGTGGAAGCCACAAGGATAACGGCCAATTTACTTGGACCGAATTAAGGAAGCTTATAATGCTAAGTACTTCTCTGAACGAGTACAAGAAAAGAAAGCTGCTGAATTCGCTGCTCTTAAACAGCGGAGTTTGACAGTAGCCGAATACGAAGCCCAGTTTTCTAGACTGGCAAAATATGCTGCACATCTGACCAACACTGAGAGAATGAAGGCTAAGCGCTTTCTAAATGGCCTTAAGCCTCAGTACATTACCCAACTGGCACCACTCGAGATACAAACTTATGCCGAGATGGTTAGGAAGGCCCAGGTACTAGAAGATGCTACGGACTTCACTGACCGTATCAAGGGGAAGTTCGTAAAGAAAGAAATAACATCAGGACCAGCATCTGCCAAGCCGACAATGGCAAAAAGCGCCCTTCCACCCAACTGAGGGATCCAGCCAAGAACGGAAACCCAAGGTTTTCGTACCCAACACTCCAACAAAGAGCCACTGCAAACACTGTGACAAGCCTGGTCACACCGCTGATGAGTGCTGGAGAAAAGCCGGAGCGTGTCTGCGCTGCGGAAGTCATGAGCATCGCATACCCGAGTGCCCGATGCTGAAAGAAAATGAGAGGCGCCCTGCTATGCCTAAGAAACAAGGCAGGCTGCAAGCCCTACACAATGAAGAAACCATCGAGGAAGGTGGCGTGGTGGAAGGTACCCTGCGAGTCTTTTCCTTGCCAGCATTTGTGTTATTTGATACTGGTGCTACTCATTCATTTATATCTCAACACTTTGCTAAAACCCTAACTGCAAAACCTACAACCATGGGTGGTGAATTCTCTGTCACAACACCCTTAGGGGAGAAGGAGAAATTAAACCAATACTTTCCATCCGCCGATGTAATGATCGGAGACCTTAACCTAAAGGCCGACCTGGTATGTATGTCCATGGAAGGGTATGACGTCATATTGGGAGCCGACTGGCTGTCCACATATGGGGCAAGCGTCGATTGTAAGAAAGGAAGGGTAACGTTTAGTGACTTTCCTAAATTAGCATTTACTGGAATTAGACATAAGAAGCGGATGTCCTAGTCTCCGCCTTAAAAGCCCATAACATGATAAGGAAAGGAGGATGTTTTGCTTTCCTTGCTGCCGTCATAGTCGAAAAGAAGGGTTCAAAAATAGAAGACATCCACATAGTCCAGGACTACCCAGATGTATTCCCTGAAGACTTACCCGGAGTTCCCCCTGAACGTGACGTCAACTTCGCCATGAGTTGACTCCTGGAGCTGCCCCGGTGTCGCGTCAACCGTACCGGATGTCGCCTGCCGAATGAATGAAAGAACTAAAAGCACAACTGATGGAGCTGCTAGAAAAGGGGTTCATCAGACCAAGTACCTCCCCTTGGGGAGCACCTGTGCTATTCGTCAAGAAGAAAGATGGATCGATGAGGCTGTGCATCGACTATCGACAACTCAATCAGCTTACCATCAAGAACAAATATCCATTGCCTAGGATCGACGAACTATTCGACCAAATTTCTGGAGCGCAATATTTCTCCAAGATCGATCTTCGATCTGGCTATCACCAAATGAGGATCAAGGATGACGATATCTTCAAAACAGCTTTCAGGAGCAGGTATGGACATTACGAATTTGTTGTTATGCCTTTTGGTCTAACCAATGCTCCTGCAGCCTTTATGCAACTCATGAACAGCATATATCGGCCATACCTTGACAAATTTGTGGTCGTCTTCATCGACGATATCCTCATATATTCCAAGACCAAGGAAGATCATGAAGAACACTTGAGGACTGCACTGCAAGTCTTACGAGACAACAAACTATATGCAAAATTAAGCAAGTGCGAGTTCTGGCTCGAAGAAGTGTCCTTCTTGGGCCATGTCATAACAAAGGACGGCATCTCCGTTGATCCCTCCAAAGTCGAAGCTGTACTCAACTGGGAGAGACCAACCAACGTCACCGAGATAAGAAGCTTTCTAGGACTGGCTGGTTATTACAGGCGGTTCATCAAGGACTTCTCTAAGATCGCCATACCACTCACGCGTCTGACACGAAAGGAGAATCCCTACTCCTGGAGTAAAGAGTGTGAGAAGAGTTTTCAAACTCTCAAAGACTGCCTTACCTCAGCACCCGTTCTCGCTCTACCAGTAGAGGGAGAAAGTTTCTCTGTCTACACTGATGCCTCAGGAATTGGGCTAGGCTGTGTACTAATGCAAAAGGAGAAGGTCATTGCTTATTCCTCAAGGCAATTGAAGACGCATGAAGTCAACTACCCTGTGCATGACTTGGAGTTGGCTGCCGTGGTCTTCGCATTAAAGATTTGGAGACACTATCTCTATGGCGAGCAATTCACTGTCTACTCAGACCATAAAAGTCTGAAGTATTATTCTCTCAGAAAGAACTCAACATGAGGCAGAGAAGATGGTTAGAATATCTAAAGGACTTCGATTTCAACATCCAGTACCATCCAGGTAAGGGAAACGCCGTGGCTGATGCTCTTAGTAGGAAGCCAATGGCATCTATCTCAAGTCTAGTCCTTGGCGAGATGCAATTACTTGAACAATTCGCGAGGCTAGACTTAAATATTGAACATAGGGATGATCATGTTTTGATTGCCAATCTCAAGATCCAATCCGATCTGCTGGAGGAAATCAAGATGCAGCAGGACAACGATCCATTCTTGGTTCGTGTCAAGGAAACCTTAGCAGACAGACTGGATTTTGCCATGACTGAAGATGGAAGGTTAGTATTCCAAGGGAGAACTTGTGTCCCAGACAACGAAGCCCTAAAAAGGAAACTAATGGATGAAGCTCATCAAACAAAGTACACTATTCATCCAGGAGGTACCAAAATGTATCAAGACATGAAAAGAACATTTTGGTGGCCGAATATGAAGAGGGAAGTAGCGAGCATGTAGCTCATTGCCTCACATGTCAGCAAGTAAAAGCGGAACACCTGCGCCCTGCCGGTGTACTCAGACCGCTAGATATTCCGGAATGGAAAGGGGAAAGCATTGGCATGGACTTCATCATGGGTTTACCTAAGACTCGTGGTGGGCTCGACGCCATATGGGTCATCGTTGACCGGTTGACCAAATCGGCGCACTTCTTACCCATAAAGAGTACATGGTCTGTGGAGGTGCTAGCTGCATTATATGTCAAGGAGATCGTGCGGTTGCACGGTATTCCGTCATCTATTATCTCAGATCGAGATCCAAGGTTCACCTCTCATTTTTGGAAAGGTCTGCAAACTGCCCTTGGTACGAAGCTTAATTTTAGTACTGCCTTTCACCCGCAGACTGATGGGCAAACTGAGAGGACAAATCAAATTGTAGAAGACATGTTAAGAGCCTGCATTATAGATTTCAATGGTCATTGGAATGAACACTTACCCTTGATTGAGTTCGCCTATAACAACAGTTACCAGGCGAGTATTAAAATGGCACCATTGAAGCACTTTATGGCAGGAATTGTAGATCTCCTGTGTGCTGGAATGAAGTAGGAGAACAACAATGGTTAGGACCTGACATGGTACAAAGTACAACCCGGGATATACAGATGATACGAGATCGACTCAAGATTGCTCAGTCTAGACAGAAGAGCTATGCTGATAAGAGAAGACGAGATCTGGAATTTCAAATAGGAGATCATGTGCTATTAAAGGTATCTCCTACCCGTGGTATTCAAAGATTCGGAGTAAAGGAAAACTTAGTCCAAGATTCATTGGTCCTTTCGAAGTGCTTGAAAGGATTGGTGAAGTTGCTTACAGACTGGCCTTGCCACCCAATTTGGCAAGTGTGCACAATGTCTTCCATGTCTCCATGCTTAGAAAGTATGTGTATGATCCTAGCACATCATTCGCCATGATGATCTGGTGTTAAACAAGGACATGACGTATGAAGAGAAACCGATCAAGATATTGGACCGGAAGGTGCAACAACTCAGAAATCGTCCCATTCACGTGGTGAAAGTTATGGAATAACCGCGGAGTGGAAGAAGCATATGGGAACCCGAAGGAATTATCAGACGCGACTACCCGGATCTATTCGGTAAGTCATTCTCTCCTGTAAGGTCATATGAATTGGGGACCAAATTCTTTTAAGTGGGGAGGATGTAGCAACCTGAATTTTTCGAAAAAAAAAAAATTTAAATAAAGAATTTAAAACCTGGCTAAATGGATATTTAAACAGAGCATTAAATAAAACCCATTAGATGGAAAAGAGTAATGGGCTTTGCTTAATGGATCTTCTAGAAATTATTGGGTCAAAAATAAGAATTTATAAAAGAGAATAATAGGAAAATACCCTAAATTCGTAACTAAATTATTACCTAAATAGAAAAGAGGTATTTAATGCATTAAATAGGAAGTTTGAGTAGGAGTTGGATTCCTAAACCTACCCCATATGGATTAGCACGAATTTGGATCTCTTCCAAGTCTAAATAGGGATTGGAAAGCTTGGAAGGAGGTTAGGAAAGAGGAAATTCGGAATTTAATAGGAGTTAGAGTCCTATTAGGAAATAGAAAGAGGAGAAGCTTAAATACTCTCCTAAAACCCTCATGGCCGACCCAAGCTCGTGCCAAAGGATTCCTGGACCAGGAGGAGAGGCCAAGGAGGAGGAGATTTCGTGGGAAGAAGAAGCTTTCAAGCTCTCAACCCCGTTCTTCAAGTTCTAGCCCTAGAAGATAAATTGAGTCAAAGGTAGGCATTCTCACAAGCATAAACCATGAAACTTTTTCTGTAGGATGTATCATCTATCAGGAACGAAACCCTCAAGTTTCATAATTTTCCATCGAGTATATCTTTAGTTCTTGATTTTTCATGTTCTGCAACTCTTATGACCCCGAACCTTCATGCTTAATTCATATCTCCTTGCATACTCTATCTCATGCCTCCATATTTTTATGGGAGATACTGATGCATGATAGACATCTTTTGCCCCTAAAAGGCCTAAATTTCGTTGAGCATGTTACTCGAATTAAATCGATCTTATTCCCTGTAGCATGTTCTATGTTACTTGTTCTTGTTCGTCCTCAAACCATGTTCAAACCATGCTCTCTCTCTCGAATTCCTATTTACTGGAAGTACTCTCGCATGTCTAGTTTCATTTGCCCCTGATTTCATGATTTTTCATCATGTATACAATTAGTTATGATTTTTGAACTACCCTATGTCAAAAAGGCAAGTTTCTGGACCGCAATCCAAGACAGAGCAGAACTCTGTCAGACCCAGGCCACGGACCTGAGAAAGCGACTGCCCGACACGTCGCCTTCTCAAGCCCGTCGCGACGCCCTTCTTGTCGCGTTCTCAACGCGACAGGACACCCGTCGCGTTCTGGCCGCCTGAGCAAGACAGCTCTGTCGCCTTCTGTGTAACCCCCTGTCGCGATCTGCTCTGCTCCTGTCGCCTTCTATACAGGCCTATGTCGCCTTCTCAGAGTTTTGCCTGAAAACCCATGAAAAATATTTTTGTCACTTTCTAAATAATCCTTACGCCTTCTTACCGTTATACCCCCAGTAAAAACCCTACTTAAAAATGGTGCTATATTGAATGATTTAAAATACATGTTCACGACTTATTTCTATCTATGATTTCTCTTGCACTTGCACACACTTGAACCATCCATTTATGGCTGAAATCTTGCAGAAAATATCTCATAATGTATCTGGTAAATTACCGAAATAAGTATAGTAATTGCCCTATTTTAAAGGACTTGTATTCGTTTCTTGCGTTGTTTATATACCGATATCGACGCTCCACTGTTCTAGAATTCCTCTAGAACGTCGAGCACATGTTTTATATACACACTTTACTTGGCTTGTGGTGAACTCTCCGTCGGATATTCCTTTCGCCGGACTAGTGAACTCTTGCACAAGGCCTCCATAAGTCTCCTCTGATCATGGATTCCCACATGGTCGACGAGCCGGTTGTACCCTAATACCTACGATACCCTTTAGGGATCTATATGATCCAAACGGCTATTAGAGATTCACTCTCGTCTTAAATCACGCCGGACCTCTGGACCTGTGCATAACAAGGCCAGTGGTAGGGTCGTGAGTTCCACCTGACTGCCAACACCAAGTGCGCGTGTTGTGCAACAACTGTTACTATGGCCTGATTACTCGACGTATTACGTGCAATGTCCATTATCTCTCATCTATACTCTACTCGCTCACCTATTCACGTTCACTCCACTATCTCGTCTATCATCTAGTGCTCTTATCTATTTCTTGGTACTCTATACTGGCCATTGACTGATTGTCTAAAGATAAACAATATAACCAATGCCTGGCAATAAATAAAGGGCCCGATCTGGTCCTGGGATGTGCGCCCGAAAGTGCTAGTGCCCATGGGAGTTAAATGATCAGAGTGTTTGGCATTACACTCAAGTGCTATCTATCTCGACTATCTATATGACAATCAAAAACACAAACGTGCTATACTCTCTCGATGTCTAGAATGACAAACAAGTGCTATTCTCGTCGTGCTATTACTATACTTGTGCTAGTTGTGCTATGGCCATTCTGCTATTCGTGCTATACTCGATACTTGTGCTATTTTGGAAACTATACTCGCTCTCGTGCTATTGTTCTATCTCTTGCTATATTTTGACTCTCTTGTACCTACTATCTCTAGACACTCTGCCATTTAATGCGTTAAATATTTAAAGCCTGCTTGAGCCTGAGATTTAAGTCCTACTGGGCGTTATCGCTCACCCTACGTTATTTGATGTTGTGTTCTCAGGTGAGACCAAGGATGACACATACACTCACGAGGAAGGGAATGACCAAGAGTGAAGCCAGGAGTACCCTTGAGTCATCTTAGAGTTCTAGTTAGTTATTTTCTTTTATTGCAATGTAATTGGGCCCTGTAGAATGGCTCTGATATTAGTGGTTGTAACTAGACACAGAAAAGTTATTAATGAGAAAGATTTACTTTAGCATTATTCAATGTGCAATGGTTTGATGTCTAGTACTTGCTCTATACCTTTTCTTGCAACTGCCTTCGCGCTCCGATATTCCGCGTTGGGGCGTGACAACCACCCTCACCATCGCCAATTGGAACTCAGTGCGCCACACATCATAAAGGCGGTGTGAAGAACACGACGTCCTGCTCCATCGCGTTCACAACTTGTGAACCTGTGCGTTGTTTGGGCTAAAACATCTGGCCCACAATGCCCACAAAACGCACGGAGACCACAAGCAAGGCTCAATGACCACACATTGGCCAAGAGCACCACACTAGAACCACTAAAACACAGATCCAAACAATCGTGCCGTTAAAAAATCATTCGATCGACTTGGCAAAATCGAACGATCAATTTAGTGTTGTTTCTAAAGCAGAAGAAGAAGAAGAAGAAGAAGAAGAAGAAGACGAAGAAGTAGTAGAAGAAGACCATCTATGAAGCTATGTCCAGAATCCAACAATCGATCTGGAGAAATCGACTGATTAATTACAGAAACATAGTTTCCATATTTGGATAGGTCTCTTTCCAAGTTTGGATTAGGATGAGATTTCCTTTAGATCCATGGTCAAGATCATGACTTCGGCAAGTGGATATATAAAGGAAGGCGTAACGACCCTCTTCATACCGGTACGATTATACCAATCCCCATCAGTACAAAAGGCGTCATTACAGTGAGATAATAACCCAACACTAAACGATAGGTTGATATATGTTGGGTTCTCATATTGGAGAATATTGGGTTACAACAAGTGCTTAAATGTTTTTGATGATGAGCGATACTAATTGATGTTATGTTTGTTTTTTATGATGAACATTTCATGAACAAGACAAAATTGATGTGTTATGAATGTGTGAAACATGATGAGAATGACAATTGGATGCAAATGAAACACATGCTTTATATGTTCATTATATCTCACTAATTATGTCTTTTAATGTAGGTGTGAATGTACACAAGACAAGCCCAAAATCTAAGTGCAAAAGAACAAGACAAGTTGCTGAAATAGTGCACCTGTCAACAGATGAATAGTGCATCTGTCAACAGATGAATAGTGCATCTGTCGACAGATGATTTTCGCCTGTCGACAGATCCACTCAGAAATCTATTTCCAGAAAACCCAGTCTTCTGGTTCTTGTAAACCTATCAGCATCTGTCGACAGCAGCAAGTCGGCTGTCGACAGACGGAGTTTTCTGAAGATCTAATGGCCGGGATATGATCTATATTTTGGTGTTTCATTTTAGCACGACTCTCTATGCTTGGACACCACTATATATGGATCATATGAGGCTATTTTCGCAGCAACGAGCCACCATACCAAAACCCTAAGCAAAGGTCAAGAAGAAGGCTTTCTTCCTACTGCCCTACTTCATCTCTTTGCCCATAACAAAGAAGAACAACCTTCCAAGTGGAGTTGAAGCCGGTTCGTCCATGGTTCAAGCTTCTCCATCAACTGATACTTGTCAAGACGAAGCTTGGAGTCTTCTGGATGACCAACGAGAAGAGATCTACATCGGGATTTGATTCTTCATCTCAAAACTCTTCTCTTTTCACTACTTTCATATATCTGTGTGTGTGTACTGATTTGAGATCAGTACGTGGATGTTGTGGAAGTGTGGATTGTTGTTCTAATTGTGTTATTACATTAGACAACGTGTGTGTGGTGTGTGGATCAGATCAAGGCTAGAGGATCTGATCTTTTGTGGACTTGATCTAGCGCGTGTGTGTGTGGTTGAGCCGTTGTGCTCGTGTGTGTGTGTTGTACTCAATTGTAGACTAGTGTGTCCTCACTGTGTGGGGGGTGGACGTAGGAGTCACGTGGTGTGATCTCCGAACCACCTAAAAATCCCTTGTGCACTGTGGTTTGACTTGTGGTTTGCATTGTGTTGCGCTAGATGCATGCATAGGGATTTCGTCTACACACTAACTGTTAATTTATTCACACACATTACATCAGATCAAAGGGGTTTTGATTGAGTAGATCTTTTAACCCGAAGTAGTTTTTAAATTGCTTAAGTTTCCACAACAAATCTATTTAACCCCCCTTCTAGCTTTGCCATCACCGAGTATCCGATCCCAACAATTGGTATCAGAGCAGGTTTTCTGTTCATCGATTGTGATTTGGCATATCTATTTATGTGTGCTTAATTGCTCTGATCGGGTTTATAATTGATTCTTAACTAATCTGATTACTTTGTTGGTTGGTTTATTTATCTACAACATACTCAGAAATATGTCTGAGTTCTCGAGTATCATAAATAGACCAATGTGTATTGAGTTTGATAACCATGTTGATAAAATGCAGGACTCGTTTAAGAAGACAAGCAAGATTGCAAATAAAGCCAAAGACAAATGCTTCATGGATCATGGCAGCTCCAGAGGTTCTTCTAGTTCAGACAAATCTGAAAGATCATATCTGTCAGAGATGTCAAGAAACTCTTAAAGGTCAGGTAAATCCAATTCAGACTCATTTGACGCATCAATATCTAATTCTGATTCAGAGGATGACATATCCTATGATGAATTGATAGAATGCTATGAGCACTTGTCCAATCAGTTTAAGAAGGTAAAAGCTCAAAACAAGAAGTTAAAAGAAAAATTGGAGAAGAACGAAATGATAATTGATAATGCTCAAGCATTCTATGAAGAAAATCGAAAACTAAAAATGGAGAATGAAAAATTGGAAAATGAAGTCAGAGACTGTGAAAACAAGTTTTCTAAATTGAAAGAAGATCATGATCAGGTGGAATCTGAAATTTTGGATTTGAAAAAAGAAAATGAAAAATTGATTGATCATAATGAAAGTCTCAAATTTGATAATGATCAATTGAATAAACAAATCTCCAATATGGCTCATGATCATCAAATAAATGAGAAGTGCAACCAATTTGTTGATGAAAACAATCATCTTAGAAAGGGAATTGCTGAGTTGGAAAAATAAGTTGTTCAAAGTGAAATTGAAAAGAACAAGAATTCTGTTGCACCTAAAGAAAAATTTGTTCAGATTCATGTTCAGAAAAATGTTCAAGAACAAAATAAAAAATTGAATAAAAATGCTGCAAAAAGGAAAAATCATGCCTCAATTCAAAGTCAGAAAAGGAAAATGGAAAAGAAAACAGGAGTCTACAAGGTCTCCACATCTCCTCTAGCAGCCCACAAAGCTTCAAGGCAATCTCCAACACCACATCATGCCAAGAGATACCAAAGGGTACCACCTCCTTCTTCTCAACCCAAGGGTGATCAAAGGTACTCTAAAGGACCTCAGAGATTCCAACAAATGCATTCATACTGTGGTAAGATTCAGGTAAATGCTCAACCCATTTGTTTTAAATGCAATAGGCCTGGTCATCTTGCTAAACTCTGCTGGAATAAAAATCAGCACTGTCATAATCATGCCAAACCAGTCCAATGCTTCACATGTCATAAAATTGGTCATATTTCTAAGAACTGTTGGCATAAAAACCATGATTCTGTGCATGCTTCAAAGCTCCATAATAATCCATGAGTTCATACACACAAGGATAAACATCATGTTCATAAAGATCAAAAATTTCATGTATCTATGAATAGGAAAACTGCACAAAACAATAGATATCCAAAAACCAAATCACTTTGGATTCTAAAATCTTCATTGTTAGATCCTAACATTAATGTCATTGCAGGACCCAAGCAAGTGTGGGTCCCAAAACAAGCTTGATCAACAAGCTGAGATGTCTTGCAGTAAAAAATTAGAAATTAATTCATGCCATTGGCTGTGCAAGGCAAGAAATGATGGAGAACAAAGGTAAATTTTTATTGAGACTATGATTGAAGACTGTTCAGGTAAAATCTCTTTATCACTTCAGTTTTGAACTACAAGAATTGAAATGGATTTTGAATTCCATCTGAGCAATGAAAATATGTTTTTGATGCCATCCCCAAATAACAATGCTTCTTAGCAATTGGAACAATGATAAATTTGAGGAAAAATGGATCTTTTATGAAGTGACTATTTGGTATATCAAATGATGAAATGTGGAAAAACAAGTTATGCGTGTTTGAAAACTATCATTATGCGTGAGTAAAATACTCCGCCAAGTACCAAAAGTCATGTAATGCATAAGGCTAGTTGAGTGCTTAATAATGTGTGAATTGCTTGATACATTTACTATGCATGTGTTATGGGGGAGTAATTTTGAAAGTGCTCATATGCTCATGAATGCTCATGAAATCTATGTGCAAATGTTTGTCATGAATGTATATATATCATGCTTGAATGTTGTCTCATCACATGCACATCTTATGGGAGAGTAAGTTCAAGGTAGGTTGAGTGAAATACTTGAGAGAAACCCTTCATATTCATTGTGTCATTACTTCTCAAAATCTTGTTCTTCATGTCACTCAATTCTATGCCTCAACACTGATTTTCTCAAGTATCTGTCGACAGGCACTATCACATCTGTCGACAGACATGCTTTCCCAGAACCAAGCCTTTCAGGCTTGTGTGCATCTGTCGACAGGCACTATCACATCTGTCGACAGATACACATTTTCTGTGAATTCTTCATCCTTTCTTCATGAGTATGTTTCCATTATTGATGCAAGGGGAGAATTTGGGCTTAATATTCATTGCAACCTTTCATATTCACATAGTATCAAAGACATTGAATTAATCACAATGATTTTGATATAATATTTTGTGCTTGAGTCTAGGTTGTGTCATCTAGAAAACATTGATCAAATCTAATGATTTTAACCTAACTCACTCGAATAACTCCCTTGTGGATGATCATGTTCTTTATGGATTCACAAGAAAGAAGGTTTTTGAACTTAATGTCTTTACATTGGCCTTTGACCTTAATAAACCTTTTGAACTTGATTTTCTGACTTAAAAAAAAGAGAAAAGCTACCTATTTCTAAAGTCAAAAATTAAAAAAAACAAATATGTGAATGGGACACGGGCATCACAAATGTCTGTCTTCGCGTCAAAAAGTCCTTTCATTATCTCTGGATAATGGTATGATGGTCACTCACACTGAGTAACTGGGGGTATGGGCATCCCTCATGTCTACCTTCATGTCAAAAGGTAAAAGTGATCCTAATTACCACTTTTCCCACATAAACTTGACAAAAGAAATTGTTTAAATGCTAGAAATGGAGTGGAGCCTCCTAGACTTAAATCAAGGGCAATGGGTTGTCTATTGTCAATTGTTCATGTAGACATTGCCTTCATTTACCAACTGAACATCACCCACTAAGGTATATGATTTTCTTCAATGGTTTTATTCAAAAGGGTTATCTCATTTTCATGTGTTTTTGAACAATGTATTCTAAATGCTATAACTTGAGATTCTCGGAGTATTATCTCTTAACCATTGTAGAATTTTTATGTGTCTTAATACTAGTGTTCATGACATTTTGTAGTGGGTATCAACCTATTCTCAACCTTGCAATCTCATTTGAACACTCATTCCCCACTCATATCTTTCACAATTCAGTTGAGAGTTCAAGTAGCTCTTTACTTCATTCTTTTACTTGTGTGCACTCATTATCTTTTTGAATGTTGTCAAAAGGGGGAGAAACTTCAATTGTGCATAATAGAAAATTTTGTCATCATGAAAAAGGGGGAGAATGTTGGGTTCCCATATTGGAGAATGTTGGGTTACAACAAGTGCTTAATGTTTTTGATGATGAGCAATACTAATTGATGTTATGTTTGTTTTTGATGATGAACATTTCATGAACAAGACAAAATTGATGTGTTATGAATGTGTGAAACATGATGAGAATGACAATTGGATGCAAATGAAACACATGCTTTATATGTTCATTATATCTCACTAATTATGTCTTTTAATGTAGGTGTGAATGTACACAAGACAAAGTCCAAAATCCAAGTGCAAAAGAACAAGACAAGTTGCTGAAATAGTGTACATGTCAACAGATGAATAGTGCATCTGTTGAGAGATGATTTTCGCCTGTCGACAGATCCACTCAGAAATCTATTTCCAGAAAACCCAGTCTTCTGGTTCTTGCAAACCTGTCAGCATCCGCCGACAGCAGCAAGTCGGCTGTCGACAGACGGAGTTTTCTGAAGATCTAATGGCCGGGATATGATCTATATTTTGGTGTTTCATTTTAGCACGACTCTCTATGCTTGGACACCACTATATATGGATCATATGAGGCTATTTTCGCAGCAACGAGCCACCATACCAAAACCCTAAGCAAAGGTCAAGAAGAAGGCTTTCTTCCTGCTACCCTGCTTCATCTCTCTGCCCATAACAAAGAAGAACAACCTTCCAAGAGGAGTTGAAGCCGGTTCGTCCGTGGTTCAAGCTTCTCCATCAACTGATACTTGTCAAGACGAAGCTTGGAGTCTTCTGGACGACCAACGAGAAGAGATCTACATCGGGATTTGATTCTTCATCTCAAAACTCTTCTCTTTTCACTACTTTCATATATCTGTGTGTGTGCATTGATTTGAGATCAGTACGTGGATGTTGTGGAAGTGTGGATTGTTGTTCTGATTGCGTGTTTGCATCAGACAACGTGTGTGTGGTGTGTGGATCAGATCAAGGCTAGAAGATCTGATCTTTTGTGGACTTGATCTAGCGTGTGTTTGTGTGGTTGAGCCGTTGTGCTCGTGTGTGTGTGTTATACTCAATTGTTGACTAGTGTGTCCTCACTGTGTGGGGGGTGGATGTAGGAGTCACGTGGTGTGATCTCCGAACCACCTAAAAATCCCTTGTGCACTGTGGTTTGACTTGTGGTTTGCATTGTGTTGCGCTAGATGCATGCATAGGGATTTCGTCTACACACTAACTGTTAATTATTCACACACATTACATCAGATCAAAGGGGTTTTGATTGAGTAGATCTTTTAACCCGAAGTAGTTTTTAAATTGCTTAAGTTTCTGCTGCAAATCTATTCAACCCCCCTTCTAGCTTTGCCGTCACCGAGTATCCGATCCCAACAATATGTACATGAATATGCATGGGTACAACGGAATTAAAAGAAATAACTCATTCTCATTCCATCATCATCACACCATTCCACAGTCTATATAGCAAACGAAAGAAATGACAATGTCCACTTTATTACAATTCCAAAAGAAATACATTGTCTATACAAATAACATTATTCATACTATGAAAGAGAAATTACAACTATCTAGTAAACTCCACAAGAGATTACTCATGCTCGGGGATGCTTCTTGCCACTCCCTCTCCAGGTACGGGAACACCAGTCTCACCTGTACGCCGAAGTAAGTATGAGTCTAAAAGACCCAGCAAGCAATCTAAGGACACACAACCTTACACATATCACACACATACTAACTATTTAGCAATACGGAAATACATACTATCTTTTACACCATAATGAATTACATGGCACATGCTTTATACAATTATCAACATACATAAACTACCTAAACATGTTTTAGACTAACACATGCTCATTCTAAATCATGGATAATAAACATACACCTATACATTTTTTCTACACATAAAATGTCCTTTGATTCATGATTCAACTACAAATCATATCATTGCACAATTTTACCAACTTAGAACATGAAGTTATGTACAAGATAATGAACACTCCTAGCATGATATCTAACAAATTTCACTTGCACTTTTCACATTTAATTACACATTTAACTTGCTATTTTAATATAAATAATTCACAATTATACATGATATCACATTTTATTAAACATGGATTGAATGTTTAAAACATATTCAAGTCGGATGGCAACTATATACAATTGAAGCATGAAACTATGTACTAAGTAAATAGCATATCTATCATGGAATCTAGAAATTCTTTCATGTATTTATCACAATTATACTCATACTTTGCTTGCTGTTTTGACATGAATTCAATACAATCACATGGATTTACATTTATTCACATGCTATCTTATTCATTTAACAATTCCACATGCTCATCTTTCATATTGCACAGTTTACATGTTCACATACACATATTCACCTACACTACTACATGAATGTTATTAAACTATATAACATGATATTACATTAAACATATTAACATATGAATAAATACAATTTCCTTTTTACTTTGGTTTTCACATGCACTTTATAATCTCATTAATATTTACTCTCCCTTACACATCCATTCACGTATTTTCCACATAGTTTTCTCTTGTACTTTCACTTATCACATGTCGTATCATTTGCACTTACCACGTGCCACATTCACATGCCACTTTACACATTATTCACATTTTTATACTTAAGTTGCCGTGACACATAGTCCTAACTACCATCTGGAGGACGCAAGCACCCATATCATATAGCACATAGCACAAAGCACATAGCACATAGCACTTCACTTGACACATACCCACCACTTGGGCAATCTAGTGGCGAATCTTGGTAACTGTGCACATCGGGAGAAGCACTCTCCACCGTATCCAGTGGTACTTGTCCACCTCTAGGGGTTCATCCTAATGCCCTTAGGATATCTCATAACGCTGAGCCTCCCATAGGGACTTTTCTATGGTACAGCTCTCATACCTCTATGGTAGCAGTGTCAATCTCGGCTCAATTTTTACATTAGTCACATTATCACATTTATTCCATTATTTTACGCACTTGTACACACGCTTTAATTCCTTTTCACATGTACTTTGCATAACATTCACATTTCAAGTTGTGGGATTCAACCTTACTATTTAACAAGGATGAACAACTCAAAACAGAATATTAACATCCTGTTGACAACGAAATTTACATGATTAAAGTAAACATGCTCATTATAATCAATTTCACTTGTTGTAACACAAACAGTATCTACTATTGTCACATCAGTACCAAAGTTTTATTACATGTTGCATGCGGTTAGTATATCACATATCAAATTTTCCAGAATTTTCTGAATAGTAAATCAAATTTTAATAATTAAGATAGATTTCAGGCATATATCTCAAGAATTTCACTTAGTCAGATTTCATAGTAAAACAATAGTATCTACCAGTTTCAAAACATGGAAATAGTCATCGTACGAACATGGAAAATTTATAAAACCATAATATACACTGGATCTAATTCTTCAGGAAATATCATGGTCAATTCATTTTCTTTTTTTTTTGGTAAAAAGTGGTCCTCAGGGCCTCAAACTAGGAGAGTGCACCTTTCCTCAAAGAGGAAAGCTGAACTCACTCCACCAGTGAGATTCCTGGGCCGAATATAAATAAGGATAAATGACCTTACAAAGTAGGACTAGAAAGAGTCCAAAAAACCCATTCTAATATGCATAAGACCAGATTTGTCCAAAACAACTGGACCTTTACGAAGATAGGGAAGATTTGAAGCCCCCCTAAAAACATTATTAACCTTAGAGAAGACAGCAAAATTGGCCAATAATTTGTTTCCCTGTAAGCATGGTCCAGCCGATTGCCCATCTAAATGAGAGGACTTCTCACTTCTCTCCACCATCTTGTAGAGTGCCAAGAAACCTCCTTATCTGCCCGGAAAGAATTTACTAGAACCTGAGAGTCCGAGTATACAATAGAGATACGGTGCCCCATTATAGAAGCCAGACGAAGGCCATCACAAAGCGCTCTGGTTTCAGCAATCACACTAGTACCAACGCCATAAAAATGAGCAAAGGCAACCTGCACGTTGCCTTTAGAATCTCTTATACAGCCTCCTCCACCGCATATCATGGTCAATTCATGCTTATTGTCGAGTTACAAAAATTTTAATAAATAGAACTAAGTACAAAATTTCAACTTGTCCTCATGACATGACCTAATGACTGCTCCTGACCACATACAATTTTTACAGCATGCACACATATCCAGAAGTCCTATAAACACATTATAGAGATCAAGAAATACTTCTTTAAAACCTTAAAGTACTTGGCGACACAGTGTGTGCCACCAACAGTGTTAACGCCACAGTCTGATGCCGCCAACACAAAAACTTCGCGGCACACATGTGGCTGCCAACTTCATGTCTACAGACAACTCAGACAGAACACAATGCAAAGGGAATTTGGAGGTTCTAGGACACGAGAAAAATTCCGTAAAAATACTGGGACCTAAGGGGACATGAGTAGGGTTGACATCCATAGGTTACTTGCCTCAAAATACATCCACAGAGATCAAATCTTTCCGAAGAAGCCCTCCTCAGCCCAGCCAAGAAGGTGCTCCAAACCGCTTCAGATCCGGTCCTTCTGTTGATGTAGGACGATCCTCGGAGTTAGAGAAGCTTCCTTGATGTCAAGTGCACCTCCCAGTCAATGAAAATCTCTAGAAAACTCCTCCAGTCGCCGGATCCAGCCCTCTTAAGATCAGTTTCTCTCACAAAAAACCGTAACTTCCTCACAAGAGACAAAGACCTACTTGGCCCAAATCAAGTGATTTTATAGAGCTAGGTCGGTTGGGTACACATTAGGGTAGGTCTCCTACGGTTAGGGATGGGCGTCCATCGATCTGGACGCCAACTCCTCCTGGCCATGCAGTCAGCGGCATGCATGTTGCCGCCAACTGGCATCTCGGCCAGAACACAAAAATACCTCAAAATAAATGTACAATTACATCACAATAATTTAATGTGTACAGAAATAATTAAACATACATTCACCATATAAACTACATGCATTACACACTATTTATTTAAATATAATTTGTACTAATCCTAATTAAGGATAATATGCATAAAATAACATACATCTATATATGTACACAACGTAATTACAAACAATATTCATGAAACAGATAAATACAATATGCACATCCTTAATTAGACACTACATGCACATTTAAATATATTACATGCACAGAAATAAACTTACATATATCTATAAGATGCATAGCATTAACTATATATTATATGCACAACATTTCTTAAATTTAATATACATAGGATTTAAATAAGTACAATATGTATAAATTTAGCTAGCACTTATATTCACAGAAATATATATATACATACATATACCATGATAATTGAATATTTATAATATGCACAATCTAATACACACACATATATATAACAAGTAAATACCATATGCACAATATAAAATGAACAAAATTTGGGGCCTTAGAGAAGGCCTTTCCATGTGTGAAAAAGAATACACATAGTTGGAGAGTGAAGTTCTGCATCCAGGCTAGGGCAAAGGATGAACAAGCGAACTAGAGCACTTTCCAAGTGATTCCTTCAAGGATTGTTGTTTGAGTTCAAGGTGCTGGATGTTCAGAAGATCATGCATCCATAGTGCAACATCCAGGAAGGCCTGTACAATCTTCCGTGTTCTTCTCTGACATTTTTTAACCACAACAAAACATGGGATTTCTGAACTACGAGTTTCATATCTTTTTCTCTTCTATTCTTGGTTGAGAAACTGTATTCTTAACTTCTTCCAATTAAACTTTGTGTGTGTGATGTAGTTATGAGGGTTTTGACAGTGAGGCTCTTGTCATTGTTGAGACGTGTGTGTGTCTCTCTATGTGTGTGAAGTGATTGTACTCTGTATCTCCAGCCAAGTTCAGAGTAGTGTGTTGCCACCTCACGTGTGTGAGGGGTGGGCATGGGCGCACAATCCTTGTGTAGCCGAACCACCTAAATAACTCCATAATGTGGTGTGTTATTTTTTCTTCTACGTCTTTCTAGGTACGTTGTTGACTTCTGGTAATGCATCTAGTGCGATCATTTTGTTTTGGCATATCAAATTAGTAGAAAATTAAATTTAGTAGTCAACCAATTCACCTCTCCACTCTTGGTTGTTCATTGCACACATGCACTTCAATTGGTATAAAAGAAGGAGTGCTAATTTTAAGAGTGTTCATGTGTGTGCAATGGCCGACAAGAAATTTATACCAGAAGTCTACTCGATCAATCGTCCACCATATTTCGATGGTACTAATTACATATACTAGAAAAATCGCATGCATGTCTTTCTTAGAGCTCAGGACTATGAGATCTGGAAAGTCGTTAGCAACAGTCCTTAGGTACTACCAGAGGATGAAGGAAAATGGGCGGAGGATCAGATTAAAAAATCTAAGATTAATTATACTGCTATGAATATCATGCAGTGCACTATTCACCCTAATGATTATTCATGTGTCTCCATGTGCAGCTCCGCAAAAGAAATGTAGGACAATCTGAAATTCATCTACGAAGGCACCTCAGAGGTTAATGAGACCAAGACAAATATTCTAGTGTCTGAGTATGAGCTGTTTTGGATGAAGACAGAAGAAACCATCTCCGAGATGTTTGCAAGGTTTACTGCCACAACTAATGGCTTAAAGGCTCTTGGGAAGAACTATACTAGTTCTGAATTAGTCAGAAAGGTTCTCAGGTCACTGCCTCTGGCTTGGCATACCAAGGCAACGGTCATAGAGGATTCCAAGAACATGGCAGCCCTCTCACTCGAGGAACTAATTAGATCCCTGATGACATATGAGCTAAACATAAAAAGGAATGAGCCATAAGTCAAGAAAAACAAAGGAATCTCTCTCAAGGTCACATCTGCTCGTCAGGAGAGCAGCTCTAACGAAGATAACAATGTTGACGGCGATGAGGAGGAGTTGGCGATGCTCGCTAGAAAAATGCAAAATTTTCTTCGCAAAGGAATGTCATTCCCAAGCAACTCCAAGCAAAAAACATTTTTCCCCAAAAAGGTGAGAACAACAAGAAAAAGGACATCATCTGTTATGAGTGCAAAAAACCAAGCACATGTGTGGAGAACGTCCTAGTTGCAGAAAAAGCTCAAGAAGGATAAATTCAGAAAATTCAAGGCCATGCTGAGCACATGAAGCAACAAGGATTCAGACAACTCGTCCTCAAAATCTGGAGACAATATCAAAAATCTTGTCTAATAGCTCACGACAAAGATTGTAGAGGCAAGCGAGGAATCTAAATATTTCACTTCAGATGAATGGGAAATTGCCTATACCTCTCTATATGAAAAATTCAAGAAATTGAGATCTGAAAACAAGTTTTTAAAAAACAAAATTGAATCCTTTCTTCATGATAAAACTCCATGTTCTGCATACATTGATCTGGAAAAAGAATGCGGTAGTTTGAGAGAGTCTAATGAAATCTTGCTTACTAAAGTAAGTCTTTATGAAGAAGAAATTGAATGCATGAATGGTGAAAAAGTCACTGATAAAAATTCTAAACTTGAAAAGGAAAACTCTCAATTGAAAACTTAAAATGCTGAATTGAAATCTAGAGTTAGCACAGTTGAGAAAGAGGTTTCCAAGCAAAAGAGTGTTGTGTCTAGATGAATGAAGGGAAAAGATAAATTGGATGAGGTCCTCTCAACACCTGTGAACTTTCAAAACGAGGGCCTTGGATACATTACTAATAAGAAGAAAGTGTTTCAGTCAAGAACTAAAACCTCTTTTGTGCATGCAACTGGAAAGTTCTCTTATGCTAACAATGTTTTAGTTCAGAAGAAACCCAATGCTCAAAAGGTTAAGCATGCCACTCATCATCGTGCTATTCTTTCTAGGCCAAAACCACATGCTTCTAATATCACATGTTTTTATTGTGGTGGTAAAGGTTACATTAATGTCATATGCCCCCTTAAGAGAAATTCTCAAAATATCAAGTGTGTCTGGATTAGAAAGAACTTGTTGTCGTCATGGACTAACTCTAGCGGACCCAAGAGGATCTGGGTACCAATGTCTGACTAGAACTTATTTCTCTTGTAGGTATGTCTTGGAGCTCAAAGCGAAAAGTGGTACCTAGATAGCGTGTAAGGCCCTAGAATTTTACTCTCTTATATAGGAGTCTAATTGTGTGAGGAATGGATGTTTGTATGTGTAGATAAATGTATGTGCATATAAATAAACTATTTGATGTAGTGTTGTAAAAATATATGTATATCTATTGTATATATATATATATTATTCATTTACATTACATAAATGATATTATTTCCTAATGTATACATTGTATATTATATGTATATTATGCTTGTGTTTATTGTAATTGTGTTAAATAATGTTATGGGAGTTTTTAAGTTCTGGCCAAGCGACCTGTTGGCGTCAACATAGACTGATGTTAATAGGGAGTCAGCGGCCACATCGATTGACGCCAACTCCATATTGGTGGCCAATGATGTTGACGTTAGTCTCCCAGATCTGTTGCATCTTCAGATGCGGAAACGCCTGTGAAAATGTCGCCTCTTGTTTAGGAAACCGTTCTCCAACGGTCCTATACCCTACCTAAACGTGTCTCCGACCGCTAACCCCATAAAACACCCCCTTTCCGACCAGATCTAACCTTTTTAACTCTTTTGTCAAAACCCTAAAACTCTTGTGCGAAACCTAAACTTTGGACCCGTGGATCCGGCAATTGGTGACTCCTTCTGGCGATCTTCTGTGACTGGAGGGGAGTCTAAGCATAAGAGAAGGTTGGGTGACTGTCTGCATCAACACATAACCCAAATTAGAGGGGATTTAAGGACTCTTTGGCTTAGGCCGAGGAGGGCTTCACCGGATTGACTTGTGGTTTGTTGATTTTTCTGAAGGCAAGTAAACCCTCCACACTATCCATACATATGTCTAGAAGGTCCTAGAAAATTTTCAAGAATTTTATTCGAGTCCTTGAACCCCCCTTCAATCGAGTTTTTGAGTTCAGTCTGTGTTCTGCACTGATAAGAACTTAACGGCAACCTTTGCTGCTGTGACGGCCCTCGTTACACCGGTACGGTTATACCAACCCACGTCGGTATAGCGAGTGCTGCCACAGTGGGATATTTACCCAAACGATACAAACAGCTGAGATACACGCGAATATACAACAGAGTAGCGGAAGTAAAAGACCAATGTCTTCATTCATTCATCATCCATATTAAACATACATGCAATTCGCAATTAACATAAAAGAACTAAAAATCCACATGATTTAAATTGCTGAAATTAAATACAAAGGTCCACACTTATACATCCTTTTCATGATACTTCTAGTACAATGTTTCAAAGTTACATACTATGAAATACACAAATTTCAAGAAACTCCAAAAACTAGCTAGTCTCCGCGCTCGGAGTCCGTCTCCACCGTCTCCTCAAGCGATGTCGTGTCACCAACTTACCTGTACGCCGAAGCAAGGAGTGAGTCCAAGGACTCAGCAAGAAACACTACCCATAACATTCACGTACAAGTCTTAGTGGTTCTTACATGCACATTTACAATTCGCAACACGTAGCATGCTAGTCGATTTAAAGATTCAACCTATCATGAAAGTTTAGAATTTTATACATGGATCATGCTTTCAGATTTCTAAGAAAAAAATTCACCTATCACATGCTCTCTATTTAATTTTTCTCATAAAACCTTATCTTTTAAGAATCAAAACATGAGAGCTACCAACATGAACATTATGCACATATGAAAGGGAAACACAACTAGCATGGATTTTACATGTTTTTAAACACTTACATAAACCTTTTCACATGCCTTAGGTTACTGATTTCATATGGTTTCATGGCTGAAAACCTATACATGAGAGCTATAATGACGCATAAAACATATCATGTGAACAAGTAATCATGCTATCTTGTGCCCGTTTTCATCAATCATCCCTAACATGGATTCTAGGCATTTATGCACACATAAACATGATAATGATAACATGAGTTTACTGATTTCACATGGTTTCAGATTTGTCTCACATGGGTTTCAATAACCTATTTCCACATCTTTAGTTTCACATTTTTATTTACACAAGTTTTCTCTTTCACATGGTTCACTTTACACATACACATTCACATTGTCACTTACACATTTACACATGGACACATACACATTACACATTTCACATTACACATTTTTAGGTGCCGTGACACATAGTCCAAACCACCAAAGAAGGACATATACACATCACATTACACATAGACGCCATCTAGGCATTCCAATGGCGACTCTTGGACTGCGCAGACCGGGAGAACAAGTCTCCACCCTAACCAGTGGTACTTGTCCACCTCCAGGATTTCCCCTAATGCCCTTAGGGTCACATAACACACTGAACTTTCTCAGGGGGACTTTTCCCTGATACAGCTCCACTGCCTTCTCGGAAGCAGTATCGCATGGCACAGTTACACTTTTACACATTTACCGTTTTACACATGGTTTACACATAACTCTTCTCATTCATTCACTTTCTCACTCACATGAACATTTCTGTTTTTTTTTCTAACATGGCACTACATAATTTCAGGAGAGTAACACACAGTAATTTCACCAATCAAGTTGGTTTTAAACAAAATCTAATCATATTACGATCATATGCACGAATTATCACATTTCACATGAAAAATACATAACTTTTTATTTACTGATCCAAATGACCTGAAATTTTAACCACATGCTGTTTTCGGGTTCATGATCATACACTCAAATTTTCAGATTTTCCTGAGCTAAATATAATTTACAGAAAATAAAACACCTAAATAGCATACTATTCACAACTTAAGCTAACATGGGGTTTGACACATCTTGCAATTTGCCACTTACTGTTTTTACACAGAGGCTACTAATATATGCATGATTTGAGAATTTCAAAATTTCCCTAAATCATACATCTATAGATCAATTACCACAAACCATTCTTGCATGCTTTCATTTTTATTCTACCGAATCGGATTTATTAGCAAGTTACACAAGCATGGATAGTTTACCAAAAATTGCAAAGCACATATACTGACCCACTAACATTCATGATCAGACCAACACCAAGCCTTCATACAAATTCTAATCATGAAAACTAATTTAGAAGATCAACAATTCATGCTCACAAGTTTAAGGGATACCATTTTTCCCACATTCGCCATCACACCCCACATCCATTCACACACCACAATTACAATATACATAGAGTATAAGGTTTACCATATCCCTCATCACGGAATCATATCGAAATTAAAGTAGAAGAAGGCAGAACAGTTCACTGTTCTGTCCTGAGGAACTAGACGGCAGTCTCTGGCCGCTGACTCAGGGTCAGCGGCATGGTCGATGGACGCCAAGCATGATCTGGACGTCCAGGGACCTTGCCGTCGAACCAGGTCTGTGCAGAAACACAGGCCTGAGCTCTGAATCTTGGGTGAATTGGAGGGTCTAGGACTCGAGGAAAATTCCATAAAAATCATAGAAACAACCTAGACTCATACGGGGACATCATAGATAGGTTACTTGCCTTCTAGAAATTCCTCCAAGGATCTAGGGCTTGGTGAAGACCTCCTTGGGCAGTCCCAAGAAAGTTGCAGAACTCCCTCCAAGGTCACCTTCCTCCGTGTTCTTGGACGAGCTCCACAGCAAGGGGACGATGGGGAAACCTTCTCCTTTGCTCCAGCTTCCTTCTTGTCGCAGTAGATCTCCAGATCAAGCTCCAATGGGGTCGGATTTGAGGGTGCTAAGATGGGGTTTTTCTCACAGTTTTCCTCCTAGGGTTTTTCTCCTCTTTTTCTCCTCTTGCAAGGGGTGAAGGGAAGAGTGGGAGAGGCCAATTCGGGTTCAGGATTTAGGAGGGTCTCTCTCCCACTCACTAGGGTGATGGGACACCCTCAGAGCCGTTGGGGGACATCCCCCCAATGATGGCCATACCTTGTTTCAGAAGCTTGCAGCTCTGCTATGCATGCAGGTCAGAGAAATTGGCGTCCACATCGTTGGACGCCAGGATATGTGTTGGCGTCCAGGTCTGGACGCTGACACCACCTAAACAGCCTGGGCTTGACGCCAAGGTGGCCTTCGGCCAGAACTCTAAATTATGCAGAAAACCATGCATACCTTGCATATATACATGTATATACATACGTATTGTATCCATACTATTATCATGCAATACATACATTATTTATACTTAATATAAACACATGCACACGTAATTATACTAATTAATGCGTACGTAATATGTACATACATACAAAAGTACAAACATACACACATAATACAAATAATGCGATGGAAATTAGAGGGCCTTACAGCTGTCGTTAATATCCGAAGTTAGCGGCCACATATGTTGTCGTTAACATGGTAGGCGACCACCCCTTTGCCTCTGAGTTCTTCAGGCAAGAACATTGGATTGTTTGCCCCTTTATAATTTAACATGAGAATATACTGTAAATTATATATGTTATGTATTACCCCTAGTGGATAATATTGTGAAAATTTGTGGAATTGTCGTTAAACATTTTATTTATTAGAATTTCCAGAAGTGAATGTCAGATTGGTTTTGATCTTATAAATTACTGTTTGTATGATTCATGTGGAATTTGAATGTTAGATAATTTTTGTACAATATATATATGTCAGTTCATATCATGGAAAATTGGAAATTTTCCGCTGTCTGTGCGAATAAATATATTTTATGAACTGTAAAACAGTGAGCATGTAAATTCAGTTTTAAATCACTAATAAATTATGTGTTGCAGAATAAATCCTTACAAATTGTATGTGTTATCATGATTGTAAAATGCAGATTCTAGGACAGATAAATATGCCTAGGGCACTGTACACCAAACTTAATTGATTACTGATAAATTATGCTAAATGCCTGTTTCATTTATTATAAATAGTGTATGACTCTGAAAAATGTGAAATTAGGTGTACTTGATGCTCAACTGTAAGCAATATGTGGTTAAATTTTTATGCAAGTTTGACAATAGTAGGTACTGATTTCACTATTTCATGATAAAACGACCAATTAAAGTATGCTTAATGAATCTTGTGATAAATTAGATAATTACAGCATGATTAGGATTAATTGTAAATGGTTTAACTCTGTAAACATTAGTACCATGTTAGGTGACCTGAACCATGAACATGTATGTAGTTGTGAAATTTATGTGTTAAACGGCATGCAAAGTGAGTGTTTTAAAATGGAAAATGTGAATGTGCCATGGGTGACACTGCTACCTTAGAGGGCTGAGGAACTGTACTGTAGTAAAGTCCCTAAGGGAAGGTCATATGAGTATGATATCCCATGGGCATTGGGATAAAATCCTGGAGGTGGACAAGTACCACTGGTTAGGGTGGAGAGTGCTTCTCCCGGTTCTGCGAAGTAACTAAGGTCTGTCACTATATTGCCTAGCTGATGGATATGTGTGTGAATGAGATAAGTGTGTGTCTATCTAAAAGGTGGTTTGGACTATGTGTCACGGCATGTAATGATAATAATACGAATTTGGGTACATGTGAAAGGCAAATGTGTAAATTGTGTAAATGAGAAAATGAGCATGTGGACATATGAAATTATGTGTTGATATGTCAAATTTTGAATATGTTTATAATATGTAAAAAAAAAAATCATGTCAAACAACAAGCTTATTATGTTTATAAATGTGTTATACATGCGGAAAGCACATAGAGTCCATGATAGGAACATTCTCCATTAAGTGAAAACTTCATGTTTAAATTGCCATCATGTTAAAAACACGAATATGCTGAAATGTGAATTTAGATAGCCTGTTAAAGAATGAGTAGAAAGCATGTGGTAGGTTTCCTTATTGTAAAATGAACATAAACCATGTACCATGTATCATAAATTGTTGTAGTATCATGTTTAGGTTTTCTTTAAGATTGTTTAATCCATACTACATGTATTAGTTGTTTAGTTTAAAAAGGTAAAATGTCCATGTGATGTATGTATGATTAATGTGAATGGAATTACTTGCTGAGTCTTTTAGACTCACTCTTGCTTCGGCGTACAGATGCAGGTATCTCTACTTCTTCTGAGGAGACAGTCCGGAGTGACTCGGAGCGAGAGTAGGAGATCTTGTGAAATATCGGCGTTGTAGTTTATTTTCATAAGTATGTAATGAAGGACGACATGTATTTAAGTTGTGGACAATGTATTTAATTTAAATTTCAGTTATGGGAACTTTAGTTCTTTCTTGTACTATATAGACTGTAGATAAATGTGGATGATGGAATAATAGATTTACATTCAGTTCTTTTATTCCGCTGTTATGTGTTCATATTTGTGTATGTCTCAGCCTATTGAATGTGTTGGGTAAATGTCCCACTGTGGCGATGCTTTCTATATCGATGTGGGTTGGTATAACCGTACCGGTAGAAAGAGGGTCATCACAGAGATTGGTATCAGAGCAACAGGTTGAGATTGTACATGAATATGCATATACCATCATATTCATTATATGCTAAGTCTCTATAGATTGTTCACATAATTAGGAATTAGATAGTTTAGTTCCTAATCGGGATTAACTTATTTTGCAGGCTATGGCTTTGCGTGGTAGGCGTGGTGGTGTTCCTGCTCGTGAGGGTGAGCAGAGGAGAGAGGAGAGAGTTGAGCCTAGGCGTGAGGATCAGGGTGAGCAGCAGGCCCCAGCACCCCAGGGTCTTGTGCTTCCACCACCTCCACCAATAGACTATGGAGTGTTCATGCAAGGTCTAGTTCAGGCTATGCAGATGCAGGCCCATACTCAGGCTGCACTCCAGGCTCAGTTGGAGGCTCAAGTTAGATCAATAAGATAGAGTAGTCTGTTTTATTGAAATTATTTGTTGCTATGTTGTTATATTGTATAAGTGTGTCTTATGTTGTTTGTTGTAGCAGGCTCAGGTGCCAGTTCCCCAGGCTCATGACCATGGTGGACCCTCCATCATGGAAAAGTTCAAAAGGATGGCTCCACCCTCTTTTAAGGGGGAGAGTGATCCGTTGCTTGCGGAGAGCTGGATGAGGGAGATTGAGAAGATCTTCTGAGCGATTAGGTGTGCTGAGGATGACAAGGTCACTTTAGCCACCTATATGCTACATGTATGTGTAAATTGCTTATATATTTATTTCTTTAAGCCTAGATTGTCTAAATTGGTCCTTATGGAATGTCTTGGCAGGAGCGAGCCGATGTGTGGTGGTCCTCGTTGCTTCGTACCCGGTTCGAGGACGGTGCTGTAGAGGTGGCTTGGGACGAGTTTGTGAGGCTCTTTTGGGCCAAGTTCGTTCTGGAGCACATCCAGGACGAGATGGAGCAGGAGTTCCTTTCCTTGACTCAGGGCTCCATGACTGTACTAGAGTACGAGGCTAGGTTTGACGAGCTATCAAAGTATGCCCCCCATATCGTTGCTGATGAGCGCAGGAAGGCGAAAAAGTTCGTGATGGGTCTGAGGCCATCACTGAGGACGAGGTTTGTGGCGTTTGACCATTGTACCCTCGACGAGGCTCTTAGCGCGGGTTGTCGGCAGGAAGGAGAGATGAAGCAGTACCTTGAGGAGAAGAAGGCTTCGCAGAAGAGGTCTGCAGCTCCATTCCAGAGGCAGGAGAAGAAGAAGAAGGCGTATCAGTCACCGCAGCATCCCATAGTATCGGGAAGTCGTCAGATATCTTCTAAGCATTCCCCCAGTGGCAAGAAGGAGTGTCCTCATTGTGGGAGGGCACATGGTGGTACGGAGTGTTGGAAGATGGTGGGGAAGTGCTTGAAGTGTGGGAGCAGCGAGCATAAGAAAAAGGATTGTCCCAGACTTCAGCAGGGAGTCCAGCACGGACCAGCTCCAGCAGCGGCAGTAGCAGCAGCGCCTGTCAGATCAAGTGTTTGCATTAGCTCGTGAGGACGCCGAGCAGGCGGAGCATGTTACCGAAGGTATGGTTCTTTTCATGGGTGTGCACGCTCGAGTTTTATTTGATACGGGTGCCACTCACTCGTTCATTTCCGAGCGTTTTGCTAGGAAGTTAGCTTTAGAGTCAGGATTTGAGTCTGAGGAGTTAGAAGTCCCTTTGTCTGTGCACACACCTGCGAGAACGGTATTGACTAGGAAGTGTATTCCGTCTTTACCGGTGTGCATTGAGGATAGAGTTCTAGAAGGGTATTTCTTCTTGCTAAAGATGAAGGACTATGATACAATTCTTGGTCTCGATTGGCTAGAGGAGCACTATGCGTTGGTAGATTGTCGTGGAAAGAAGATTGTCTTCCGCATTCCCGGTGAGGATGAATTTTCTCATCCATTGCCAAGGAACTTAGCATGAAAGTTTGTCATCTCTGCCATGAAGGCAATGAGAATGGTAAACAAGGGTTGTGACGCTTTTCTTGCCAGCGTGGTATTAGTACCCAAGGCTGATGAGTCACCTACTCTTGAGGAGATAGATGTATTGCAAGATTTTCCAGATGTCTTTCCCAATGATTTATCTAGATTGCCACCAGCTAGAGAGATAGAGTTCACACTAAAGTTGCTTCCAGGCACCTCTCCTATCTCAAAGGCCCTTTATCGGATGGCACCTACGGAATTCGCGGAGTTAAGGAGGCAGTTGCAATATTCGTTAGATACGGGATTTATTCGCCCTAGCATTTCTCCTTGGGGTGCACCTATATTGTTTGTAAAGAAGAAGGATGGGTCACTTAGGTTATGCATTGATTATAGAATGCTAAACCAAGTGACTGTGAAGAACAGGTATCCCTTACCTCGGATTGATGATCTGTTTGACCAGCTGCAGAATGCATCGGTATTTTCTAAGATTGATCTGCGGTCTGGCTATCATTAGTTTAGGATTAGGAGTGAGGATGTGTCGAAGACGGCGTTTAGAACCCGTTATGGACATTATGAGATTTTGGTCCTTCCGTTTGGTCTAACCAACGCCCCTGCAGCATTCATGGATCTCATGAACATGGTGTTTAGACCGTATTTAGATAGTTTTGTCATGGTTTTCATTGATGATGTGTTGGTTTATTCTCCGGATGAAGCCACACACTGTCAGCATTTGAGGGTAGTGTTAGAGGTTCTCCGAGAGCACAAGTTGTATGCAAAGTTCAGCAAGTGCGATTTTTGGATGCGCGAGGTTCATTTCCTTGGGCATGTTATCTCCGGTGCTGGTGTAGCAGTTGATCCAGTGAAGGTCCAGGATGTATTGGATTGGGAGATTCCCAGGACCCCTTTGGAGATTCAAAGGTTCCTTGGTTTGGCAGGTTATTATCGGTGATTTATTGAGGGATTTTCATCTCTTGCCGCCCCATTGAACAAGCTAACCAGGAAGGGTGAGAAGTTTATTTGGTCCAAGGAATGTGAGAGTAGCTTTCAATTATTGAAGGCTAAGCTTACTTCTGCTCCGGTATTGGTATTACCTAGTGGTGATGAAGGTTTTTCCATTTATACGGATGCATCTCGGATTAGCCTTGGCTGTGTATTGATGCAGCAAGGAAGGGTAGTAGCATATGCTTCTCGGAAATTGAAGGAGCATGAGCATAACTATCCGACTCATGATTTGGAGCTTGCGGCAGTGGTTCATGCACTAAAGATCTGGAGACACTATCTTTATGGTGTCAGATTTAAGGTGTTCACTGACCATAAGAGCCTAAAGTATCTTTTCTCCCAAAAGGAATTAAACCTTAGGCAGAGAAGATGAATTGAGTTCCTGAAAAACTATGACTTCGATCTCCATATCATCCTGGAAGGGCGAATGTCGTAGCAGATGCCCATAGTAGGAAGAGGTCTTCTCTCCAGCAGGATTGGAAGATGTGAGGATGCGGCATGTGCGATGACTGAGTTAGAGGCCATCATTATGTCAGGCATTTGTAGCTCAGTTGTCTATTAGGTCTTCGGTGTTGGATGAGGTTTCGAGTAACAGAAAGCTGACCCTAGACTCCAAGAGTTGGTGGGCAAGGCAAGCATTGCTCGCGATAAGGATGGTGTGATTAGATTCCATCACCGTGTTTGTGTTCCCGACATTATAGATGTTTATGAACATGTATTAGCAGTAGCTCATAGGTCAAGATTCTCTATTCATCCGGGTAACACTAAAATGTACCAGGATTTGAAGATATCTTTTTGGTGGTTTGGCATGAAGAAGGATGTAGCGGAGTATGTGTCTAGATGTTTAGTATGCCAGCAAGTGAAGGCCGAGCGATAGCGACCATCTGGTCTTATGCAGAAGATGGAGATCCCAGTATGGAAGTGGGAAGCTATCACTATGGTTTTTTTTTCGGGTTTGCCTAGATCTAGATGGGGAAATGACTCAATTTGGGTAGTAGTAGATAGATTCTCGAAGACTGCGCATTTCTTGCCAATGAAGAAGAAGCAGTCAGTAGAGAGCTTAGATAGATTGTATATTAGTGGTATTATTAGGTTGCATGGTGTGCCGAAGTCGATCATTTCGGATCGAGATCCGAGATTTACTTCGAGGTTGTGGAAGGGTCTTCAGGATGCATTAGGTTCGGAGTTGAAGCTCAGTTCGACGTTCCATCCCCAGACCGATGGACAGTCCGAGAGGACTATCCAAACACTCAAGGATATGTTGAGGGCATATGTTCTGGATTGGAAGGATGATTGGGAGTGCCATTGTGACGGCCCTATTATACCGGTACGGTCATACCGACCCACGTCGATATAGCGAGTGCTGCCACAGTGGGACATTTACCCAACACTATCACATGATAGATATACACAAATATAGATACAGATCGCGGAAGTAAGGACTAACAGTCATCACATTCCATCATCCACATTCTCATACATGATCCATATAGCAAAATAAAAGACTAAACTTTCATAATTGAAATTAAACCAAGCTACATTATCCACAAAATTAAAGTTCTACATTTAATACATAGTTTGTCCACAATTACATAATGATAATCCTAATACAGCTACATTCACGTACTATGAAACAAAAAGGGCACAGTGTCAACTCCACCAGCTAATCTCCACGCTCGGAGTCGCTCTCCACTGTCACCTCCAAAGGTGTGTCACCAACTACACCTGTACGCCGAAGCAAGGAGTGAGTCTAAAAGACTCAGCAAGTAGCTCCATACACATCATTCATGCATACATCATAGTAGGGTTACTATTGCTATTTGCAAGGCACATATAGCATGCTTGAACATTTATGAGAGACAACCTATCATGGTATTTCTACAAATCAAAACACATGGTACATGGTTTAAAATGTTTCAATAACACTTCCTATCACATGCTTTCTACTCATTTAATCACATGAGACTACACTTCCGATTTGACTATAACATGATAGCAATTTATATGGGATTAGAAATATCATAGCATGAATTAACGTATCATATTCTAACACATTACTTCACATGGTTACACATTCCCATATTTCACATGGTTCCTTTTTCAAGCATTTCACATGTACACATGTTCACATTCTAACATAAAGGTTCACATGGTTCTTATTTCACATTTGCATGTTCCCATATACACAATTTACACATGTTCACATATACACATTTACACCTGTTCACATATACACATTTCACAATTTATTTGTCGTGACACATAGTCCAAACCACCACTAGAAGGACACATCACATACACATAACACATAGCACATCACCTAGGCAATACAGTGATGACTCTTGGCACTGCGCAGACCGGGAGAACACGTCTCCACCCTAACCAGTAGTACTTGTCCACCTCCAGGATTTCATCCTAATGCCCTTAGGATATCTTAACACATTGAACCTTCTCATGGGACTTTTCCATGATACGGTTCCACAGCCCTCTATGGAAGCAGTGTCACACACGGCACATTTTACACATTACACATTCCGATTAACACACGTTTCACATGTGATTTTCACACTTTCTTGTTTATGCACATGGTTCAGTTCATCCCTATCATGATGCTACTAATAACAGAATCAAGCATTGTAGCTCTCATGGATTAATTGGAACACACATCATTTAACCTTATCATGGTACATGCATTCATACTCATTTTCACATGAAAATCTCATAATGTAGGCTACTGTTATCAAATTATCCTGAAAATTTTACCACATGCTGTTTTTGGGTATAGTAACACACATACAAATTTTCACATTTTTCTGAATTCACATGCATTTATAAAATTAAACCACTCAGCTTCATGCCATTCTTAAACTAAGTCAACATAGAGCATGACATGGAAATTCAGATTGATCATGCACAGTCATGAACCACACATACATATTGGCACAGAAATTTTCCCGAATTTATTTTCCAAACACATGATTTACTAGAATTTTCACAAGGTCTACACATGCTTTCTATTTCTCATTGTAGAATTATAAGAATTCACATGGAGATGGGAAAATTCCCAAATTTGCAGGGCATGGACTGATACATGCAAACATGGTTCATAAAATTCTACAGCATTTGATTTCTCCGAAATCATGGGAACAAGATTAACCAAGCATAACCTCTTTCCTACACATGCTTTTCAATATTCTAATAAATTATGCATCTACAGAAAAATACAGGAAATTCCACACAATCACATTACCTATTTTACATAACATATAAAATTTACATTATATCCTCATGCGTAAAATCCGGAAATTAAAGATATAAGGCAGAACAGTTCACTGTTCTGTCAAGAAGAACTAAACGGCATACTGTGTCGTTTACAAGAGTTGGCGGCCACATCGTTGGCCGCTGACTCAAGATCTCAACGTCCATGGGGCTTGCCGTCAAGTTCGGACCTGTGTAAAAACACAGTCCGAGCTCTGAAAAATGGTGAATGTAGGGGATCCAGGACACGAGGAAAATCTGTAAAAATGGTAAAAGCCTCCTAACACATACATGGACAATGTGGAAGGGGTACTTGCCTTTGGAAAAACTCCTAAAGGGATCAAATTAGTTGGAGAAGCTCTCCTTGGGCAGTCCCAAGAAGCCTCCAAGACGCCTTCACTCCGGCTTCTGTGATGCTCCCCTCTGAAATCCGGGCCGGGATGTGTAGCCGGTTATGTTGTCTTCCTCCTTGTCGAGGTAGATCTCCAGAAGAAGCCTTGGATCGCCGGATCAGAGCCTCCAAACTTCAGGTTTTCTCACAGGAAGCTCTAGGGTTTTCTCCCCTCTTCTCTCTTCTTGCAAGTGTGAAAATGGGTAGTGGGGAGAGGCCATTTTGGGTTCAGGAAGTAGGGAAAGCCTTCACCCACTCACATGCCGACCTGACAGCTTTGGAGCCGTTGGGGGACATCCCCCCATGGTTGCCATGCCTTGTTTCAGAAGACAGCAGCTCTGCTGCGCATGCAGGGCAGAGAAGTTGACGTCCAGATCGCTGGACGCCGAGTGAGTGTTGGCGTCCATGGTTGGACGTTGACACCACCTCAGCGGCCAGGGGTTAACGCCATAAGGCCTTCGGCCAGAACCCTAATTATGCAGAAAACCATGCACACCAAGCTTCTATACATGCAATATGTACATGGTATTATATTCATACTATCACCATGCAATACATACCTTATTTACGTTTAATATAACACATGTACACGTAATATACTATTTTAATACCTACGTAAGTACGTACATACATACACAAGCACAATGTACACACATAAATACGAAAGAATACTATGGAAATTCGAGGGTCTACAGCCATTTACCTCTTGTGGAGTTCGCATACAACAATAGTTTCCATGCGAGCATTGGTATGGCTCCATTTGAGGCATTGTATGGTAGGCCTTGTAGATCTCCTTTATGTTGGGAGGAGATTGACGATAGGCAGCTGATCAGTCCGGAGTTAGTTCAGGAGACTTCAGATAAGGTCCAGCTTCTCAGGAAGAGGCTTGTTGCGGCACAGAATAGGCAGAAGAGCTATGCCGACAACAGGAGGAAGGATTTGGAGTTCGAGGTAGGTGAGTATGTCTTCTTGAAGATTTCGCCTACTCGTGGTGTAGTTAGATTTGGCAGGCATGGTAAGTTAAGCCCTAGATTCATTGGCCCGTATGAGATTCTCAGACGATTGGGTAACGTGGCATATGAGCTAGCTTTACCCCCAGCGTTAGCTAGTGTTCATCCTGTTTTCCACGTGTCTATGCTCAGGAGGTATGTCATAGATCCATCTCATGTTATTAGCCAAGAACCAGTGGAGATCCAGCCAGATTTATCTTATGTGGAGCAACCAGTAGCTATTCTTGACCGAAAGGTTCAGCATCTCTGGAACAAGAGCATTGCGTCGGTGAAGGTGTTATGGTGCAACTTCTCGTAAGAGGAGGCTAATTGGGAGCTTGAGGATGCAATGAAGAAGAAGTATGTGACGGAACGCCTCGGCCAAGCCAGTTAAACCTATAACGTACTTGATCCGAGTTCGCCTCCCGCGAACAGGCCGAAGCCTCGCAAGGGATACCAAACCACAGTCCATGTAAACACAAAGGAACACACCACATTTTACAAATATTTCACAAGTTACATAGCCATATTTCCACAAAACTGAAAGAAAGTACAAGAGCCTGGGGCATACCCCGAGGTACAACTGAAGAAAATAAACAACTAACTACGCTACACTGCTGGAGGTACCGACCTTGCACCGCTACGGCGCGGCTCTGAACTGGATGATGGTCGTGAAACGTCCTCCACACTCTCACCTGTGGGGGTAGGGGTGAGCCTCGCTAGTCACTAGCTCAGTAGGGAACTCCCCCAAAATCGAGCAAACCAAAAACCACAGGTACAAAGCAGTAAACAATACCAACAATTTTTAAAAGCTGTAAAAGTACTCACCGTCTGCCGACGACGAAAAACAACTGTAATAATTAAACGGCAAACCATTACAGGTGTACAAGCTAAAGTAGAGACAGCCAAACACGAGCCACATGAACTGGTTCGTGACACCAGAAACTGACTCGGACAAGCTAACACAGGTCTACCTCTCAGTCTCGCAGCCACGAACGAAAGGTCCAACTGCCGCTCCACGTGAAAAGGTCAAGCAACTGTGGAGACTAACCAAACACCACCACCTGCAGACAACACGGTCATAGGCCCATGCCTGGCACCTCCAGAGACCCTGGCCTGGGCTCGCTAGAGTGAGGCACTGGAAAAGGACTAGCTGGGGACCAGTGTTGACTACTGGTGTCCATACCCCCAACTACGAGCGCGCTACAAGTGACTAAAGACAAACACAAGTGTCACTATCCCACTGTCGTCTTTTCCTTAGCCGGACGTACAACTCAAACACAAGAGTGAGGGTGTCCAGGTCAGACGACACAGACCTCAACGGTACAACACAAGTACCGGGACAAAGTCCCGAGCTAACAGCCTGGCTGACAAGGAACCTGGGGCACCCAACTGGAAAGATAACTACAGTAGGCGTCGTACTACTCACCATGTACTGTAAACCACGTGCACGTCACACACAAACCACGTGAAACCTCACGTAACCATAAGTAACAATGGTCCACTACACGTGAACCAACTGGACTCACGTGAACAATGCGTAGCACGGAAGTAAGTAACTCCTGCATACCCGTATGCTAATACAGAAACTTTGTGCACTCAGTGCACCACAGGTGCCAATGCACCATTTATTATCGGTAAATACCATAAATAGTCATTCCTGCTTATACACTAGTTGGCGGCAACATCAACTGCCGCTTATAAGAAGTAAACGGCAATGACTCTGGCCGTTTATAACTTGGTAATGAACCTGCCGTCAATCGATCTTGACGCCAAGATCTACAGCCTCTATCCCTGCAGAAACCCTAACCGATCCCACATGCATTCCTGATCCCGAAACCATTAAGGAAATAGGAGGAAACAGTTCCTCTAACATCCATGCACTATAATTAAACTAAAACAGCATGCTTTACTACTTAAAAATCATCAAACCACCCATATCCCCACATGGTGCAACTTAATCCGAAAATGCATTAAACATGCTGATTCAGGTGGTTACGTCGTGTTTTAATGTTCTACAGAGCTAACAGGGTTCGTCCCCTACCTCAGAACACGCTAAACCTCCTGAAATCTCCCGGTTCACACCGAACCCTTCACGAGCTCCCACAGGAATTGCACCATGCCACGGCGTTTCCTCGCGCGATTTGGAAACGCCACACGTCCACGATCTCCAACCAGTCTCTTGTACCTGTTGGAAGCTTTAGAAACACGGGGGCGTGAAGCTGGGGCAAGGGGAAGAGAGAAACAGGTGGGAAACCTGCTCTCGGGTGACCCTATAACTTGCAGAATTCTCAGGTTGGCGTCAACCCTCTGCCGCCAAGGACAACCGCCACCCTAATGTCCACAAAGATTGTTGTTAAGTTCATTACTTAACGTCACCTTAGATGGTCGTTAACCTAGTCAGCGACCACCTCTGGCCGCCAACTCCAACCCAACTGTAGCAGGTCCTATTTCATTTCAGGACCAAACCTGCACCTCACCTGAACAAACCACACATACACAACATACATTCACACAACCAACTCACATTGGTCTCACAACGTCCATCACAACCATTACACACATGATCCGCATGGATCCGAAAAGCACGCGACGTTACATTACTATCATCTAAAAAGAAACTTTCGACCTCAAAATTCATAACACCATTCAAAGTTAAACAACTTATACATACACATCTTTACAAGCACTATCATCTAAAAAGAATACAAAGGCTTATTCAAACAGATAGGGATACCCTTTAGCCCTTTCCTCGGCTAACTCCCAGGTATCCTCACCACACAACCTATTCTCCCATCTCACTTTAACTAGCTCAATTCTTTATTCCGCATCTTTACCTTTCGATCCGTGATCTGTACCGAATATTCTGGCACAGTCATATCCGGCCTTAGATCACCACCTTGATATCTGATTATTTGAGCTAGATCTTCAATACATTTTCTTAACATAGAGACGTGGAAGATATCATGCACATCTGCAAAATCAGCTGGCAAATCCAGCCTACAAGCTATTTCCCCAATCCTTTCCAACACTTGAAAAGGTCCCACATACCTTGGACTCAACTTTCCAGTCTTGCCAAATCTCATGATTCCCTTACTTGGAGAAACTCTCAGGAAAACAAAATCTCCCACTTCAAACTGAAGTGGTCTCCTCCGGATATCTGCATAACTTTTTGCCTGCTTTGAGCTGCCTGCAATTTTTCTTTAATAAGCTTCACTACTTTAGTGGTTTGCTGAATCAATTCAGGACCAACTAATTGCCTTTCTCCCACTTCATGCCAGTTCAAGGGGGTTAAATGGCCTTCCATAAAAGCTTCATACGGTGCCATCCTAAGACTGGTATGATAACTATTATTGTAGGCAAACTCAACCATTCCCAAATGATGCTCCCAGCTACCTCCCCAAACTAAACAACAAGCTCGCAACATATCTTCAATCGTCTGGATAGTCCTCTCTGTCTGACCATCTGTTTGGGGATGATAAGCAGAGCTATACCTCAGCTCAGTACCAATTACTCTTTGCAGACTTCTCCAAAAACCAGAAGTAAATCTTCGATCTCTATCAGACACAATAGTCTTCAGAATACCATGCAGTGGAACAATTCATTCAACATAATATTGCTAATATATCCACTGCCCAAGACATACTCACTGCCACTAATCTGCACACCTTGGTTAGTCTGTCAACAAACACCCATATTCCATTATGCCGGAACTTGATCTTGGTAAACCTGCCACGAAAGTCCATAGCAATATCATCCCTTCCACTGTGGAATGGGCAACAGTTGCAATAGACCTCCAGGCTTTTGATGCTCTGCTTTATTTGCTGACAGATAGCACATCTTGCAACAAACTCTGCTATTTCTTTTATCATATGAGGCCACCAGAAATGCTTTCTTAAATCATGGTACATTTTAGTACTACCCGGGTGAATAGTGTACCTAGATTTATGAGCCTCTTCCAGCACTCGCTGCTTCACCTCTCTTTCAACTGGAACAAACAACCTGCCTATGAGCCGAACACACAATTATCATCAATGGTAACTCCTTCCATTTTCACAATTTCAGCTAAATTTATATCTGCTCTCTGAGCCTCAATAATCTGCCAATACAAAGACGGCTCTACAACACTAGCAGCTAGTATTGCCCGTCGCTGACTACTGGGCACATACAAAGAATTCTCCACTACCTCTTCATACAACTTCCACTCTTTAATCATCATTAAACTTACATATGCCTTTTTGCTCAAGGCATCAGCTACAACATTGGCCTTACACGGATGGTAAGCCAAACTGAAATCATAATCCTTTAAATATTCAATCCATCTGCACTGGCGAAGGTTCAAATCTTTCTACGAGAAAATATACTTCAAACTTTTATGATCTATAAAGATCTCAAATCTCTCGCCATACAGATAATGCCTCCATATTTTCAAGGCAAACACAACTGCTGCCATTCCAAATCATGAGTGGGGTAATTCTCCTCTGTTGACTTCAATTGCCTGGACGCATAAGCTATCACTTGGCCATGCTGCATAAGCACTGCGCCAAGTCCTCTCTTGAAGCATCAGTATACAACACAAAAACCACCACTCCCTGTGAGTAATGTCATATAGGTGTTGATGTAAGTCTTTTCTTCAATTCCAAAACCTTTTGACATTCACCGGACCATACAAATGGCACCCCTTTCCTGGTCAATTTAGTCATAGGTGCTGCAATTTTAGAAAAATCTTGAATAAAGTGCCTATAATAACCTGCCATCCCTGAAAACTTCTAATCTCAGTTATTGTCTTAGGCACTCCCCATCTCATCACTGCTTCCACTTTACTTGGGTCCACTGCTACTCCTTAGCTGAAATAACATGACCCAGAAACTGAATTTCTTTCAACCAAAATTCACACTTACTGAATTTGGCAAACAACTGTTATCCCAACACTGCAGAGTAAACCTCAAATGAGCTGCATGCTCCTCTTTAGATGCTGAATAAATAGAATATCATCAATAAAGACCATAATGAATTGGTCTAAATATGCATGAAAAATTCTATTCATCAGATCCATAAAACTGCAGGAGCATTAGTCAACCCAAATGGCATAACCACAAACTCAAAGTGACCATATCTGGTTCTGAAAGCTGTCTTATCCATATCTCCTCTTTGACTCTCAACTGATGGTACCCGGACCTCAAATCAATTTTAGAAAATACCTTTGCTGATTGCAACTGATCAGAAGATCATCTATCCTCGGCAACGGGTACTTATTCTTAATGGTCACATCATTCAACTTTCTATAATCAATACACATCCGAAAACTTCCATCTTTCTTTTTCACAAATAAAATCGGCGCTCCCCACGGGGAATGACTCGGTCTAATAAACCCTTTCTGCAACAATTCTTCTAACTACTTTTTCAATTCTACAAGTTCTGCTAGTGCCATCCGATATGGAGCTTTAGAAATCGGCATGGTACCTGGCAACATCTCAATGGTAAAATCCACCTCTCTATGTGGAGCTAAACCAGGCAAATCCTCAGGAAAAACATCATCAAATTCCCTAACCACGGGAACTGCTTCCACTGGCTGACTAGCTTCTACCAAACTTACCAAGGCTAGATAAGCCACACATCCAGCATTTATCAACTTTCTAGCTTTAATTGCAGAAATTAGAAACTTAGAGGTATAAAAAGGCATACCTTGATATTCAAATACTGCACCATTAGGATGACAAAACTGATCCTTTCTTTCTGCAATCTAACATTGCTCCATACATCTCAAGCCAATCCATACCCAAAATAATATCATAATCTGTCAACTGCATGGCATACAACCGACCCGGCATCTGGTTCCCTTCAATCATCACAGGAGCTTCATCTACATAGCTTGAAGTGAGTAGGAACTCACCCGAAGGAACCTCCACTACTAACTCACAGGACTTCTCCTCTAAAGGATGAGCTATACAATCCAGAAATTCTTCGAAAATAAAAGAATGAGAGGCACCCGAATCAAATAAAACTCTTGTTGAGTAATTATAAAGAGGTAGAGTACCTTCTATCATATTTGATGCCTCCGCCTGGGCTCGGGTGATAGCCATAACCCGGCCTCTTTCTCGCTGCTGCGGTGCTCCTCTGCCACGACCTGCCTGTGGCTGCTGAAACTGCTGAGGCTGCTGCTGCTGCTACACACCTCTTCCACACCCATACTCTCTTGGATAGGGACAATTGTGGATCAAATGTCCCGGCTGATTACAATTATAACACCGATACTCTGGTGGAGTAATGGGCTGCCTGGCAGTACTCTGCTCGACTCCTCCACCTCAGACCTACCTCGGCCTTGCTGAAATTGCTGACGACCTCCCCATCCTCTTCCTTTTCCTTTAAATGCTTGCTTTAATTTCTGGCCCCATTTACCAAAGTCTGATGAAGAAGGTCCTGCTGGTGCCTTACCCTTGCTTGCACCTAGTGACTGCTGCGGTAGCCGGAAACTACCTGAACCTGACTCGCCCACCTGACGAGTCCGAATAGACCTCTCTAAAGTAGCTGCTCTCTGGGCTGCTTCTTCCACTGTCTTGCACATGAGAGGTACTATCGCATCCTGCTACTCCACTCTCAAACCTCTAATAAAATACTCAACCATCATATTATTATCTGATACCACATAAGGTGCATAACGACTGAGAGCCATAAACCTCATCTGGTACTCTAAAACTGAAGAGTTACCTTGCTGGAGCGTCCGAAACTACTCTCTTTTCACTTGCTGTACTTGAATCGGAATGAATGTATCGTTAAATACATCGAGAAATTCCGACCAAGTAATAGCCTCCTCTGTCCTGCCTGCAAAGGTGGTCTGCATCTTCAGTCGCCACCATTCCAAGGCAAAACCTCTCAACTGATAAGCAACTAACACAACTCTATCTGCTGCCGGACATCTCATAGTTGCAAAAACTCTTTCGATTTCATGAACCCAGTGCTCCGCTGTATCTGGATTCGGCCCTCCTGAATAAGTAGGCGGCTGCAATCTCAGAAACTTCTCCACTCTGCATCACTGGTTCTTCTGCTATCAGCACTAGTGGTGGTGGTGGCACAGGTGCTGCAAAAGGCACCTCTACTCTTGGCAGGACTGGAGCAACCGGTACAGCCTCTCCATCCCCAGATGGCGCTACAACCGGTGTTACCGGCGTCTGCTGATCCATTCTCGCACAAATATCTGTGAGGCTTTCCCAAATTCTTTCTATCATACGCTGGGTATTTTCCTCCGGATCATCTTCTCCACCACCCCAATCTCTTCTATCAGCCATTCCAGAAATTTCTACAAAACAAAACCAAACAAAATCAAAACATAATTTATCAGAAACCAGGTCCCTACCAGCAGTGTACAAAGACCGAAATAAGGCTATGTATCTTTCTAGTTCCCTTTTATCAACACGGACCTTGCTCTATACCAACTGTGATGGAACGCCTCGACCAAGCCTGTTAAACCTATAACATACTTGATCCGAGTCCGCCTCCCACGAACGGGCCGAAGCCTCGCAAGGGATACCAAACCACAGTCCGTGTAAACACAAAGGAACACACCACATTTTATATATATTTCACAAGTTACATAGCCATATTTCCACAGAACTGAAAGAAAGTACAAGAGCCTGGGGCATACCCCGAGGTACACCTGAAAAATAAAACAACAACTACGCTACACTGCTGGAGGTACCGACCCTGCACCGCTACGACGCGGCTCTGAACTGGACGACGGTCGTGAAACGTCCTCCACGCTCTCACCTATGGGGTAGGGGTGAGCCTCGCTAGTCACTGGCTCAGTAGGAACTCCCCAAAACCGAGCAAACCAAAACCACAGGTACAAAGCATAAACAGTACCAACAATTTATAGAACAGGTAAGCAGGATATAAAAGCTGTAAAAGTACTCACCGTCTGCCGACTACGAAAAACAACTGTAATAATTAAACGGAAAACCAGTACAGGTGTACAAGCTAAAGTAGAGAGTCAAACACGAGCCACATGAACTGGTTCGCGACACCAGAAACTGACTTGGACAAGCTAACACAGGTCTACCTCTCAGTCTCGCAGCCACGGACGAAAGGTCCAGCTGCCGCTCCACGTGAAGAGGTCAAGCAACTGTGGAGACCAACCAAACACCACTACCTGCAGACCACACGGTCACAGGCCCATGCCTGGCACCTCCAGAGACCCTGGCCTGGGCTCGCTAGAGTGAGGCACTGGAAAAGGACTAGCTGGGGACCAGTGTCGACTACTGGTGTCCATACCCCCAACGACGAGCGCACTACAAGTGACTAAAGACAAACACAAGTGTCACTGTCCCACTGTCGTCTTTCCCTCAGCCGGACGTACAACTCAAACACAGGAGTGAGGGTGTCCAGGTCAGACGACATAGACCTCAACGGTACAACACACAGGACAAAGCCCCGAGCTAACAGCCTGGCACACAAAGAACCTGGGGCACCCAACTGGAGAGGTAACCACGGTAGGCGTCGTACTACTCGCCACGTACACTAAACCACGTGCACGTCACACACAAACCACGTGAAACCTCACGTAAACCACAAGTAACAACGGTCCACTACACGTGAACCCAACTTGACTCGCGTGAACAATGCGTAGCCACGAAAGTAAGTAACTCACTGCATACCCCGTATGCTAAATACAGAAACTTTGTGCACTCAGTGCACCACAGGTGCCAATGCACCATTTATTATCGGTAAATACCATAAATAGTCATTCCTGCTTATACACTAGTTGGCGGCAACATCGACTGCCGCTTATAAGAAGTAAACGACAATGACTCTGGCCGTTTATATCCTGGCTGATGAACCTGGAGTCAATCGATCTTGACACCAAGATCTATAGCATCTATCCCTGCAAAAACCCTAACCGATCCCACATGCATTCCTGATCCCGAAACCATTGAGGAAATAGGAGGAAATAGTTCCTCTAACATCCATGCACTATAATTAAACTAAAACAACATGCTTTACTACTTAAAAATCATCAAACCACCCATTATCCCCACATGGTGCTACTTAATCCGAAAATGCATTAAACATGCTGATTCAGGTGGTTACGTCGTGTTTTAATGTTTCTACAGAGCTAACAGGGTTCGTCCCCTACCTCAGAACATGCTTAAACCTCCTGAAATCTCCCGGTTCACACCGAACCCTCCACGAGCTCCCACGGGAATTGCACCATGCCACGGCGTTTCCTCACGCGATTCGGCAACGCCACACGTCCCACGATCCTCCAACTAGTCTCCTGTACCTGTTGGAAGCTTTAGAAACACAGGGGTGTGAAGCTGGGGCAAGGGGAAGAGAGAAACAGGTGGGAAACCTGCTCTCGGGTGACCCTATAACCTGCAGAATTCTCAGGTTGGCATCAGCCCCTCTGTCGCCAAGGACAACAGCCACCCTAAACGTCCACAAAGATTGTCGTTAAGTTCATTACTTAACGTCACCTTAGATGGTCGTTAACCTAGTCAGCGACCACCTCTGGCCGCCAACTCCAACCCAACTGCAGCAGGTCCTATTTCATTTCAGGACCAAACTTGCACCTCACCTAAACAAACCACACATCCACACCATACATTCCACACAACCAACTCACATTGGCCTCACAACGGCCATCACAACCATTTCACACATGATCCGCATGGATCCGAAAAGCACGCGACGTTACAAAGTATCCTCAGTTGTTTGAATAGTATCGGTCTAACTTCGAGGACAAAGTTTCTTTAAGGGGGAAAGGGTGTAAGGCCCTAGAATTTTACTCTCTTATATAGGAGTTTGATTGTGTGAAGAATGGATGTTTGTATGTGTAGATATATGTATGTGCATATAAATAAACTATTTGATGTAGTGTTGTGAAAATATATGTCTATCTATTGTATATATATTTATTATTCATTTACATTACATAAATGATATTATTTCCAAATGTATACATTGTATATTATATGTATATTATGCTTGTGTTATATGTAATTTTGTCTAAATAATGTATATGGGAGTATTTTAAGTTCTGGCCAAGTGACCTGTTTGCGTCAACATAGACTGAGGTTAATAGGGAGTCAGTGGCCACATCAATGGACGCCAACTCCATATTGGTGGCCAGTGATGTTGACGTTAGTCTCCCATATCTATTGCATCTTTAGATCCGGAAATGTACGTGAAAATCTCGCCTCTTGTTTAGGAAACTATTCTCCAACGGTCCTATACCCTACCTAAGCGCGTCTCCGACCCCTAACCCTATAAACAACACCCCCTTTCTGGCCAGATCTAACCTTTTTGACTCTTTTGTCAAGACCCTAAAACTCTTGTGCAAACCTGAACTTTGGACCCGTGGATCCGGCGATTGGTGACTCCTTCCAGCAATCTTCTGCGATTGGAGGGGAGTCTAAGCATAAGGGAAGGCTTCTTCGACATTGGGTGACTTTCTGCATCAACACAGAACCCGGATTAGAGGGGATTTAAGGACTCTTTAGCTCAGGCTGAGGAGGGCTTCACCGGTTTGATTTGTCATTTGTTGATTTTTCTGAAGGCAAGTAAACCCTCCACACTATCCATACATATGTCTAGAAGGTCCTAGGAAATTTTCTGGAATTTTATTCGAGTCCTGGAAACCCCTTCAATCGAGTTTTTGAGTTCAGTCTGTTTCTGCACAGACAGGAACTTAACGGCAACCATTGCTGTCGTTAATATCCGAAGTTAGCGGCCACATATGTTGTCGTTAACATGATAGGTGACCACCCCCTTGCCGCTGAGTTCTTAAGGCAAGAACAGTGGACTATTTGCCCCTTTATAATTTATTGTTCGGATTTCTACGCATGAGGATATATTGTAAATTATATATGTTATGAATTACCCCTAGTGGATAATATTGTGAAATTTTGTGGAATTATCGTTAAACATTTTATTTATTAGAATTTCCTGAAGTGAATGTCAGACTGGTTTTGATCTTATAAATTACTGTTTGTATGATTCATGTGGAATTTCGATGTCAGATAATTTCTGTACATTATATATATGTCAGTTCATACCATGGAAAATTGGAAATTTTCTGCTGTCTGGGTGAATAAATATATTATCTGAACTGTAAAACAATGAGCATGTAAATTCAATTTTAAATCTCCAATAAATTGTGTATTGCAGAATAAATCCTCAGAAATTGTATGTGATATCATGATTGTTAAACATGGATTCTAGGACAGATAAATATGCCTAGGGCACTGTACACCAAACTTAATTGATTACCTATAAATTATACTAAATTCTGTTTCATTTATTATGAATTGTGTATGACTCCGAAAAATGTGAAATTAGGTGTACTTGATGCTCAACCTATAAGTAGTATGTGGTTAAATTTTTATGCAAATTTGACAACAGTAGGTATTGATTTCACTATTTCATGATAAAACTGACCAATTTAAGTATGCTTAATGAAACTTGTGATAAATTAGATAATTACAGCATGATTAGGATTAATTGTAAATGGTTTAACTCTGTAAATAGTAGTACCATGTTAGGTGACCTGAACCATAAACATGTATGTAGTTGTGAAACTTATGTGTTAAACGACATGCAGAGTGAGTGTTTTAAAATGAAAAATGTGTAAATGTGCCATAGGTAACACTGCTACCTTAGAGGGCTGAGGAATTGTACCGTAGTAAAGTCCCTACGGGAAGGTTCACATGAGTATGAGATCCCATGGGCATTGGGATAAAATCTTGGAGGTGGACAAGTACCACTGGTTAGGGTGGAGAGTGTTTCTCCCGGTTCTACACAGTAACTAAGGTCTGTCACTATATTGCCTAGGTGATGGATATGTGTTTGAATGACATAAGTGTGTGTCCTTCTAAAAGGTGGTTTGGACTATGTGTCGCGGCATGTAATGATAATAATACGAATTTGGGTACATGTGAAAGGCAAATGTGTAAATTGTGTAAATGAGAAAATGAGCATGTGGACATATGAAATTATGTGTTGATATGTGAAATTTTGAATATGTTTATAAATATGTAAAAAAAAAATCATGTCAAAACAACAAGCTTATTATGTTTATAAATGTGTTATACATGCGGAAAAGCACATAGAGTCCATGATAGGAACATTTCTTCCATTAAGTGAAAACTTCATGTTTAAATTGCCATCATGTTAAAAACACGAATATGATGAAATGTGAATTTAGATAGCCTGTTAAAGAATGTGTAGAAAGCATGTGGTAGGTTTCCTTATTGTAAAATGAACCTAAACCATGTACCATGTATCATAAATTGGTGTAGTATCATGTTTAGGTTTTTTTAAAGATTGTTTAATCCATACTACATGTATTAGTTGTTTTGTTTAAAAAGGTAAAATGTCCATGTGATGTATGTATGCTTAATGTGAATGGAATTACTTGCTGAGTCTTTTATACTCACTCTTGCTTCGGCATACAGGTGCAGGTATCTCTACTTCTTCCGAGGAGACAGTCTGGAGTGACTCGGAGCGAGAGTAGGAGATCTTGTGGAAATATCGGCATTGTAGTTTATTTTCATAAGTATGTAATAAAGGACGACATGTATTTAAGTTGTGGACAGTGTAATTAATTTAAATTTCCATTATGGGAACTTTAGTTCTTTCCTGTAGTATATAGACTGTGGATAAATATGGATGAGGAATAATAGATTTACATTCATGTGTTCATATTTGTGTACGTCTCAGCCTATTGAATGTGTTGGGTAAATGTCCCACTGTGGCGACGCTTTCTATATCTATGTGGGTTGGTATAACCATACCAGTATAAAGAGGGTCATCACATAGCGGGTGTTCAAGGCATATGACAGGAGATAGGTCCAAGTTCACAAAACTGCAGGACAAAACTAGAGGTGAGGTCACCTTTGGAGGTAAAGGAAAAGGTAAAATCATTGGAATAGGTAATATTGGGAAGCATATTAAAAATGCACTTCTTGTCCAAGGGTTAAATCATAATCTGCTTAGCATCAATCAACTCTGTGACAAGGGGTCTAAAATTGTCTTTGATGAATCTCACTGTTCAGTAATGTGTAAAGATTCCAATGAAGTAAAAAATTTAGGCATCAAAGTTAATAATGTCTACACTATTGACTTGCATCTAGTTGAATCTGAAAATCTTTGTCTTGTGGCCAATGAAAAAGAAAATGCATGGTCATGGCACCGTCGTTTGGGACATGCTAGTTATGGAGTAATTTCCAAACTGTATAGAATGGACCTTGTACGTGGCTTGCCTAAAATGAAATTTGAAAATGTTAAAGTATGTGAGGCATGTGTTAAGGGAAAACACACAAGAGCATATTTCAAAAAGAGAAATATTGTGAGTAGTACACGCCCTCTTGAAATCATCTATCTAAATTTGTTTGGCCTAACCAAAACATCTAGTTTAGCTAGGAAATCTTATGGATTTATAATTGTTGATGATTTCTCACACTTTACTTGGGTACTATTTTTGGACAATAAAAATGATGCTTTGATAGAGTTTCAAGGGTGGTGCAGAAAAGTGCAGCATGACAAGAAGTTTGTCGTCACCACAATACAAAGTGATCATGGAGGATAGTTTGAAAATTCAAATTTTAAATCTTCTGTGATGAATAGGGTTTACTCATCAATTCTTTATACCAAGGACACCGGAGTAGAATGGTGTAGTTGAAAGGAAGAACAGAACCTTGGTAGAGATGGGACGCACTATGCTAAGTGAAATGGTCTTCTGCGATATTTTTGGGCTAAAGCAGTAAACACTGCATGTTACATCATCAACTGTGTACAACCTGAGAACCCGACCCTCGGCCGAAGCCGAGGACCCGATTTTCGTGGTCGCCGCCCACAGATCCGAGGACCTGGAAGGGCTATAACACCAGTCTAACAAAATATGTAAAGGAAGTAAACGTCAACTACAGAACTAGGAGCACACATGCAGAACAGAAGGAAGTGCGAGACCGCAGCGTATTGCTCTAGGTACAGTCCCAACACACAACGAGTACAAGTAAAGAAGGGAAGAATAGTGCCCTCAGAGGCATACCCCGAGGGTGAAGTACAACTGAAGGGGGATACCACTGCTAGCTATGGGGACGAGGACTACCGCCCTGCCTCCTCTGCCCGACGGGTGCCCTACCACTGCTGAGAAGTCTCACCTGGAAAAAGAGGGGATGAGCTTCACAACAGCAGATCAGTAGGGACTACCAATCTCCTATTGGCTCTAACAGGCGAGATAATATATATAATAAAAGTAAATGACAGAAGTTATATATATATTCTAAGCTATATAGAAAAGTGCGGAAGCAAAGCTACTACTAACAACGGTACGGAAAAGACACCGAGGTTAGAAACTCTGTACGACCTGCATGTCGTGACCACCACATGACTGTAACCACAGATAGGGAGAACCCTGCCTGGACAAGTGACACTAGCTACAGAAACCACTACCACTAGTCAACCAGTTAGGAGTGTCCACTGACGTCTTACCCTCAACCCAGATCTAAACCTCCACGTCTCATCAGAGTGGGGGCATGAACACAAGTAACCACAACAGTAACTGTCATTGTTTGGCCGGACTACGGTCCCACGCCTGGCCTCTCTAGGTGGTTCTAGGGCCACAAAGAACGAGGCAGTGAGAAGAAGGACTGTCTAGTCTATGCCGGGAAGAACTCCAATAGGCCTCGGCGTCCTAGACCAACCAAGGGAGCTCTGCAAACGACTCGACTCCGCTGTCCTAATGTCATGCCCCTCCAATTTAGCAGCGGAATAAATCGGAGGGAAACATGAGCAACGAGTATGGTAATGTAAATTGCCCATACAAACGCAAACAACAGAGCATCTAACGAACAATAATTGAAATAAACTCTTGATTTAATTATAAAATCACTAAGACTATTACAATCACTAATTTGGAGCCAATACATAGGTCTCAATGACATCATCACATTGAAAGAAATCTAAAGCAATAACTATTAGACTCCATGGCACTAGGGTAACTTCATCAACTGACTCCAGGTCACGCATCACTCTGGTCCTGTCCCATAGGTGTGTGTAACATCATTTTCCGACTTACCTGAGACACAATAACAAATAACGAAGGGTGAGCGATAACGCCCAGTAGGACTTAAATCTCAATAGTCAAGCAGGCTTTAAATGATTAATGCTTTAAATGACAGAGTAACTAATGATAGAGAGAGTCATGTAAAGTCGAGAAAGTAATAGCATAAGTAACATTGTTCGAATAGCAGATGAATCAAGTATAGCACGATGATTAAAGTCAAGATACGATAGAAACAATAACAACATTAGCATGTAACGTCATAGTCAAGAATTAGCAAGCGACATGTATAGCAAGGAGAGAGATAGTAAATGGTCATGTAAAGAGTAAATTGCACTTTGATTGATTTTCATCAATCGAGATAGTATAGCACTTTTGATTAACTTTCGTCAATCGAAATAGTAATGGCACTTTGGTTATCCGTACATAGCCGAGAGAGAATATAGTACTTTGAATGCGACTAAGTTAGGATAGAACGCAATAACTCAAGATAGCAAGTATCAAGTAGAGCAAGTAGAGAGTATGACAGTAATCGTTCAATAACAGGACAGTAGCAGTTCAGTAACAGTCAGTGGCAGTACAGTAACAGTGCAACACGTCTGAACTAACAGACTAATAGTAAGAATGTAACAGTCAGATGTCTAGCTAAATCAAAACAGTCAGTCAGGACCGGTACAAATGCAGACACCGTCAATAGCCCCTATAAGTATTTTCGGGTGGCTCTCCACCCCCAAGACTAGATTGGAGCCCCTCAGACACTCTCTGTGCCCTCAATAGTATGCATTCAAGTCAGTAGAGTCACAATACCCATTTTAGTGCTAGACAGTCATGAACAGTACAAAATAGTAGGAGCCGCACAGCTCAAAGGGTACCAAGAGAGTACTAGATGAATAGATGAGAGAGACGAGATAGTAGAGTGAACGTGAATAGATGAGCGAGTAGAATATAGATGAGATCTTATGGTCATTGCTTATGAAACGTCGAGTAACGAGCGATAGTAACAGTTGCACGACACGCGCGTACGGTGTTGGCAATCAGGTGGAACTCACTACCCTTCCACTGGCCATGTTACGCACAGGTCCAGAGGTTCGGCGTGATTCAAGATAGATAGAGAACAATCTAAGGTCGTTTGGATCTTGCTGATCCTTAGAGGTGTCATAGGTGTTAGGGTACAACCAGCTCATCGACCATGTGGGAATCCATGGATAGAGGAGACTTACGAAGGCCTTGAACAAAGACTCACTAGTCCGGCAGAAGGCGTATCCGACGGAGAGTTCGTCCAAGTTAAGCGAGTGTGTATATAGAAACAAGTGCCCAACGTTCTAGAGGAATTCTTGAATAGTGGAGCATTGATAATTATATTCCCAAAACATCGCGAGAGAACATAGACAAGTTCATTTAAAATAGGCAATTAATATACATTATTGAAACAATTTACCAGATACATTATGAGATATTTTCATGCCAAATTGGGCCATATTTGGATGGTTCAAGTGTGTGCATGTGTCAAGAGAATCATGAAGATGAAATAGTCAAGTGAAAGACTTTTTAATTTAACTAATTACATGTCCATGATTAACAATTTTATGTACTGAGTTTAAGACAGTTAACAGGAAAAACGGTTATTGTAGAAAGTCAAGAATTTCAGAAATAGGGGGTTTCATGCAAAAAGCCCAGATCGCGACATACCCATATAAGGGTCGCGACAGGGTCAAAGTGGAATGCGACATGGCCTTGTACAGACCGTGACGGGCTTGTCAGTTCAGGAAGGCAGATCGCGACGACAGACCCTGTTGCGATAAGATCGCGATGGAAGGTGTTGTCATGACGGCCCTGAGAATGCGGCCTATCGGGCCGTCACGTTCTCAGGTCCTGTACTTGAGTTCGAGCGGGAAAAGAACAGAGCATGGGTTTGCAGGCCAAATTGCCTTATTTTGACACAGGGTGCTTCAAAAATTTAGAACAAATTGTACAATGTATGAAAGATCATGAAACTAGTTCTAAACCGATCTAGACATGTAAAAGTACTTCCAGTAAATCAGAATTTGAATACAAACATGGTTTCAACATGGTTTAATCATGATACTTCATGAAGAACATGGAACAATACACTGATATGGTAAAAGAATTAATTCACGATGTTGGGTCGATGAAAATTAGGGCTTTTAGAGGAAAAAGAAGCCTAACTATCATCAGTATTTCCCATAAAAATTTCGTAGCATGGGGTTTGGTATATATGGAGATCAAGAATTAAAAAGAGGGTTCGGGGTCATGATGTTTATAGAATTTCAAAAATTAAGAACAAAATATTTGCTCGATGGAAAAATATGAAACAAGAGGGCTTTGAATCCTGAGGTTTAGATCAACCTACAGACGAAATTCATTTAGTTTTGCTCGTGAGAATGCCAACCTTGACTCGATTTCCTCTTCTAGGGCTAGAACTTGAAGAATGAGAGGGAGAGCTTGAGAGAGTCTTCTTCCCACGAGATCTCCGCCTCCTTGGCCTCTCCTCCTGGTCCAGCAATCCTTGGCAATGAGCTAGGGCCGACCATGGGGGATTTAGGAGAGTATTTATGCTTGTTGGGTTGTTATTTCCTAATAGGACTCTAACCCCCATTAAATTCCAAATTTCATATTTCTTAACCTCCTTCCAAGCTTTCCATTACCTATTTGGGTTAGGATGGGAGTTAAATTCGTAGCCAACCTATTATGGTAGGTTTAGGAATCCAATTCTAACTCAAACTTCTTATTTTAATGTTTTAATACTCTTTTTCTACTCTTTTAAAAATCCCTATTTTGGCCCAATAAATTTTATATGGTCCATTTAATAAAGCCCATTATTTATTGGAATTTATCTTATGGGATTTCCCTTTTTAATTAAGGAATAATAGAGTTACGGATTTTTATTGCATTTCTTTACTTGAATTTATTCATGGACCATGTGAGGTCCATTGGTCCAATTCCGATAATGGGTAATCATTTCATGATGTTGGAAGTCTCTCCGACATGTTCGTTTAATTTATGGGCACGTTATTTTTCCGTGTTAACGGTTTTCCGACTTAGTTCCCTAATTTGAATAATTAGTCACGTTGTGACATACACTTAGCCAATCGGATTTTTCGTTGCTTGAATTTCTTAGTAGAACACTTAGGAATAATGTCTGGGGTTGATTTATAATTTTTAAATAATTTTCCGATGTATTCTTGCACATACAATAGTGGTACATATGTTTCTAATATTTCCATTTAAAGATATTATTATTTCTAATTTTTTAAGTATTAATTTTTTCCAGGTTGCTACATCCTCCCCCACTTAAAAAGAATTTGGTCCTTAAATTCATATGATATGATACGACTACCAATTTATTCTAAATATCTCAATCCATCATCTCCCCCACTTAGGGTTTTGCTATCGTGAAAATAATATGAAATCAAACTTCTAGGATCGAATAGATGGATGGATCAGATCTAGAAGGGGGGTTGAATAGATCAGACATCAATTAATGCGGAAGCTTAAGCAATTCAAAATTACTTCGAATCAGAGATCAATTCAAATAAACAATTTACTGATCTGAAGCGTGAGTGTGTGTAGATGATGTGTGAAGCAATTCGACAATTAGTGTGAGTACGAAATCTTATGCAAGCATCTAGCACAGACAAGCAGATCAAACCATTGCACATAAGATTTTTTAGGTGGTTCGGAAATCACACCAGTGATTCCTACATCCACCCCTCACACAGTGAGGCTCCACTACTCAAAAGAGTAAACCTCACAACGGAGCACGACGACTCCAAACACCCTTGAGCACGACGGCTCAACACACAACCTTGAGTTCAACGACTCACAAATTGAGCGCGATGCCTCAAACAACAACCGGAGCACGACGACTCCAAATTGAGCACGACGGCTCAAACCACATAGTGAGTGCGACGACTCACAAACCAGAGCTCGACGGCTCACAATACAAAAGCTAGAACAAACACGAAAGAAATCAGATCCTCTAGCAATGATCTGATTCACAGACTCAATAAACTCAGAAATTTATATAGAACTTCATGTACAGATCTCACAAGAAGAAATAAGATGAACACTCCAAGAATTAGGTGAAAGAAGTATGAATGGATGTTCTTCGGTGAAGAGGTCTTGCCGACGCTTGAATTGAGGAGCCTTGATGGAATTCGGTGGAGATTCTCCTTAATTGGTGATACTCTGCTTTGATGGCATCTAAAATGCCAGAAATCCCTCTTCTACTACTGCTCTTCAGTTGGATCTGCTCCCTTTCCTAGCACAGCAAACTTCTCTCCAGAGATTCCCCTTGATTCCCACGTCCTTCCTCTTGAAAGGATGGCCTGCAGCTTCTGGAGATGGAGCCAGATCTAGAAAACCTTTTTTTGCCGCCAAAAAGCTTCTTCTGGAAGTGTATGGGCTCTCTTGCCTTTGGGGTAGGAGAATCATTGGTATTTATAGCCCCATATGTCCATAAAGTGCCTTGGGGTGCATGGGCATGGAAATCTAGGTCAAATCTCTTGATTCCCAAGCAGCCACGTGTCCAGACAAATTCACATTTTTGAGTTTCAGTCGAAGTGTGTCGACACCACAGGGCACTGTGTCGACACTACCGGCAACTGCTGCAGAACAGGCTTCTGGGACAGTGAACTAGTGTCGACACATAGGTGGACTGTGTCGACACCACAGGCAAACAGTGTCGACACACAGGCAGACTGTGTCGACACCACTGGCTACTGCTTCAAAACAAGCTTTTGGGACAGTGAACTAGTGTCGACACACAGGTGAACTGTGTTGACACCACTGTGACAAATTTGTGTAAACCTAAAAATATAAATTGTAAACCATTAATACAAGATATTATCATTAAAATGTGAGATATTAAACATCAAAAATATGTTGTTTAAGCATTATTGTGATATGTATAAAATGTATAACATGTTCAATTAGTCATCATTTTAATATGTAGAAAGTGTACCAAAATGACATCATCAAAATCAAATTATGAGCGATGTTCATTGGTCATCATTAAAATACAACTTTAGAAAATTCCGAAATACACTCAACTCAACATTCTCCCCCTTTTTGATGATGACAAAATTTATGTACAATCTCCCAATAGTCTGACTCCCTTGATTGCAATGACTCCCCTTGACCATATTCACCCTTTGAACAACTTTCTCCCATAAGAAACTTTCTCCCCTTTAAAGAACTTTCTCCCCCTTTTAAGGAACTTTCTCCCCCTTTTTGACATCATTAAAAAGATAGATAAGACAGAGAAGCAAAGAATGGTAGGAGATCAAGAATTCCAGTTGTGAAAATGTAAGTTCAGGAAGAATCAAAATAAGTGAGGCAAAGTGATATTTACATATGATAGAAATTATTGTGTTTTTTGTATTGTGCAATAAAGTTTAATCACAAAGACACACTCAACACAAAGTATAGCAAAATATAATGATCTGAATGTAGTTAAAATAATGATGCAAATGTGAAGTAAAGTGACCTATATGAGTGAGCAGAAGTATTTAACAAGGATGTTAGGAGCTTTAATTGTAACACAATATAAAATAATAGGTCTAAACTCAGTAAACATGAACTTTATTAAGGTCTTAAGTTTTTCTATCCTGTCTTTTTGATTTCCTTTCAATTTTAGCTGGGAAAGAATACAAGAATAAATTAGTTAAATCTCACTTTTCAGTGCAAGAGATCACATTGATCAGATGCAAGACCTCCTGATTACTTAGTGGTTTAACTTTCATTATCTTATACAGAGTTGAAAATTTTGATTTCCACTTTTTGACGCGAAACAAATCACTTTTTAGGTGAAATGGCTCGGTTACTCAGTGGTTCAAGAATTTGCATTGCTCTGTTTGTATCTTTCCAGATTGTTGATCATTTTATTTTGATGTTTTGCATGAATATGTTTGCTTTGACCAGAAAAGTCATGACTACCAATTTAGAAAAAATATTCTTAACATGTGGTAAGAATGAAGCTTAAACATACACATGTTAAATAATAAAGCCAGTCATGTGCCTACAAGTGTTTTCCAAGTCATTTTAAAGACATTCAGTATTAAGATTGCTTCACCTTGAAATGATAATGAATCTATGAAATTAAACTAAATGCACAATGAGTTTAGTTTCAATGTCTTAATTCTCTCATAAGAAAATAGCATAGTGACTCAAAAATTCTGATAAGTTTGGGGTTCAATATAGACAAGTAAAGTCAAGGAATGTGACAATCACTCCCCCTTTCATGTATCTCCCCCTCACAAGGTGAACATGAGGATTATTGAAGAAATATGAATGGAATGAAGTGAAAATAGAATGAACAAGAATGTTTTATTGAAAGATAAGGACTCCCCATCAACAATTGCATACAAGACTCTTGATACTTGGCGGAGACATATACTCACGCATAGTGAAAGTGTCCAGACAAGCCTGACTTGTCTTTCTTCAAATCATCATTTGATATACCAAGAATGCCAATGCAATATGAGAGTGAGGAGTTTATTTACAAGAATATTTGTCAACAAACTGAATGGGAGTTATTGATAAATTAGATATGAAAGAATATTTCTCCAGCATTTCACTCAAAGATTCTTTTAACTCACTCCCCCATAAGATATGTATGATATGAGATGATCATTTAAGCAATTCAGATATGTTCATTCCAAGCAGATTGCACAGAAAGAATATGAACATGATCAAGCATACATCAACAGGCAATTTATTGAAGGAGAAAAGTTTTTTTTTTCAAAAAACTCAAAATTGTTTCAAAGACTTAAAGTAAAGTTTTTAAGATTTTCATTTTTCTTGATGACCTTTATGCAGAAAAAAACTATTGATACTTGGTGGAGAATTTTTCTCACGCATGATGATAGTTTCGAGACAAGCTTAACTTATCCTTTCACATTTCACCATTTGATATACCACATAGTCACTGCAAAAAGGTCAATTATTCTTTAGTTTTAGCATGAAATTCATTACATTTTCAAGAACATTTTTGCACTTTTTCAAATTTACTCCCCCTTAATATGTGCATGGAATGAAAAAGCTAGCAAGCAATTCACACATGATTATGCACACAATTAGCTTTAAGCATAACATGACTTTTGGTACTTGGCGGAGTATTTTACTCACGCATAATGATAGTTTCCAAAAAAACATAACTTGTTTTTCCACATGTCAACATTTGATATACCAATAAGTCAAAAAAGAAGATATGCACAAGGAGTTATGGGCACAAATAAACAAACAAACATGATTTCAATTCTTATGACATAAATTTCTTGTTGGGAGCAGCATTGAAACACATTTCTCATTGTTCAGATAAAAGTTAAACATTCATTTCAATTCAGACAATTTACATTTGAAATGATAAAGAAATTTTACCTGAACAATCTTCATTTCTTTTTCAAAGATTTTACCTGTGTTCTCCAATCATTTCTTATCTTGCACAGTCAATATCTTGAATCCATTTACAATGTATGGCTGCAAGACTCCTCAGCTTGTTGATCAAGCTGGTTCTTGTGACCCACACTTGCTTGAGTCCTGCAATGAAATCAATATTAGAGTGCAATAAAGACTTCTAAATCTAAAATGATTTTATTTTTGGTATAGATGCATTTCTTTCATTGATAGAACTATGAGCAGAATTAGTTCCCGATTTTCTTTTTGCCTTGCTCAATGCATCTATATTTTCATGACGTTTTCTAATTTTTAAATTTTTAATATAAGTAGAAACAGAATGACTTTGTGCAACATTTCTATGCCTATACACATGAAATTTCTGAACATTTTCAGTATGAACATGATATTATTCTTGTGTGCATGAGCAAATACATTAGACTGGAATTTCTGAGCATGCACAACAAAATCATTTCTGTACCAACAGTCCCTAGAAATATGATCAATTTTATGACAATGAAAGCATTGGACTGATTTGGCATGTTTATTGAAATTTTGATTTCTAATCCAACAATGTTTGACAAGATGACCAGGTTTATTACAGTTAAAGCAAGTGAGAGCATTTCTTACTTGGTACTTACATTGGCATGTATGCATTTGCTGGAATCTCCTTTTCCTGTGAGAAGGCATACCATGAGGAGAAGGAGGTACTTTTTGGTGGCTCTTGGCATGATGTGAATTTAAACTTGCCTTGGAGCTTTTCGGACTAATGGAGGAAGTAGATGAATCTTCTTGACAATATCATTTTTCTTTTTCTCTGTATGTTTCTGAACAAGAACTTTCACTAGTTTTTCATTAGAATTAGTAAAGTTCTTATTCGTAGCAGCTTTAACAAATGTTAATTTTGATTTATTTTCATTTTTCTTATCTCTCACAAAAGCAAGACTTGTGTATTTAGTACTCTTCAATTCATGTTGAAGCTTCTGTTTTTCAGCTTTTAATGCAACAACTTCTTTTTCTGAAATTTGAACCTTATTTAGCATGACATCCAAACCATTTTTCATCTTGTTCTTTTCATTTTCAAATTGAGCAATTTGTTTTTCCAAATCGGTAATTTTATTACTCAAATTGCTACAATCATTGTCCAATTGTTTGTCATGCAACAAGCATTCAATCTTCCTTTTTAGATGACTATTTTCTTCAACAAGTTGTTTGCATCATTCATTTATTTGATGATCATGAGCCATGTTAGAAATCTGTTTGTTTAATTGATCATTATCAAATTTGATGTTTTCATTGAGATCAATCATTTTTCATTTTCATCTTTTAAATCAAGATTTTCATATTCCAACTGATCATGATTTTCTTTCAACTTGGACAACTTGTTTTCACAAATTTTGATTTTATCTTTCAAACTTTCTTTTTCAAAATTCAGTTTCTGAACTTCATTTTTCAAATTCTCATTTTCTTCTGAAAGATCTTTATCATTGTTTTGGAGCAATTCAAGTGTACTTTTCAAATTTTCACTTTCTTTATGGCAATGTTTCAAAGTCTTTTTCAAATCTTTATTCTTAGTGTTCAGCTTTGCATTAAGATTTTATATCTTCTCACAGAACCCAACCAATTCAACATAAGACATGCCTTCATCTGCCTCAGAATCAGAATTAGAATACATAAATGGATCTAGAATTGATTTACTTGATCTTGTAGACCCATTTGAACTCTTGTGTTCTGAAGAGGATGTAGAATGCTCTGAGCTCATGGAATGTGCTGCTAGAGACAAAGTCTTTTGAATTGTTGATTTTCTTTATTCATTGAAGCTCTTCTTTGCCATTGAGCATTTGTGAATTCCTTTTGCTCCTTTTCTTTGTGCTTCCTCTGAAAAACTTGATGAAAGCGAGATTGGGGATTTCTCTGAAATTATAACAGGAAATTCATGCAGATTAAAGAAATTTGCCATTATACCGAAATCTCAAAAGACTATTATATCTATTCACAATGAAACAATGCAACAAGGAATTAGATCTAACAGTTAGAGTGGTTAACCCGCTCAGATACCAATTGTAGGAATCAGAGCGATTAAGAACACAAAGACAGGTCTCCCAAAATACAACCAATGAACAGAGAACCGGCTCTGATACTAATTGTAGGATCGAATAGATGGATGGATCAGATCTAGAAGGGGGGTTGAATAGATCTGACACCAATTAATGCGGAAGCTTAAGCAATTCAAAATTACTTCGAATCAGAGATCAATTCACACAAACAATTTACTGATCTGAAGTGTGAGTGTGTGTAGATGATGTGTGAAGCAATTCAACAATTAGTGTGAGTACGAAATCATATGCAAGCATCTAGCGCAGACAAGCAGATCAAACCATTGCACATAGGATTTGTTAGGTGGTTCAGAAATCACATTAGTGATTCCAACATCCACCCCTCACACAGTGAGGCTCCACTACTCAAAAGAGTACAACCCACACTGAAGCACGACGACTACAAACACCCTTGAGCACAATGGCTCAACACACAACCTTGAGTTCAACGACTCACAAACTGAGCGCGACGCCTCAAACAACAACCGGAGCACGACGACTCCAAATTGAGCATGACGGCTGTAACGACCCTCCTTATACCGGTACGATTACACCAACCCACATCGGTATAATGAATGCTGCTACAGTGGGACATTTACCCAACAAAATCAATAGACTGAAATGTACACAAATGTAACACATAACAGTGGAATGAAAGAGCCAAATGAAATTTCTTATTCCATCATCCACATTCTATTCACAGTCCATATAGAGAAAAAGAAAACTAAACATTTAATAGCTGAGAAATGAAAATGCATTGTCCACATTGATTTACAAAGTGTCCTTTATTACATACTATGAAAAGGAAAAGTACAATACTGAGACTCCACAAAGATCTCCTACTCCAGCTCTGAGTAACTCCTGACTATCTCCTCAGATGAAGTAGAAATCTCTGCACCTGTACGCCGAAGCAAGAGTGAGTCCAAAAGACTCAACAAGTACATCCACTCACAATAAGCATACATACATCACATGTAATATTCACATTTTTCATATTATACAACTATCACATAAAGCATGAATTAGATAAACTTTTAAAGGAAACCTAAACATGATTTCTACAATTTTCCAACACATGGTACTTGACTTAAGATAAATTTTCAAGGATTTAAACCTATCACATGCTCCTACATCTTCTTTACACTTGATCTAAATTTACATTTTATTACACGTATGTTGTAACATAACATCGAATTAAGCATGAATTTTACACTTAAAGTAGAGAACAATCCTAGCATGGATTCTATGCACAATTTCACATTCGTAATACATTTCTAAACATGGTTAGCTTTCTGTTTTACATGAATTTAACACTTCATAACAAAAAGTACATGCTGTCATGTCATATCTACATTTAAAGATTTCACATTTCGCATACACATAATCACATTTTTTTTTCTTTATATGCCATGACACATAGTCCAAACCACCTCTAGAAGGACACACACTTGTCACATCACACACATATCTATCATCTAGGCAACACAATGATAGACCTTAGTTACTGCGCAGAACCGGGAGAAGCACTCTCCACCCTAACCAGCGGTACTTTTCTGCCTCCAGGATTTAATCCCAATGCCCATGGGATATCACACACTATGAACCTTCCCGTGGGGACTTTACCACGGTACGGTTCCACAGCCCTCTAGGGTAGTAGTGTCACCCATTGGCATATTTACACATTCTCTCAATTTTAAACATATATTAATGCACAGTTTAACACACTTGTTTCATATTCACACATCTAAATATTGTAATATTACCTAGCATGGTGCTACTGTCTACATAGTTAGACAAACATCATTTGGTTCGAATCATGCTATAATTTAACGATTCTATGGTTATCTACGCAAAACATGTCTTAATTGCTCTTTTTATGGTTAAATAATGAAATCAGTATCTATTGTTATCCAATATGCATGAAAACTTACCCCCCTATTGGTTACAGGTTGAGCATCATACATACCAGATTTCATGATTTTCGGAATTACACACAATTTATGAAAATTGAAACAGTCCTATCACACAATTCGTAAATACTCGATTCTGCACGATTCACAATGGTAAACAACACTAACCAGTTTATAACATGTATTTTACAGTCCTGGTTCCACATAAAATTTTCTTGAAATTTCAGCCATTTTGTACAATTTATTTGCAATTTTTAAATAATAGTACATGCTCACTGTATTATGATCCAAAAATATAACAATTAACACAATCATCATAAATTCATCAAATTTTTACAGCATGCTTTGATATCAATGTGAACTCCACAGAAAATTTTTGACATCTTGATTCCTCACAGAACCATTCAACAGTAATTAAAACATGCTTAGGATAGGGTTCCAGAAATTACTAATAATTATAACAATCAACAAAACTTATTACAATCACACAACATGCTCTACTAGACATATTTTATAACATATAATTTTTTTACCATATATCCTCATGCGCAAAATCCCAGAAATTAAGTCATAGGGAGTAAACAGTCCACTATTCTTGCCTGAAGAACTCAACGGCAAGGGGATGGTCGTTTACCCAGTTAACGACAACATAGTGTGCTGCTAATTTAGGATCTTAAAGGCAAGAGATCCCGCCGTTAAGTTCCTGTCTGTGCAAAACACAAACTGAACGCAGGAAACTTGGTGAAATTGGGGTTCTAGGACTCGAATAAAAAAATCTGTAAAATGCCTGGGACTCACTAGACACAAGTATAGATGATGTGAAAGGGGTACTTGCCTTTGAGAAAATCTATGAAAGGGGATTTGGGTCGATGAAGCTCTCCTCGGCCAGTGCCAAAGAGCCTCCAAACTCCTCCAAATCGGGTTTCTGTGTTGATGTAGAACCCAATCCGGTGTCGGAGAAGCCTTCTCCAATGTTTAGACTCCCCTCTAGTCGTGTAAGATCGCCGAAAGAAGCCGCCAAATCACCAAATCCATGGTCCGAAAGTCTAGTTTCGCGCACAGAATTTAGGGTTTTTGACCAAAGGGCCAAGAGGACCCAATAGCGCCCTAAACTGAGTCTTTTATAGGTCTAGGCTTTGGAACGCGTTTGGGGTCGACTAGGTTATCGTTGGGGAACGATTTCCTAAACAGGGTGCGAAGATTTTCAGGGCGTTTACGGATCTGCAAACAACAAGATCTGGGAGGTTAACGTCAACATCACGGGCCGCCAATTCTGAGTTGGCGTCCATCGATGTGGCCGTTGACTTGGGATTGTCGTCCATACATATTGACGTCTACTGGCTGCCAGAACAGAACTTAAAACTGTAGAAACTTTATGTACACCACACAATTAGGTACAATTTAAAATGCATACCCTAAACTACTACGTACATAAAGTAAATGAATAACATGCGTAGCAATTCATACATCTATGTGCAACAATACTCAACTAATATGTATATGTATACATATCTATATATATAACTATGCACAATGAGCATTAATTTCTCACACAATCAAGCACCTATATAAGAGATAAACATCTAGGGCCTTACACCCTCTCCCCCTTAAAGAATCTTTGTCCCCGAAGTTAGACCGATGCTACTCAAACAATTGAGGATATTTCATCTTCATTGTTTCCTCAAGCTCCCAAGTAGCCTCCTCTCGCGAGAAGTTGCGCCATAAGACTTTCACCGATGCAATACTCTTGTTCCGAAGGTGCTGAACCTTCCGGTCAAGAATAGCTACAGGTTGCTCCACATAAGATAGATCTGGCTGGATCTCCACTGGCTCGTGGCTAATGACATGAGATGGATCTCTGACATACATTCTGAGCATAGACACGTGGAAAACGGGATGGACGCTAGCTAACGCTGGGGGTAAAGCTAGCTCATATGCCACGTTGCCCAAACGTCTGAGAATCTCATACAGGCCAATGAATCTAGGACTTAGCTTACTATGCCTGCCAAATCTAACTACACCGCGAGTAGGGGAAATCTTTAAAAAGACATGCTTACCTACCTCGAACTCCAAATCTTTCCTCCTATTGTCAGCATAACTCTTCTGCCTATCTTGTGCCGCAACAAGCCTCTTCCTAATCAACTGAACTTTATCTGAAGTCTCTTGAACTAACTCCGAATCAATCAGCTGCCTATCGCCTGTCTCCTCCCAACACAAAGGAGATCTACAAGGCCTACCATACAATGCCTCAAATGGAGCCATACCAATACTCACATGAAAACTGTTGTTGTATGCAAACTCCACTAGAGGTAAATGGCACTCCCAATCATCCTTCCAATCCAGAATGCACGCCCTCAACATATCTTCGAGCGTCTGGATAGCCCTCTCAGACTGTCCATATGTTTGGGGATGAAACGCCGAACTGAGCTTCAATTCAGAACCTAACGCATCCTGAAGACTCTCCCATAACTGCGAAGTAAATCTTGGATCTCGATCCGAAATGATCGACTTCGGCACACCATGCAATCTAATAATGCTACTAATATACAATCTAGCTAAACTCTCTACTGACTGCTTCTTCTTCATGGGCAAGAAATGCGTAGTCTTCGAGAATCTATCTACTACTACACAAATCGAGTCATTACCCCGTCTAGATTGAGGAAAACCCGTAACAAAATCCATAGTGACAGCTTCCCACTTCCATACTGGGATCTCCATCTTTTGCATAAGACCAGATGGTCGCTGCCTCTCGGCCTTCACTTGCTGGAAAACTAGACATCTAGAGACATACTCTGCTACATCCTTCTTCATGCCAGACCACCAAAAAGATCTCTTCAAATCCTGGTACATCTTAGTGTTACCCGGATGAATAGAGAATCTAGACCTATGAGCCTCCGCTAAAACATGCTCACGAACATCTACAATGTCTGGAACACAGACACGGTGATGGAATCTAATCACTCCATCCTCGTCACGAGCAATGCCCACCTTGCTCACTAACTCTTGGAGTCTAGGGTTAGCTTTCTGCTGCTCGATCACCTCATCCAACACAGAGGACCTAATGGACAACTGAGCTACAAAAGCCTGGCACAATGATGGCTCTAACTCAATCATCGCACACACTGCATCCTCCAACATCTTCCAATCATGTTGGAGAGATGACCTCTTCCTACTAAGGGCATCCGCTACGACATTCGCCTTTTCAGGATGATACTGGAGGTCAAAGTCATAGTCCTTCAGGAACTCAATCCATATTCTCTGCCTCAGGTTTAATTCCTTTTGGGAGAAAAGATACCTTAAGCTCTTGTGGTCAGTGTCTACAGATCTTTAGTGCATGAACCACTGCCGCAAGCTCAAGATCATGAGTCAGCTAGTTTCGCTCATGCTCCTTCAATTGGCGAGAAGTATACACTACTACCCTTCCTTACTGCATCAATACACAACCAAGGCCAATCCGAGATGCATCCGTGTAGATAGCAAAACCCTCTACACCGCTTGGTAAAACTAACACAGGAGCCGATGTGAGCTTAGTCTTCAATAATTGAAAACTACTCTCACACTCCTTAGACTAGAAAAACTTTACTCCCTTCCTGGTTAGCTGAGTCAATGCTGCGGCGATGGATGAAAATCCCTCAATGAATCGTCGATAATAGCCTGCCAAACCAAGAAATCTCCTAATCTCCGAAGGAGTCTTAGGAATCTCCCAATCCATAACAGCCTGGACCTTTGCTAGATCCACTGCTACACCAGTACGGAGATTACATGCCCAAGGAAATGAACCTCGCGCAACTAAAAATCGCACTTGCTGAATTTTGCATACATCTTGTGCTCATGGAGAACCTCTAATACTACCCTCAAATGCTGACGATATGTGGCCTCATCCGGAGAGTAGACCAACACGTCATCAATAAAAACTACGACGAAACTATCTAGGTATGGTCTAAACACCCTATTCATGAGATCCATGAACGCTGTAGGGGCGTTGGTCAGACCAAAAGGAAGGACTAGAAAGTCATAATGTCCATAACGTGTTCTAAAAGCCATCTTGGACACATCTTCACTCCTAATCCTCAACTGATAATAACCAGACCACAAATCAATCTTAGAAAAGACTGATGTATCTTGCAGTTAGTCAAACAAATCATCAATCTGAGGTGAGGGATACCCGTTCTTCACCGTCACTTGGTTTAGATTTCTATAATCGATGCATAACCTAAGTGACCCATCCTACAGGTGCGCCCCAAGGGGAAACACTAGGGCGTATGAATCCCTTATCTAATAAATCTTGCAACTGCTTCCTTAGTTTAGCTAATTCCACAGGTGCCATACGATAAGGTGCCTTCGAGATAGGAGAGGTGCCTAGAAGCAACTCTAGAGTGAACTCTATCTCTCTAGCCGGTGGCAAACCAGATAAGTCATCCGGAAAGACATCTGGAAACTCCCGCACCACATCTAACTCCGCAAGAGTAGGTGACTCACCAACCTTGGGTACTAACACCACGCTGGCAAGAAAAGCGTCACAACCCTTGTTCACCATTCTCATCGCCTTCATGGTAGAGATGACAAACTTTCCTGCTAAGTTCCTTGGTAATGGATGAGAAAACTCGTCCTCACCAGGAATGCGAAAAACGATCCTCTTCCCATGACAATCTACTAATGCATAGTGCTCCTCTAGCCAATGCAGACCAAGAATAGCATCGTAGTCCTTCATCTTTAGCAAGAAGAAACACCCTTCTAGGACTCTATCCTCAATGCACACCGGTAAAGACGGAATACACTTCTTAGTCGACATCGTACCTACGGGTGTGTGCACAGACAAAGGGACCTCTAACTCCTCAGACTCGAGTCCAGACTCTAAGGCTAACTGCCTAGTAAAATGCTCGAAATGAACGAGTGAGTAGCACCCGTATCAATCAAAACTCGAGCATACACATCTAAGAACAAAACCGTACCTTCGGTAACATGATTCGCCTGCTCGGCGTCCTCACGAGCTAATGCAAACACTCGAGATGGGGCTCGAGGTCTCCCTGGCCGTCCTAACGCTGGCGCTGCTGCTGTTGCTGCTGGGGCTGGTGCCGCTCCACGCTGTGCTCCCTGCTCAAGCCTGGGACAATCCTTGATCCTATGCTCACTGCTCTCGCACTTCAAGCACTTCCCTGCCAACTTCCAACATTCCGAACCACCATGTACCCTCCCGTAATGAGGACACTCCTTCTTGCCACTGGGGGAATTCTACGAAGATACCTGACTGCTTCCCGATGCCACGGGACACTGCGGTGACAGGAAGGCCGCCTTCTTCCTCTCTTGCCTCTAGAAAGGAGCCACAAGCCTCTTCTGAGAAGCCTTCTTCTCCTCCAAATACTTCTCCATTTCTCCCTCCTACCGACATGCCGGGCTAAGAGCCTCATTGAGGTTACGATGATCAAATGCCACCAACCTCATCCTCAGTGATGGCCTCAGACCCATCACAAACTTCTTCACCTTCCTGCGCTCATCACCTACAATGTGAGGGGCATATTTCGATAGCTCGGCAAAACTGGCCTTGTACTCCAGCACGGTCATGGAGCCCTGAGTCAACGAGAGGAACTCCTGCTCCATCTTGTCCTGGATGTGCTCCGAAACAAACTTGGCTCGGAAGAGCCTCACGAACTCGTCCTAACCAACCTCCACAGCACCATCCTTGAACCGAGTACATAGCATCGAGGACCACCACATGTCGGCTCGCTCCTGCCAAAAACACCCATAAGGAACAAACCAACATAATCTATACTTAAAGAAATAACCACCGAATTAATTTACACATACGTGTAGCATATAGGTGGCTAAAGTGACTTTGTCATCCTTAGCACACCTAATAGCCCGGAAGATCTTCTCGATCTCCCTCATCCAGCTCTCAGCAAGTAACGGATCGCTCCCCCCCTTAAAAGAGGGTGGCGACATCCTCTTGAACTGTTCCATGATGGAGGGTCCACCATGGTCCTGAGCCTGGGGAACTAGCACCTGAGCCTGCTGAGCCTCTAGCTGAGCCTGGAGTGCAGCCTGGGTGTGGGCCTACGTTTGCATGGCCTGCACTAAACCCTGCATGAAGACTCCATAATCCACTTGTGGCGGTGGGGTGAAGCACAGGACCCTGGGGTGCTGGGGCCTGCTACTCACCCTGATCCTCACGTTGAGGCTCATCTCTTTTCTGCTCACCCTCACGAGTAGGAACACCATGCCTACCACGTGAAGTCATACCCTGCAAAATGATTTAATCACCAATTAGAACTTGACTATCTAATTTCTAACTATTTATATGTAGACAATCTACACAGACTTAGCATATAATGAAGATGATGGTACATGCATATTTATGTACAATTTCAGCCTGTCTCTGATACCAATCTCTGTAACGACCCTCCTATACCGGTACGGTTACACCAACCCACATCAGTATAATGAACGCCGCTACAGTGGGACATTTACCCAACAAAATCAATAGCCTGAAATGTACACAAATATAACACAACAACGGAAAGAAAGAGCCAAATGAAATTTTTTATTCCATCATCCACATTTTATTCACAGTCCATATAGAGGAAAAGAAAACTAAACATTTAATAGCTGAGAAATAAAAATACATTGTCCAGATTGATTTACAAAGTGTCCTTTATTACATACTATGAAAAGTAAAAGTACAATACTGAGACTCCACAAAGATCTCCTACTCCCGCTCCGAGTCACTCCTGACTATCTCCTTAGATGAAGTAGAAATCTCTGCACCTGTACGCCGAAGCAAGAGTGAGTCCAAAAGACTCAACAAGTACATCCATTCACACTAAGCATACACACATCACATGTAATATTCACATTTTTCATATTATACAACTATCACATAAAGCATGAATTAGATAAACTTTTAAAGGAAACCTAAACATGATTTCTACATTTTTCCAACACATGGTACTTGACATAAGATAAATTTACAAGGATTTAAACCTATCACATGCTTCCTACACTTCTTTACACTTGATCTAAATTTACATTTTATTACATGTATGTTGTAACATAACATCGAATTAAGCATGAATTTTGCACTTAAAGTAGAGAACAATCCTAGCATGGATTCTATGCACAATTTCACATTCGTAATACATTTCTAAACATGGTTAGCTTTCTATTTTACATGAATTTAACACTTCATAACAGAAAGTACATGCTATCATGTCATATCTACATTTAAAGATTTCACATTTCTCATACACATAATCACATTTTTTTTTCTTTATATACCATGACACATAGTCCAAACCACCTCTAGAAGGACACACACTTGTCACATCACACACATATCTATCATCTAGGCAACAAAATGATAGACCTTAGTTACTACGCAGAACCGGGAGAAGCACTCTCCACCCTAACCAGCGGTACTTTTCCGCCTCCAGGATTTAATCCCAATGCCCATGGGATATCACACACTATGAACCTTCCCGTGCCGTGGGGACTTTAACACGGTACGGTTCCACAGCCCTCTAAGGTAGTAGTGTCACCCATTGGCATATTTACACATTCTCTCAATTTTAAACATATACTTAATGCACAGTTTAACACACTTGTTTCATATTCACACATCTACATATTGTAATATTACCTAGCATGGTGCTACTATTTATAGAGTTAGACAAACATCATTTGGTTCGAATCATGCAATAATTTAACGATTCTATGGTTATCTATGCTAAACATGTCTTAATTGCTCTTTTTATGGTTAAATAATGAAATCAGTATCTACTATTATCCAATATGCATGAAAACTTAACCACCTATAGGTTACAAGTTGAGCATCGTACATACCAGATTTCACGATTTTCTGAATTACACACAATTTATGAAAATTGAAACAGTCCTATCACACAATTCGTAAATACTCAATTCTGCTCGATTCACAATGGTAAACTGCACTCCAGTTTATAACATGTATTTTACAGTCCTGGTTCCACATAAATTTTTCTGGAAATTTCGGATATTTTGTACAATTTATTTACAATTTTTAAATAACAGTACATGCTCACTGCATTATGATCCAGAAAATATTACAATTAACACAGTCATCATAAATTCATCAAATTTTTACCGCATGCTCTGATATCGATGTGAACACCACAGAAAAATTTTGACATCTTGATTCCTCACAGAACCATTCAATAGTAATTAAAACATGCTTAGGACAAGGTTCTAGAAATTACTAATAATTATAACAATGAACAAAATATATCACAATCATACATCATGCTCTACTAGAAATATTTTATAGCATAATTTTTTTACCATATATCCTCACGCGTAAAATCTCAAAAATAAAGTCATAGGGAGTAAACAGTCCACTATTCTTACTGAAGAACTCAACGGCAAGGGGATGGCCATTTACCCAGTTAACGAAAACATAGTGTGCCGCCAATTTAGGATCTTAACGGCAAGAGATCCCGTCGTTAAGTTCCTGTCTGTGCAAAACACAGACTGAACGCAGGAAACAAGGTGAAATCGGGGTTCTAGGACTCAAATAAAAAAATCCGTAAAATGCTTGGGACTCACTAGACACATGTATAGATGATGTGAAAGGGGTACTTGCCTTTGAGAAAATCTATGAAAGGGAATTTGGGTCGATGAAGCTCTCCTCGGCCAGTGCCAAAGAGCCTCTAAACTCCTCCAAATCTGGTTTCTATGTTGATGTAGAACCCAATCCGGTGTCGGAGAAGCTTTCTCCAACGTTTAGACTCCCCTCCAGTCATGTATGATCACCGGAAGAAGCCGCCAAATCGCCAAATCCATGGTCCAAAAGTCTGGTTTCGTGCACGGAATTTAGGGTTTTTGACCAAAGGGCCAAGAGGACCCAATAGCGCCTTAAACTGAGTCTTTTTTAGGGCTAGGCTTTGGAACGCGTTTGGGGTCGACTAGGTTACCGTTGGGGAACGGTTTCCTAAACAGGGTGCGAAGATTTCGGGGGCGTTTGCGGATCTGCAAACGCAACAGATCTGGGAGGTTAACGTCAACATCACCGGCCGCCAATTCTGAGTTGGCATCCATCGATGTGGCCGCTGACTTGGGATTGGCGTCCATACATATTGACGTCTATTGGCCGCCAGAACAAAACTTAAAACTATAGAAACTTTATGTACACCACACAATTAGGTATAATTTAAAATGCATACCCTAAACTACTACGTACATAAAGTAAATGAATAACATGTGTAGCAATTCATACATCTATGTGCAACAATACTCAACTAATATGTATATGTATACATATATATATATATATATATATATATATATATATATATATATATATATAACTACACACAATGAGCATTAATTTCTCACACAATCAAGCACCTATATGAGAGAGAAAACTCAAACTACACAGTGAGTGCGACGACTCACAAACTAGAGCTCGATGACTCACAATACAAAAGCTAGATCAAACACGAAAGAAATCAGATCCTCTAGCAATGATCTGATTCACAGACTCAATAAACTCAGAAATCTGTACAGAACTTCATGTACAGATCTCACAAGAAGAAATAAGATGAACACTCCAAGAATTAGGTGAAAGAAGTATGAATTGGATGTTCTTCGATGAAGAGGTCTTACAGACGCTTGAATTGAGGAGCCTTGATGGAATTCGGTGGAGATTCTCCTCAATTGGCGATACTCTGCTTCGATGGTATCTGAAATGCCAGAAATCCCTCTTCTACTACTACTCTTCAGCTGGATCTGCTCCCTTTCCTAGCACAACAAACTTCTCTCCAGAGATTCCCCTTGATTCCCACATCCTTCCTCTTGAAAGGATGGCCTGTAGCTTCTGGAGATGGAGCGAGATCTGGAAAACCTCTTTTTGCGGCCAAAAAGCTTCTTCTGGAAGTGTATGGGCTCTCTTGCCTTTGGGGTAGGAGAATCATGGGTATTTATAGCCCCATATGTCCATAAAGTTCCTTGGGGTGCATGAGCACGGAAATCTAGGTCAAATTCCTTGATTCCCAAGAAGCCACATGTCCAAAAAAATTCACATTTTTGAGTTTCAGTTGAAGTGTGTCGACACCACACGGCACTGTGTCGACACCACAGGCAACTGCTGCAGAACAGGCTTCTGGGACAGTGAACCAGTGTCGACACATAGGTGGACTGTGTCGACACCATTGACAGACTGTGTCGACACATAGGCAGACTGTGTCAACACACAGGCAGACTGTGTCGACACCACTGGCTACTGCTTCAGAACAGGCTTCTGGGACAGTGAACTAGTGTCGACACACATGTGGACTGTGTCGACACCACTGTGACAAATTTATGTAAACCTGAAAATATAAATTGTAAACCATTAATACAAGATATTATCATTGAAATGTGAGATATTAAACATCAAAAACATGTTGTTTAAGCATTGTTGTGATATGTATAAAATGTATAACATGTTAAATTAGTCATCATTTTAATATGTACAAAGTGTACCAAAATGTCATCATCAAAATCAAATTATGAGTGATGTTCATTGGTCATCATTAAAATACAACTTTAGAAAATTCCAAAACACACTCAACTCAACAAACTAAGCGTTTTGTGATGGTACCTTGTCCACTCTCCTTGGCATGATTTATATCCATAAGAGCTTGTAATCGTCCTTGGCGTGGGGTTTGGTTCTTCTTTGTTGGACAATCGATGACTCGATGTTGTTGAATTCCACATCGCAAGCATCTTCCCAATCCCTTCCAACAGTTATCAACCTGATGCCCTGGCTTTTTACAAAATTCACAGACTTCCTTCCGCTTCAATTCCCTTTTTATTTTCTTGCTATCTACTGTATTTATTCCTTTATTATCATTGGAATGAGTAGCACGTTCCCTTTTCAACACTTTCTTCTTATGGATCTTTTCAAGAAGTTCCATGGTGTCCTCTACTAATTGAGCTTTCAATACCATGACTGAATATACTTCAATGTCTGGTGGAGCCAACTTTTCCTAGAACACAGGTCTCAACCCTTCTAAGAATCTCTTTGCCTTCATCTTTTCCGTACTCACCAAATGTGGTGCATACTATGCTAGTCTTTCAAATTGCGCTCCATATTCTACCATAGACATCATTCGTTGTTTTAAATTGCCGAATTCATTTACCTTCTTCTCACGAATCCTCTCAGAAAAATATTTGGTGTTGAAGAGTTCTAAAAATTTATCCCACTCTATGTTGATGTTGGGTAGTTGTCGACTGGCAGCTTCCCAACAAGCTCTAGCATCACGGTCCAATTGGAAGGTTGTCAGAAGGGCTTTCTCTTGCTCTGAGCATTGCATAACTCTAAAGATTCGTTCCATCGCCTTCACCTAATTTTCAGCTTCATCGAGATCCGGAGTTCCACTAAACATAGGGGGATTTATTCGTTGAAAGTTCCCATATAGGTCTCCTGCCCCATTTCTTGCTCCTACTTGAATCACGTTGTTAAGGGCTTGAGTTAACCCCTGTACATTCTGTTGTAATTCGTGCATTTGTGCATGTTCGCTAGCCATCTCTTCTAGTTCCTGCGTGCAAGAATACTTATTAATGTCTTCTTAAACTTAGAGTGCTTATACATATAGTTAAGCTCCTAGCATAACCCCAAGCTTTACCCAATCTCTCACATAGGTATGGTGGTTGACTTAGACGCGGTCATGGCAGTTCACCTAGAACATCCTAGACTTAAAATATCCTAATAAGGACATCCTAGGCTTTGATACCAACTGTCACGCCCCTCCAATTTAGCAGCGGAATAAATCGGAGGGAAACGTGAGCAACGAGTATGGTAATGTAAATTGCGCATACAGACGCAAACATCAGAGCATCTAACGAACGATAATTGAAATAAACTCTTGATTTCATTATAAAATCACTAAGACTATTACAACAACTAATTCAGAGCCAATACATAGGGCTCAATGACATCATTACATTGAAAGGAAATCTAAAGCAATAAGTATTAGACTCCATGGCACTAGGGTAACTTCATCAACTGACTCCAGGTCGCTCATCACTCTGATCCTGTCCCATAAGTGTGTGTAACATCATTGTCCGACTTACCTGAGACACAATAACAAATAACAAAGGGTGAGCGATAACGCCCAGTAGGACTTAAATGTCAATAGTCAAGTAGGCTTTAAATGATTAATGCTTTAAATGGCAGAGTAACTAATGATAGAGAGAGTCATGTAAAGTCGAGAAAGTAATAGCACAAGTAACATGGTTCGAATAGCAGATGAATCAAATATAGCACGATGATTAAAGTCAAGTCATGATAGAAACAATAACAACATTAGCAGGTAACGTCATGGTCAAGAATTAGCAAGCGACATGTATAGCAAGGAGAGAGAGAGAGTAAATGGTCATGTAAAGAGTAAATTGCACTTTGATTGATTTTCATCAATCGAGATAGTATAACACTTTTAATTAACTTTCGTCAATCGAAATAGTAATGGCACTTTGGTTATCCATAGATAGCCGAGAGAGAATATAGTACTTTGAATGTGACTAAGTCAGGATAAAACGCAATAACTCAAGATAGCAAGTAGAGAGTACGACAGTAGTCGCTCAATAACAGGACAGTAGCAGTTCAGTAAGAGTTAGTGGCAGTACAGTAAGAGTGCATTACGTCTGAACTAACAGACTAACAGTAACAGTGTAACAGTCATACGTCTAGCTAAATCAGAAGAGTCAGTCAGGACTGGTGCAAATGTAGACACCGTTAATAGCCCCTGCAGGTATTTTTGGATGGCTCTCTGCCCCGAAGACTAGATTGGAGCCCCTCGGATACTCTCCGTGCCCTCAGCAGTATGCATTCAAGTCAGTAGAGTCACAAGACCCATTTTAGCGCTAGACAGTCATGAACAGTACAAAATAGTAGGAGCCACACAACTCAAAGGGTACCAAGAGAGTACTAGATGAATAGACGAGAGAGACGAGATAGTAGAGTGAACGTGAATAGATGAGCGAGTAGAATATAAATGAGATCTTATGATCATTGCACATGAAACGTCGAGTTACGAGCAATAGTAACAGTTGCACAACACGTATGTACGGTGTTGACATTCAGGTGGAACTCACTACCCTTCAACTGGCCATGTGACACACAGGTCCAGAAGTTCGATGTGATTCAAGATAAGATAGAGAACAATCTAAGGTTGTTTGGATCTTGCTGATCCCTAGAGGTATCATAGGTGTTAGGGTACAACCAGCTCGTCGACCATGTGGGAATCCATGGACAGAGGAGACTTACGGAGGCCTTGAATAAATACTCACTAGTCCAGCAGAAGGAGTATCCAACGGAGAGTTCGTCATGTCAAGTGAGTGTGTATATAGAAACAAGTGCCCGACGTTCTAGAGGAATTCTAGAACAGTGGAGCGTCGATAACAGTATTCCTAAAACATCGCGAGAGAACGTAGACAAGTTAATTTAAAATAGGCAATTAATATACATTATTGATATAATTTACCAGATACATTATGAGATATTTTCATGCCAAATTGGGCCATATTTGGATGGTTCAAGTGTGTGCATGTGTGAAGAGACTTTTTAATTTAACTAATTACATGTCTATGATTAATAATTTTATTTACTGAGTTTAAGATAGTTAACAGGGAAAATGGTTATTGTAGAAAGTCAAGAATTTCAGAAATAGTGGGTTTTATGCAAAAAGCCCAGATCGCGAAATACCCATATGAGGGTCGCGACGGGGTCAAAGTGGAACGCGGCATGGCCTTGTACAGATCGCGGCGGGCTTGTCAATTTAGGCAGGCAGATCGCGACGACAGACCCTGTCGCGATAAGATCGCGACGGAAGGTGCTGTCGCGACGACCCTGAGAACGCGGCCTATCGAGCCATCGCGTTCTCAGGTCCTGTACCTGGGTTCGAGCGGGAAAATGAAAGAGCATGGGTTTGCGGGCCAAATTGCCTTATTTTGACACAGGGTGCTTCAAAAATTTAGAACAAATTGTACAATGTATGAAAAATTGCGAACCAGTTCTAAACCGATCAAGACATGTAAGAGTACTTCTAGTAAATCAAAATTTGAAAACAGACATGGTTTAATCATGATACTCTATGAAGAACATGGAACAGTACATAGATAGGGTAAAAGAATTAATTCACGATGTAGGGTGGATGAAAATTAGGGCTTTCAGGGGCAAAAGAAGCCTAACTATCATCAGTATTCCCAAAAAATTTCGTAGCATGGGCATTAGTATACATGGAGATCAAGAATTAAAAAGAGGGTTCGGGGTCATGATGTTTACAAAATTTCAAAAATTAAGAACAAAAGATTTGCTCTATGGAAAAATATGAGACAAGAGTGCTTTGAATCTTGAGGTTTAGATCAACCTACAGATGAAATTGATTTAGTTTTGTCACGCCCCGATGCGGAATATCGGAGCGCGAAGGCAGTTGCAAGAAAAAGGTATAGAGCGAATACTAGACATCAAACCATTGCACATTGATTAATACTAAAGCAAATCTTTCTCATCAATAACTTTTCAAATGTCTAGTTACAACAACTAATATCAGAGCCATTCTATAGGGCCCAATTACATTCCAATAAAAGGAAATAGCTAACTACAACTCTAAGATAACATAATGATTCGAGGGTACTCCTGGCTTCACTCTTGGTCATTCCCTTCCTCGTGAGTGTATGTGTCATCCTCGGTCTCACCTAAGAACTCAACATCAAATAACGTAGGGTAAGCGATAACGCCCAGTAGGACTTAAATATCAGGCTCAAGCAGGCTTTAAATAATTAACGCATTTAATGGCAGAGTATCTAAAGATAGCAAGTACAAGAGAGTAAAAATATAGCAAGAGATAGAACAACAAGTAACGGGATAGCACAATAGCACGAGATCGAGTATAGTTTCCAAAAATAGCACAAGGATCGAGTATAGCACGAATAGCAGGATAGCCATAGCACAACTAGCACAAGTATAATAATAGCACGACGAGTATAGCACTTGTTTGTCATTCTTGACATCGAGAGAGTATAGCATGTTTTGTGTTTTGATTGTCATATAGATAGTCGAGATAGATAGCACTTGAGTGTAATGCAAAACACTCTGATCATTTAACTCCCATGGGTACTAGCACTTTCGGGCGCACATCCTAGGACCAGATCGGGCCCTTTATATATTGCTAGGCATTGGTTATATTGTATCTTTAGGCAATTAGTCAATGGCCAATATAGAGTACCAAGAATAGTTAAGAGCACTAGATGAATAGACGAGATAGTAGAGAGAACGTGAATAGATGAGCGAGTAGAGTATAGATGAGAGCTAAGGGTACATCACGTAAAACAACGAGTAAACAGGCGATAGTAACAGTTGCACAACATGCGCACGTCGTATTGGCAGTCAGGTAGAATTCACAATCTTCCCGCTGGCCATGTTATGCACAAGTCCAGAGGTCCGACGTGATTCAAGGTAACAGAGAACTTCTAATAGCCGTTTGGATCATATCGATCCCTAAAGGTGTAATGGGTGTTAGGGTATAACCGGCTCGTCGACCATGTGGGAATCCATGATCAGAGGAGACTTACGGAGGCCTTGTGCAAGGGTTCACTAGTCCGGCGAAAGGAATATCTGACGGAGAGTTCACCACAAGCCAAGTAAAGTGTGTATATAAAAACAGGTGCTCGACGTTCTAGAGGAATTCTAGAACGGTGGACCGTCGATATCGGTATATAAACAACTCAAGAAATGAATACAAGTCCTTTAAAATAGGGCAATTAATATACTTTATTGCAATAAATTACCAAATACATTATGGGATATTTTATGCCAGACTTCAGCCATATATGGATGGTTCATGTGTGTGCATATGTAAGAGAAATCATAGATAGAAAAGAAGTCGTGAATACGTATTTTAAAGCATTCAATATAGATCCATTTTAAAACAAGTGTTTTTACTGCGTGTATGACTGTTAAAAAGGTTGTGAACGCGACGTAGGCCAGTAAAGGTCGCGACAGGGTCAGGGAAGATCGTGACAGGGCCTGAAAAGGGTCGCGACAGGGCTGCCAGGACAGAAGGCCAGAACGTGATAGCCCACGAATGCGTCGTTAAACACGTGACTAACAATCTCAAATAATCGGCTTACACTAAATATTTTAACAGTAGTTAAGTGGTGAGAACCGAGTTGAATCCACGGGGAACTAGATTTTAGAGTTGAAGACGTTGGGTTTTTAGTTAGAAAAATAACGTGGTGATATTTAAACTAAGTTGCGTTAAATAAATCTAAGCAACGTAAATAATTAGAGAGAGAAATATAAAGGGTGGATGAACGACCACGAAACAAGATTAAAAACTACAACTCACTAAATAGATAAAAAGGATTAACAATGTGCTGTTTATGTTAAGCATAACTCAACAATTACAATAATAAAGAAAACGTGAGAAATAGAGAGAGAAAGGAGAGAGAATGAGAGAGAGAAGAGAAGAGAGAGAAGAGAGAAAAGAGAGAGAGAGGCGACAAGAGGAGAGAGAGAAGAGAGAGAGCGATAGAAGAAAGAGAGATAGAGATGAGAGATAGGAGAGAGAGACGTGAGAGAGATAGGAGAGAGGAGAGAGAGAGCAGCACGGCGAGAGGAGAGAGAGAGCAGCGCGGCACGAGGAGAGAGAGAGCAGCGCGGCGCCCTCACGTTGCATGCAACGTGAGGGGAAGGGCGGCAGGGGCACGCGGGCTGGGGCCACTGGCGGGGCGCTGGTGAGCCTGGGCACGTGGAGGAAGGACGGTAGGCGCGGGCGGAGCGGGCGCTGGCGGGCGCGCAGGGTGCTGGCGGGCTGCTGCTGCTATCGTTCTGCTTCTGTCACACCGAGAGGAAGAGACCGAGGGAGAGAGGAAGAAGGGAAGAAGAAAAAAAGAGGAAGAAGAAGGGAAGAGAAAGAAAAGGAAGGGGAGAAGAAGACGAGGAGGAAGAAGAGAAGGGAAGAAGAAGAGATCGGAGGAGAAGGAGAGAGGGGGAAGAGAAGAGGGAAAGAATCATAATGGAATGAGAGAGAGGGAGAGAGAGTTTTATAAAGTGTTAGAGAAAAGAGAGGAATGGTTTTAAAAATAGAGAGAGTTTTGAAAATTAGAAAGAAAGAGAGAGAAAGAGAAAATATATTTTAAAATTAGAATATCTCCTCATTGTCTCTTATCCATCCTTGTCCATTAGTAAATTCTTGTTGAGTGGCCCATTATCCTGCAAACAAAGTACATACAAAGATTTAATCAAATTATCCTTTTTTTAATAAAATAATAATGGATTAATATAAAATTAAGGATCGGTAGATAATAAATCATCATCATTATCATCAGTAATTATCCATTTATCAGAACGCGACGTAGGGTACTGTCGCATTTAGAACGCGATAAGGAAAGCATGAAACCAGTGGCGAATGAAACTAGACATGCGAGAGTACTTCTAGTAGATAGGAATTAGAGAGAGAGCATGGTTTGAACATGATTTGAGCATGAACAATAACAAGTAACACAGAATATGATACAGAGAGAAAGATTGATTTAATTCGAGCAACATGCTCAACAGAAATTAGGACTTTCCAGAGCAAAAGATCCCTAACAACATGAAGTGTCTGCAGTAAACATTTCGTAGCATGGATCAAGTGTACATGGAGATATGATTCAAATATGATGACTCAGAGTTATCATGTTTGCAGAACTTCTAAAATCAAGAATAAAAGATTGGCTCGATGAAAAATTATCAAACAAGAGGGCTTTTGTTCCTGGTGATTGGAACTACCTATAGATGGATTTGATTTAGTTTTGCCTGTGAGAGTGCCTACCTTTGACTCGATTTGTCTTATAGGGTTAAAATCTCTAAGAACGAGGAAGAAGCTTCAAGAACTCCTTCTCCCCATGAGATCCTCTCCTCCTTGGCCTCTTCTCCATGTCCAACAACCGTTGGCAATGAGCTAGGGTCGGCCAAGAGGGTTTAAGAGATGTATTTATGCATGTATGGGTTCCTATTCCTACTTCTATTCTAATTGCTCTTTAATTACGAGATTTCTAACTCCAACTTTCCTTTCTTGCTTTCCAACCTCTATTTAGGTTAGGATGGGATCTAAATTCGTGCTAAATCATAAGGGGTAGGCTTAGGAATCCAATTCCAACTCTTATTGCCTCTTTTAATGCTTAAAGAGTCATTTTCTATTTAGGAGATATTAAGACTCCGAATATAGGGTATTTTCTTTTTATTTACTATTTGTAAATTCATATTTTGACCCAATAAATTCTAGAGGATCCATTAAGCAAAGCCCATTACTCTTTTCCATTTAATGTGTTTTATTTATGCTCTTTTTATTGAATATCCCTTTAGCTGAGTTTTTAATTTATTATTTTTATTTTTATTTTTTCTAAAAAATTCAAGTTGCTACAAGTTTTACTCGTGAGAATGCCTACCTTGACTCGATTTCCTCTTCTAGGGCTAGAACTTGAAGAATGAGAGAGAGAGCTTGAGAGAGTCTTCTTCCCACGATATCTCCTTCTCCTGGTCCAGCAATCCTTGGCAATGAGCTAGGTCCGACCATGGGGGATTTAGGAGAGTATTTATGCTTGTTGGGTTGTTATTTCCTAATAGGACTCTAACCCCCATTAAATTCCGAATTTCCTATTTCTTAACCTCCATCCAAGCTTTCCACTTCCTATTTGGGTTAGGATGGGAGTTAAATTCCTGGCCAACCTATTAGGGTAGGTTTAGGAATCCAATTCTAACCCAAACTTCTTATTTTCATGCTTTAATACCCTTTTTCTATTTAGATAATATTTAAGTTACGAATTTAGAGTATTTTCCTATTATTTCTCTTTTAAAATTCCCTATTTTGGCCCAATAAATTTTATATGGTCCATTTAATAGAGCCCATTATTTATTGGAATTTATCTTATGGGATTTCCCTTTTTAATTAGGGAATAATATAATTAACGATTTTTATTGCATTTTATTACTTGAATTTATTCATGCGCCATGAGAGGTCCATTGGTCCAATTTTAATAATGGGTAATCATTTCATGATGTTGGAAGTCTCTCTGACATGTTCGTTTAATTTATGCGCACGTTATTTTTCCATGTTAACGATTTTCTGACTTAGATCCCTAATTTGGATAATTAGTCACGTTGTGACATACGCTTGGCCAATCGGATTTTTCGTTGCTTGAATTTCTTAGTAGAACACTTAGGAATAATGTCTGGGTTGATTTATAATTTTTAAAAAAATTCCGATGTATTCTTGCACATACGATAGTGGTACATATGTTTCTATTATTTCGATTTAAAGAAATTATTATTTCAAATTTTTAAGTATTACATTTTTCCGGGTTGCTACACCTAACCACCGTTTTCCCCTCTGCTCCAGAGTCCGCGACTCGAGCACGCCCGTTGCCCTGAACGCTCCCTCTAAGGCATACGGAGATGGGGGTCCCAAGTAAACAGTAACAACCTCTCTCACGGGACAAGCCCTCACGTGCCGAGCACCGGGTGAATGACTAGTGTAGGACCGTACTAGGAACTAGCACTGGTGCCACGGGTATAGAAAGAACTGAGAACAGCGAAGACTCCATAAAAAATGGACATCGCATAACTTACCTGAATTTGATACTATCGAGACACCCCTGGCTGTCGTGACACTGTCGCGACGCCAAGGCCGGCCACGACAATGTCGCGACGCCTCTGGTCGTCGCGATGATGTCGCGGCGCCCATGCCTGCCATGACAGCTTTGCCAAAGCTATCGCGGTCGGTGCACGCGTCGCGACATCATCACGACCCTCAGGTTGGTCGCGATCTCAGACAGTGGGGGTCCCCGTGCAGTCCTCCCGAGGGTCGCCCCAAAAAATACAAAAATGATGCCATTCAGGGGAGGGGAACATGGAGACTCTATGGAATCAAATAAGCAAGGAAAACCACCATTAACCATATGATTCATGCATTAAACAAGAAGATCCTACGCTCGAGAAAACCTCTCAACCACGGTGCATGGATCTCACGCCCCACAACCCCAACACGACGAGAAAACAAGAATATGAAGGGAGAGGGGAGCATGCCTGAACGAGAGGAAGATGAGGAGTCCCTACCTCAATGAGTAGAGCCGACCCGTTGGTGACTTCACGTCGGAATGACCACCTCCTCCTCGCTCCAAGCACCACACGAACGTCGCCTACACCTAGGAGACGTCACCTCCTCGCCATGAGCATCACGAACACGCCGAAAGAAGCAAGGGAGCTCGGGGGAGGAAGAAGGAAGAAGAAGAAGAAGAAGAAGAAGGGAAGAAAGGAAGGAGAGAGGGGGAAATGGGTCGCCTGCCTCAGTTTTGAACCGACGGCCCCAGAAATGCGACGGGTCGGGCCGGCACGACGGCAACTATGTAGCGACTGCCTTGCAATTCGTGACCATGTCGCGACCACCTGCCCCGATGTGACACCAAAAGCGGTCAAACCTCGAAGACCGGGAAAACCATAACGCGATGGCCTGCCAGGTCGTGTCAACGTCGTACGCGCCTGACACCCGATAAGGCCGTTATAGCAGAAAGGACAGCAGTCAGAACGAAGTCGCATCACCTCCGAACACCACGACAAGGACATGACGCCCACCCCCGTCACCACAAGAACTCGATGGCCAAGTGTGCCACGACCCAAAGTATGTCACGACCGGCTCCTCTGTCGTGACAATGTCGTTCCCAGGGGGTCCGCCACGACCATGAGGACGGGGCCAAGGGCCTAGGAGGGCTGGGTCTTACATTCTACCCCCCTTAAATAATTTTGTCCTTGAAATTAAAATAAACTCAGTTTCAAAAAGGAAAGCAGTACGGGCAAAAAGAACATACCGATCACTCAAACAAGTAAGGGAACTGCTCTCTCATCTCATCCTCGGGCTCCCATGTGGCCTTGCCATCAATGCGATTCTCCCAAACAACCTTGACCAGCGGAATTTGCCTCCTGTGTAATTGCTGCACTTTGTGGTCCACAACTCTGACTGGGTGCTCTGGTACTGACAAATCCGGTGCTACCTCAAGCTGTGACTAATCTAACATGTGTGATGGATTTGCAACGTACCTCCATAGCTACGAAACGTGGAAAACACTGTGCACTGCTACCAACTCTGCTGGGAGACTCAACCTGTACGCAACCTCGCCGATCCTCTCTAAAATAGGGAAAGGTCCAATATACCTCGGACTGAGATTTCCCCTCCGACCAAACCTCATAACACCCTTGGTCGGAGAGACCCGCAAGAACACAAGGTCACCTACCTCAAACTATAACGGTCTTCTGCGAACATCCGCATAACTCTTCTACCTACTCTGTGTTGCCTGCAGTCTCTGCCTGACTAAACTGACTATATCTGCACACTGCTATACCATCTCTGGTCCCAAGAGCTGCCTCTCACCCACCTCAAACCAATGAAGTGGTGTTCTGCATAGCCGACCATACAAAGCCTTATATGGTGTCATTCCAATACTAGAGTGATAACTATTGTTATACACAAACTCTACCATCGGAAGGTGCAACTCCCATGTGCCACCCCAGTCCAAACAACATGCTCTCAGCATGTCCTCCAAAGTCTGAATAGTCCTCTCTGACTGGCCATCTCACTGTGGGTGGTACGCTGAACTCAGTCTTAACACTGTACCAAGATATCCCTGCAAACTATGCCAAAGCCCTAAAGTGAACCTCGGATCTCTGTTGAAAATAATATAAACAGGTGTTTTGTGCAACTGAACAACTTGGTCCACATACAATCTGGCAAGCATGTCCACTGAACAACACATCCTGACTGGAAGGAAGTGCGCTGACTTGGTCAACCTATCCAAAATCACCCAAATACCATCATGCCTTTGCAGAGTACGGGGCAAACCAACCAAAAAATCCATGGTGATGTCATCCCATTTTCACTCGGGAACGGGCAATGACTGTAGCTCACCACCAGAATATCGATGCTCTACCTTCACCTGCTGACATGTAAGGCAACGAGCGACCAACTCTGCTACACCCCTCTTCATCCCTGGCCACCAGAAGAACCTCTTCAGGTTCTGATACATCTTGGTGGAACCAGGATGAACAACATACCTCAACGGATGTACCTCTGACAACAGCGCCTGCTGCGGATCACAAGGAACGTACAATTTGCCTCTGAACCTAACCTCACTATCCTCGTCTAGCTCAACATTTGGCATCTTCAAAACATCTACTAACTCTGTATCTGCCTGCCGTGCCTCCACCACCTGACGGTACACTGACGGGTGAACTGACAAATTGTTCATTACTGCACGATCTCTGTGCCTTGAAGGGTAGAAAACTCCCTGAGACAGGTCCTTAAACAACCTCCACTCTCTGACTAGCAATGAACTCAAGAAAACTCGTCTGCTCAAAGCGTCTGCTACAACATTAGCCCTTCCCAGGTGATAGGGGAGGGTAAGGTCGTAGTCCTTCAGGTACTCTATCCATCTACGCTGCCTCAAGTTCAAATTCTTCTGAGTGAAGATGTATTGCAAACTCACATGATCTGTAAAGATCTCAAATGCCTCGCCGTACAAATAGTGCTGCCAAAATTTTAGAGCGAACACCACGGTTGCCAACTCTAAGTCATGGGTAGGGTAGTTCTCCTCAAGCTTCTTCAATTGCCGAGAAGTATAGGCAATGACCCCACCATGCTGCATCAGTACTGCACCCAAGCCTGATCTCGAAGCGTTAGTGTAGACCACGAAATCTCCGCTACTTGACGGCAAGACTAACACTAGCGCTGAAGTCAACCTCGTCTTCAGCTCCTGATAACTCCATTAATAGTCCTCTATCCAAACAAACCTGGCCTCGAGTCTGGTCAATCTAGTCAACAGCTCTACAATCCTGGAAAAGTCCTAGATAAACCTCCTGTTGTAGCATGCCAAACCCAGAAAGCTGCGAACCTCTGACATTGAAGTGGGCTACTCCCAAGACAACACTGACTCAACCTTGGCAGGGTCCACTGCCACACCAAGACCTGAGATCACGTGTCCGAGAAACTGCACCTCCCTCAGCCAAAATTCACACTTGTCGAACATCGCATAAAGTTGGTGACTCCGCAACGTCTCCAACACGATCCTCAGATGCTCCTCGTGCTCCTCCTCAGAAGGTGAGTAGACCAAAATGTCATCTACAAAGATGACCACAAACCTGTCCAAGAACTCGCTGAACAATCTGTGCATCAAATCAATGAAAGCTATTGGCACGTTCGTAAGCCCAAATGGCATCACGACGAACTCAAAGTGACCATACCTCGAGCGGAAAGTTGTCATGCCAATATCTGACTCTCTGATCCTCAACTGGTAGTACCCCGATCTCTAGTCAATCTTCGAAAACACTATGGCTGAATGCAACTGATCAAACAAATCATCGATCCTTGGCAATGGATACTTGTTCTTCACTGTGACCTAGTTCAACTGCCTGTAATAGATGCACAACAACAAGCTACCATCCTTCTTCCTCACAAACAACACTGGCGCTCCCCACAGCGAATGGCTCGGATGGATAAAACCCAGCTCAAGCAACTCAAACAACTAGCGCTTTAGCTCGCGCAACTCAGCCGGAGCCATTCCGTATGGTGCCTTCGACAAAGGCATCGTACCAGACAAAGCTCAATGGAGAACTTTGCCTCCTGCTCAGGTGGTAACCCAGGTAGATCTTCCGGAAAGACATCATAAAACTCATAAACAATAGGTACATCAAAAACCGACGACTCGCTAGGCTCCAAAGAACAAATAGAAGCAAGAGATGCTACACAACCATCGCGGATCAAACGACGAGCTCTACAGAAAGAAATAAAAGGTCGACGGGTATACTGGATATCTCGAAAGCAGAGAATGGTGGTTCTAGGTATATCAAACCGCACGGTCTTCTGCTGACAATCCACCACAGCTGAGTGAGCCTCCAACCAGTCCATGCCAAGGATGACGTCAAAGTCACGAAACTACAACGCGTACAACCTGGCTGGCAACTGGTGTCCCTAGACCTCAACTGTGACACCCTCAAGGTAACCGAAAGAACGCATGTAATCACCGGACGGAAGATCAACCATTACATCACACTTTCTCTCAAGGGTGTGACGAACGAGCGACTCGTAAAACTCCTTGGAAGCAAAGCAAAGAGAAGCACCAGGATCAACCAGAACCGGAGCAGCTCTACCAAGGATAGACAAAGTACCTACGACCAGGTTTGACGCCACGGCCCCCTCCCTGGTGAGAGCCATCACATGACCACGACCACGCCCATGCTGTAGCGCCTACTGGGGTACTGCGGCTGTGGTGGTTGCTGGTGCTGTGGAAACTGTTGTTGCTGGTGGTGGTACGACTAAAACTACTGAGGCTACTAATACTGCTGGAACTGCTGCTGGTACTGCCCCTGTTGTTGCTGATGGGGTGCCTGCTTCTGTGGAGGGTACTGGTACTGAGTCAACTGTTGAGTGTACAGCACTGGCTGCTGCGGCTATTAGATTTGCCCCATCAGGCAATCCCTCTTAAAGTGGCCTGGTAAACTACAAGTGTAACAAACAGCCTCCTGCCTGCCCTACTGGACTCCCTACTAGACTGACTGTTCCGTAAACCTCGACTGACAGTTCTGCTGTCGGCCCCGCCCACCTTCGCGAGTCGTCATCTGCTTGAATCTCGAGCGCAGTCTGAAACTTCCCGATCCCGAAGAAGAGGAAGAAGTCGCACTACCACGACTACCAGTGGGATGCTGGTACAGGGTGGCCTTAGAGGAAGCGCCTCCTTGCTGCTATTGCTTCTTCTGGGACTGCCAGGCCTCTCTCTCCAAGGCAGTGGCCTTAGCCACTACCACTCCCAAGGTGGCACACATGTGAGCAGTCATGCCCCACTACAAATCTGGCATCAGTCACGCAATAAAGCTCCTTGCATAATCTTGCTCACTACCAGCGACGTGGGGAACATGCCTCAACAACTGGACGAATCTCTGAACATATCACCCTGAGCCAACTCATGAAACTGATCTCGTGCGACGACCCTCTTTATACCGGTACGGTTATACCAACCCACGTCGGTATAGCGAGCGTTATCACAGTGGGACATTTACCCAACAATGACATTCAGCTGAGATACACGTGAATATAAGAACATAGTAGCGGAAGTAAAAGAACCACTATCTTCATTCATTCATCATCCACATTTAACATACATGATTTGATAACATTTAAAGAACTAAAAGTCCACATAATTCAAATTGCTGAAAATTAAATACATAAATGTCCACACTTATACATTCTTCCATGATAAAGATAATACAATGTTCAATCGCATACATCAAAATTCTATAGTCACAACTAAGCTCCACAAAATAGCTACTCCCCATGCTCGGAGTCGCTCTCCACGGTCTCCTCCAAAGGTGTGTCACCTACTACACCTGTACGCCGAAGCAAGTAGTGAGTCTAAAAGACTCCGCAAGTATTCTACACATACCGCACATGCACATATCATGGTAGGTTTTACATACACATTCATAAGACACAACATGTAGCATGCTTGACATTAAATTTTCCAACCTATCATGGTGAATCTACAAATCAAACACATGGACTATGCTTTCAGATTTGCAGAAATAAAATCACCTATCACATGCTTTCTATTCATTTCTCACATAAGAATCTACCTTCAACCAACTAAGACATGAAAGCCATTAACATAAATTTCCGAACATGCATGAAAGGAAACATACCTAACATGGAATCTACACATTCCTACACATATATATAACCATTTTACATGCTTTAAACTTGCTGGTTTTACATGTTTTAGCAACTATAATCTAACACATGAGAGCTACAACAATGATTTAAATCACAACATGTGAACACTTAAGTATGGAAGTCGGTTATACGTTCTTAACAATTCCCTAGCATGGATTCTAGGCATTTTGCATACATAACATGATTATAACATAGTAAAGCTACTGTTCAAGCATGATTTCAGATTGTCATAACATCGATTACAAACTCACATCCTCACATTTTGGTTTCACATTTTTACACAATTTCTTGTTCACATCATTAACACATTACACATTGCACGTTTACACATTGTTCACATTCACATTTTTCACATGAACACATACACATTTACACATTCATATTTACCCATTCACTTTTAGTGCCGTCACACATAGTCCAAACCACCAAAGAAGGACACAACACATCACATCACATAGACGCCATCTAGACAATACAATGGCAACTCTTCGACTACGCAGACCGGGAGAACAAGTCTCCACCCTAACTAGTGGTACTTGTCCACCTCCAAGATTTCCCCCTAATTCCCTTAGGGTCACTACACATTGAACTTTCTCAGGGGGACTTTTCCCTGATACGGTTCCACTGCCCTCTGTGGAAGCAATGTCACACTTGGCACAATTTACACATTACACATTTTTACCGATTTTAGCACATAGGTTTACACATGTCACTCTCATTTCATTCACTTTCTCGCTCACATGCACACTTCTCTATTTTTTTTCCTAACATGGCACTACAATTATAGAATTTAGCACTCAGGAAAATTCACTAATCAGGTTGCTATATACAAAATGAAATCATTTTACAAAGGCATGCATTAGTTTCACATTTTACATGGAAAATTCATATTGCATCATGTACTGGTCCAAATGACCTGAAATTTTAACCACAAGCTAATTTCGGGCTTAGGATCCAACATGAAAATTTTCAGATTTTTCTGACTCAAAATGAAATTTCAGAAAATTAACCATCCATTCCACACTAATATTCATAATGCAATTTAACATGGAGTTAAACAAAATCACAAATTTTAATAGCTCACTGTCTGCACCCTAGCATGCACAGGGTCACAGAATTTGTTCTCGAATTTATCGACCAACATGCAATTTACTGGAATTTAACATGACCTACGCATGATTTCTATTTTTCCCAAAACAGAATTTTTAAATAATCATACAAGTATGGGAAAAAAGTCAGAAACTCAGAGCACAGATAGTAACATGCATACGTGGTCTAACAAATTTGGGCAACAAAACTTTGCCACTGATCATTAGGATCATGGTGAACACACATGACCATTCTTTTCGCATACACATTAGGTAAACAATCAAACTCAACCACCCACAAAATAGATGTACATTCATTCTCCCATTCCTCACATTAGCTAGTGTACATAGTATATAAGAGTTACATTATATCCTCATCGCAAAACACGTCGAAATTATTCATATAGAAGGGCAGAACAACTTGCCGTTCTGCTCAGATGAACTTGGCGGCGGTCTCTGGCCGCTAATTCAATGTCAACAGCATAATCGTTGGACGCTAAGAATGATCTTAGAGGCAAGGGATATTGCCATTAATGTCAGGTCTGTGCAGAACACAGACCCGAGCTCCAAAGATGGGGTGAAATTGGGGGTCTAGGACACGAGGGAAAATGTATAAAAATGGTAAAACCATCCTAGACACATACATGAACACTATGGGTAGGGTACTTGCCTTTTAGGTACACTCCAAAGGGATCAAAAGCTTGGTGAAGCTCGCCTTGGGCTGTCCAAAGAAGCCTCCAAAACACCACTCCTCCGGTTCTTGGTCGATGCAGGTGCTAAGCCAGTGGTGGGGAAGCCTTCTCCTTGGTTCCTCTAGCCTCCAGTTGCAATAGAACGCCGGAGGAAGCCTTGGATCGCCGGATTGAAGCCTCCAAAGTTCAGTCTTTGCACAGTTCCGAGCTAGGATTTTCTTTCCTCTTTGCAAAGAGCAAGAGAGGTTTTATGGTGAAAAGGGAGTTTGTATATAGAGGAGAGGAGCTCTCCTCACGCAGGTCGAACAAGAGGGCCATCAGGACGTTGGAGACAGCTCCCACCATGGGTGAGCTAGCTTGCTCCCGGAATTCTGGGCTCTGCAACACATGCAGGTCAGAGAAGTTGGTGTCCACATCGCTGGACGCTGGACTTAGTATTGGCGTCCATGGGGTTGACACCTACTCAACTCAAGCGTCCATTGATATTGACGCAATATGGCCTTCGGCCAGAACTCTAAAACATGCAGAAACCATGCACATTTTACACCTATATACATGCCATATGTATATGTTATCATGTACACACTACCATCATACCATTCATACACTATTTACATTTAGTTTATACACATGCTGCAATAGTATAATACTAGTACTTACGTAAATAGTTACATACGTACATACACAACATGAATTATTTACATGCAATACAATAATGCAATAAAATTCGAGGGCCTTACACCCTCTCCCCCTTAAAAGAAACTTCGTCCTCGAAGTTAGAATGACGCTACTCAAACAAAAGGGGATACTTCTTCTTCATCGCATCCTCAAGCTCCCAAGTAGCCTCCTCTCGTGAGAAGTTCCGCCAGAGAACTTTCACCGACGCAATACTCTTTTTCCGGAGATGCTGAACCTTTCGGTCAAGAATAGCTACTGGTTGCTCGACATACGATAGATCTGGCTGAATCTCCACTGGCTCATGACTAATCACATGAGATGGATCTCAGACATACTTCCTGAGCATAGATACGTGGAATACAGGGTGAACGCTAGCCAAAGCTGGCGGTAATGCTAGCTCATATGCCACGCTGCCCAAACGTCTGAGAATCTCATATGGGCCAATGAACCTAGGGCTCAACTTACTATGCCTGCCAAATCTGACAACACCTCGAGTAGGCGATATCTTCAAGAAGACATGATCGCCAACCTCGAACTCAAGATCCTTCCTCCTGTTGTCGGCATAGCTCTTCTGCCTATCCTGAGCCGCAACAAGCCTCTTCCTGATAAGCTGGACCTTATCTGAAGTCTCCTGAACTAACTCCGGACCGATCAGCTGCCTATCACCAGTATCCTCCCAACATAACGGAGATCTGCAGGGCCTACCATACAACGCCTCAAATGGAGCCATACCAATACTCTCATGAAAGCTGTTGTTGTATGCGAACTCCACTAGAGGTAAATGACGCTCCCAATCATCCTTCCAATCCAGCACACACGCTCTCAACATATCCTCGAGCGTCTGGATAGTCCTTTCGGACTGTCCATCAGTCTGGGGATGAAACGCCGAACTGAGCTTCAGCTCCGAACCTAAAGCATCCTGAAGACCCTTCCACAACCTCGAAGTAAATCTCGGATCTCGATCCGAAATGATCGACTTCGGCACACCATGCAATCTAATGACACTACTAACATACAATCTAGCTAAACTCTCTACTGACTGTTTCTTCTTCATAGGAAAGAAATGAGCAGTCTTCGAGAATCTATCTACAACTACCCAAATCGAGTCATTGCCCCTTCTAGATCGAGGCAAACCCGAAACAAAGTCCATAGTGACAGCTTCCCACTTCCACACTGGGATGTCCATCCTTTGCATAAGGCCGGATGGTCGCTATCGCTCGGCCTTCACTTGCTGACACACTAAACATCTAGACACATAATCCGGTACATCCTTCTTCATGCCAGACCACCAAAATGATCTCTTCAAATCCTGATACATCTTCGTGTTACCCGGATGGATAGAGAATCGCGATCTATGAGCCTCCGCTAACACATGCTCACGGACATCTACTAAATCAGGGACACAACACGGTGCTGAAATCTAATCACACCGTCCTCATCACGAGCAATGCCTGCCTTGCCCACTAACTCTAAGAGTCTAGGGTCGGCTCCCTGTTGCTCGATCACCTCATCCAAAACCGAGGACCTAAGAGATAACTGAGCTACAAAAGCCTGACATAGTGATGGCTCTAACTCAGTCAACGTGCAAGCCGCATCTTTCAGCATCTTCCAATCCTGCTGGAGAGATGGCTCTTTCTACTCAGCGCATCCGCTACAACATTCGCCTTTCCAGGGTGATACTGAAGGTCGAAGTCATAGTCCTTCAAGAACTCAATCCATCTCCTCTGCCTCAGGTTTAATACCTTTTGGGAGAAAAGATACTTCAAGCTCTTGTGGTCGGTAAACACCTCAAATCTGACACCATAAAGAGAGTGCCTCCAGATCTTTAGTGCATGAACCACTGCTGCGAGATCCAAGTCATGAGTCGGATAGTTCTTCTCATGCTCCTTCAACTGACGAGAAGCATAAGCCACTACCCTTTCCTGCTGCATGAGCACACAGCCTAACCCAATCCGAGACGCATCCGTGTAGATAGCAAAACCCTCTATACCGCTCGGTAAGACTAACACCGGAGCTGTCGTGAGCTTAGTCTTCAATAATTGAAAACTACTCTCACACTTCTCGGACCAAACAAACTTTACTCCCTTTCTGGTAAGCTGAGTCAAAGGGGCGGCGATGGATGAAAATCCCTCAATAAATCGCCGATAGTAACCAGCTAAACCATAAAACTACGAATCTCTGAAGGGTTCTTGGGAATCTCCCAATCCATAACTGCCTGGACCTTCACTGGATCAACTGCTACACCAGCATCGGAGATAACATGCCGAGAAATGAAGCTCGCGCAACCAAAAATCGCACTTGCTGAACTTAGCGTACAGCTTGTGCTCACGAAGAACCTCTAACACTAACCTCAAATGCTGACGGTGCGTGGCCTCATCCGAGAATAGACCAACACATCATCAATAAACACTACGACAAAGCTGTCTAGGTAAGGCCTAAACACCCTGTTCATGAGATCCATGAACGCTGCAGGGGCATTGGTCATTCCGAAAGGAAGGACTAAAAACTCATAATGTCCATAATGGGTTCTAAACACTGTCTTGGACACATCCTCACTCTGAATCCTCAACTGATGATAACCAGATCGCAATCAATCTTAGAAAAGACTGATGCCTCCCGCAACTGGTCAAACATCATCAATACGAGGTAAGGATACATGTTCTTCACAGTCACTTGGTTCAGCTTCCTGTAGTCAATGCATAACCTAAGTGACCCGTCTTTCTTCTTGACGAACAATACAGGTGCGCCCCAAGGGGAACACTAGGGCGAATAAATCCCTTATGAAGCAACTCTTGCAATTGCTTCCTCAACTCGGCTAACTCCGCAGGTTCCATCCGATATGGAGCCTTCGAGATAGGAGAGGTGCCGGTAGCAACTCTATGGTAAACTCTATCTCTCTATCCAATGGCAAACCAGACAAATCATCAGGAAAAACGTCTGGAAAATCCTGCACTACCTCAATCTCTGCAAGAGTAGGTGACTCATCAGCCTCTGGCACTAGTACCACGCTGGCAAGGAAAGCGTCACAACCCTTGTTCACCATGCGCATCGCCTTCATGGCAGAGATGACTAACTTTCCCGCCAAGTTCCTTGGCAAGGGATGAGAGAACTCGTCCTCACCAGGAATGCGAAAAACAATCCTCTTCCAGCGACAATCCACTAACGCATAGTGTTCCTCTAGCCAATCCAGACCAAGAATAGCATCATAGTCCTTCATCTTTAGCAAGAAGAAGCACCCATCTAGGATTCTATCCTCAATGCACACAGGTAACGACGGAATGCACTTCCTAGTCGATACCGTACCCGCAGGGGTGTGCACAGACAAAGGGACCTCTAAATCCTCAGACTCTATCCCTGACTCTAGGGCTAACTGCCTAGCGAACCGCTCGGAAATGAACGAGTGAGTAGCACCCGTATCAAACAAAACCCGAGCATGCACACCTAAAAGCAAAATCGTACCTTTGGTGACATGCTCCGCCTGCTCGGCGTCCTCGCGAGCTAAAGCAAACACTTGAGCTGGGGCTCGAGGCCTTCCTGTAGCTGGCGCTACTGCCGCTACCGCTGTGGCTGGCGCTCCACGCTGAGCTCCCTGCTGAAGTCTTTGGCAATCTCTGATCTTGTGGTCGTTGCTCCCGCACTTCAAGCATTTTCCCGTAATCATCCAGCATTCGGTACCACCAGGTGTCTTCCCACAGTGGGGACACTCTTTCTTCACACCAGGGGAACGTACAGAGGGTACCTGAGAACTGCCGACTGTCACAGATCGCTGCGGTATCTGGTACACTACTTTCTTCTTGTCTTGCCGTTGGAAAGTCGTTGCTGGCCTCTTCTGCGAAGCTTTCTTTTCTTCCAGGTATTGCTCCATTTCTCCCTCTTGTCTACAAGCAGCACTGAGGGCCTCGTCCAACGTGCGGTGATCAAATGCCACGAGTCTCGTCCGCAGTGATGGCTTGAGTCCCATCACGAACTTCTTTGTCTTCCTGCGCTCGTCTACCACGATATGAGGTGCATATTTAGAGAGTTCAGAAAATCTTGCCTCATATTCCAATACAGTCATGGAGCCTTGAGCCAAAGATAGGAATTCCTATTCCATCCGATCTTGCACATGCTCAGGGACGAACTTGGCCCGAAAGAGCCTCACGAACTCGTCCCAAGCAACATCGATAGCTCCGTCCTCAAATCGGGTACGCAGCAATGAAGCCCACCATACATCAGCTCTTTCTTGCAGTACACCGCGCATAGCACCATCTAAACAAATCTAGCTTAACAAACATACAAGCATATAAACTAAAGCATACCTGTAGCATGTAGGTGGCCAATGTAACCTTATCCTCATCGCACACCTGATGGCTCGGAAGATCTTTTCTATCTCCCTCATCCAGCTTTCAGCCAACAAGGATCGCTCTCCCCTTAAAAGAGGGTGGCAGCATCCTCTTGAATCTCTCCATGGTAGAAGGTCCACCATGGTCCTGAGCTGGTACTTGAGCCTGCTACATCACAGCAAACAATACACAATCAACACAATATCACATAATTAAATAACAGACTATAAATCATTTTATTAGTCTAACCTGAGCCTCCAACTGAGCTTGGAGTGCTGCCTGGGTATGAGCCTGCGTCTGCATGGCTTGCACCAGACCTTGCATGAATACTCCATAGTCCACAGGTGGCGGTGGGGGAAGTATGGACTTTGCTGTGCCGGGCCTGCTGCTCCGCCCGCTCGTCACGTCGCGGCTCGTCCTCACGGGCCGGCGCTCTGCCACGCCTACCTCTCAAGCCATGCTGAAATAAATTTCAGCCACCATTAGAGCTAGGTTATTAAGTTTTCTAACCATTTCTTATCTATTTTTCATTCATATTCTCAATTATACACATGTGACATACTTAGCATGCAATGAAATGATGACTTATGTATATTCATGTGCAATCTCAACCGATTGCTCTGATACCAATCTCTGCGACGACCTCTTTATACCGGTACTGTTATACCAACCCACGTCGGTATAGCGGCGTCATCTAGTGGGACATTTACCCAACAATGACATTCAGCTGAGATACACGTGAATATAAGAACAGAGTAGCGGAAGTAAAAGAACCACTGTCTTCATTCATTCATCATCCACATTTAACATACATGATTTGATAACATTTAAAGAACTAAAGTCCACATAATTCAAATTGCTTAAAATTAAATACATAAATGTCCACACTTATACATTCTTCCATGATAAGATTATACATGTTCATCACATACATCAAAATGCTATAGTCACAACTAACTCCACAAAATAGCTACTCCTCGCGCTCGGAGTCACACTCCACGGTCTCCTCCAAAGGTGTGTCACCTACTACACTAAGCTCGCCGAAGCAAGTAGTGAGTCTAAAAAGTCCGCAAGTATTCTACATATACCGCACATGCACATATCATGTAGTTTTTACATAACATTCATAAGACACAACATGTAGCATGCTTGACATTAAATTTTCCAACCTATCATGGTGAATCTACAAATCAACACATGGACTATGCTTTCAGATTTGCAGAAATAAAATCACCTATCACATTTTTTCTATTCATTTTCTCACTAAGATCTACCTTCAACCAACTAAGACATGAAAGCCATTAACATAAATTTCCGACATGCATGAAAGAAAACATACCTAACATGGAATCTACACATTCCTACACATATATATATAACCATTTTACATGCTTTAAACTTGATGGTTTTATATGTTTTTAGCACCATAATCTAACACATGAGAGCAACAACAATGATTTAATCACAACATGTGAACACTCAAATCTAGAAGTTTGGTTTACGTCTCTTACAATTCCCTAGCATGGATTCTAGGCATTTTGCATACATAACATGATTATAACATAGTAAAGCTACTGTTCAAGCATGATTTTAGATTGTCATAATCGATTACAACTCACATCCTCACATTTTGGTTTCACATTTTTACACAATTTCTTGTTCACATCTTTAACACATTACACATTGCACACGTTACACATTGTTCACATTCACATTTTTCACATGAACACATACACATTTACACATTCACTTTTAGTGCCGTGACACATAGTCCAAACCACCAAAGAAGGACACAACACATCACATCACATAGACGCCATCTAGGCAATACAATGGCGACTCTTGGACTGCGCAGACCGGGAGAACAAGTCTCCACCCTAACCAGTGGTACTTGTCCACCTCCAGGATTTCCACCTAATGCCCTTAGGGTCACTACACATTGAACCTTCTCAGGGGACTTTTCCCTGATACGGTTCCACTGCCCTCTGTGGAAGCAATGTCACACTTGGCACAATTTACACATTACACATTTTACCGATTTAACACATAGGTTTACACATGTCACTCTCATTTCATTCACTTTCTCACTCACATGCACACTTCTCTGTTTTTTTTCCTAACCTGGCACTACAATTACAAAATTTAGCACTCAGGAAAATTCTCTAATCAGGTTGCTATATACAAAATCAAATCATTTTACAAAGGCATGCATTAGTTTCACATTTTACATGGAAAATTCATATTGCATCATGTACTGGTCCAAATGACCTGAAATTTAACAACAAGCTAATTTCGGGCTTAGGATCCCACATGCAAAATTTCAGATTTTTCTGACTCAAAATGAAATTCAGAGAAAATTAACCATCCATTCCACACTAATATTCATAATGCAATTTAACATGGAGTTAAACAAAATCACAATTTTAATAGCTCACTGTCTGCACCCTAGCATGCACAGGGTCACAGAATTTGTTCCCGAATTTATCGAGCAACACGCAATTTACTGGAATTTAACATGACCTATGCATGATTTCTATTTTTCCCAAAACAGAATTTTAAATAATCATACAAGCATGGGAAAATGTTCAGAAACTCAGAGCACAGATAGTAACATGCATACGTGGTCTAACAAATTTGGGCAACAAAACTTTGCCACTGATCATTAGGATCATGGTGAATACACATGGCCATTCTTTTCGCATGCACATTAGGTAAACAATCAAACTCAACCACCCACAAAATAGATGTACATTCATTCTACCATTCCTCACATTAGCTAGTGTACATAGTATATAAGAGTTACATTATATCCTCATCGCAAAACACGTCGAAATTATTCATATAGAAGGGCAGAACAGCTTGTTGTTCTGCTCAGATGAACTTGGCGGCGGTCTTTGGCCGCTAATTCAATGTCAACGGCATAATCGCTGGACGCTATGCATGATCTTAGTGGCAAGGGATATTGCCGTTAATGTCAGGTCTGTGCAGAACACAGACCCGAGCTCCAAAGATGGGGTGAACTTGAGGGTCTAGTACACGAGGAAAATGTATAAAATGGTAAAACCATCCTAGACACATACATGAACACTATGGGTAGGGTACTTGCCTTTTAGGTACACTCCAAAGGGATCAAAGCTTAGTGAAGCTCTCCTGGGGTGTCCAAGAAGCCTCCAAAACACCACTCCTCCGGTTCTTGGTCGATGCAGGTGCTAAGCCAGTGGTGGGGAAGCCTTCTCCTTGGTTCCCTCTACCCTCCAGTTGCAATAGAATGCCGGAGGAAGCCTTGAATCACCGGATTGAAGCCACCAAAGTTCAGTCTTTGCACAGTTCCGAGCTAAGGTTTTCTCTCCTCTTTGCAAAGAGTCAAGAGAGGTTTTCGGGTGCAAAGGGAGTTTGTATATAGAGGAGAGGAGCTCTGCTCTCACGCAGGTCGGACAAGAGGGCCATCAAACCGTTGGAGACAGCTCCCCAATGGGTGAGCTAGCCTGCTGCCGGAATTCTGGGCTCTGCAATGCATGTAGGTCAGAGAAGTTGGCGTCCACATCGCTGGACGTTGGACTTAGTATTGGCGTCCATGGGGTTGACGCCTACTCAACTCAAGCGTCCATTGATATTGACGCCAATATGGCCTTCGGCCAGAACTCTAAAACATGCAGAAACCATGCACATTTTACACCTATATACATGCCATATGTATACGTTATCATGTACACACTACCATCATACCATTCATACACTATTTACATTTAGTTTATACACATGCATGCAATAGTATAATACTAGTACTTACGTAAATAGTTACATACGTACATACACAACATGAATTATTTACATGCAATACAATAATGCAATAAAATTCGAGGGCCTTAAATCTCGTCTCTCATGTCGAGCATAGTTAGGAAAGTACTCGCCATGGAAGACCTCCAAGAACTGCTGCCAAGAAACCTGATCCAATTGTTGTAGGAAGTGTATCTGCCTCTGAACTCTCTACCACTGGTGGGATGGTTCCTTTAGCTGGTATGCTGCCAAGCTCACCTGGTCCTCCTCGGTGCACTCCATGGTCTCAAACATACACTCTGCTCGTGCGTCCAACTCTCAGCTCTATCTGGGTCATAGTTGCCGAAGAACGTCGGTGGTCGGAGACACAAGAACCTCTCCAAGAGAGCGGTTCTGTCCTCAATCACTACCATCCTCCTCCTGTCGGTTCAAGTACTCCCAGTACCCAATGCCTGCTGAACTACTGGATGCTCTACCTATGGATCTGCCTACTGCTCTGGTACTGCTCGGGGAGGTACTGGCGGCTGACCTCCCGCTGCCGTCTGCCCTGGCTTCCATGCCCCCTGAAGCATGCCCCTGAAAAATTACTTGGCCATGGGGAACCAATCCTCTTGCTGCGGTGGTGGGGGTTGCTGCTAATGTTGTTGCTACTCACCCTATGCTGCCGCTGCCGCTGCCGCTGACTCATGGGTTGTGTGCTACAACTCCTCTGCTGACATATCTGATTCACACTGCTGCTCTATCAGCTCTCTAGTCTGCCTACGCCTGTGCGGAGTCATATCCTTTTTTTTAATGAACTCAACTAATCTTGTATTTTTTTTTTTTTGGTAAAAGGGACGAGAAACTGTCCTGGGATTTTATATATTGAATAATGAGATTATAGAAACTGCGCGGCATGCCTCTGAAGAGAAAAGAAGGCTAACCTAAGTGGACATTAGGTAAACCAGTTTGATCAAGAACCGCTGGCCCTCTTATAGAATAAGGTAATGTGGAAAAGGATGTGAATATCCTATTATGTGTTTCCATACAACCATAGGATGCCAGAGCACCAGCCACCTGGTTCGCCTCTCTAAAAACATGAGAAATAATGGAGCCATGTTTCTGTAGAATGTCTGTAGCAGACTTCCACCATCTTTGACATTGCCATCCCAGGGGAGATTGCAAGTGGATTGAGTTAACAAGCGTGGTAGAATCAGAAAAGATTGTGGAAACCCAGAATCCAAATTCTGTAGCTAACTAGAGACCATCATGCAAAGCTCGGACCTCAACATGAAGACTATTGTCGTGGCCATAGTAGAAGGCAAAGGCCAGGAGAATTACACCTTTGGCATTTCTGAAACAGCCCCCACCTCCACTAGTACCCGGATTGCCTTTTGAAGCACCATCGACATTAAGGCAAACTCCATGTATAGGCGGTATCCACCTGACTAATTTGAAATTTGTGAGACGACAATTGAAAGAGTATCCAAATGAATTGATAATAGTCACCTGATTGGCAGAAGGTGCCACCTTAAAAGATTCCCAGCGTAAAGCATGGGAGATCAAAAACCTTATATTATCAATAATTCTGCTGCTAGATCGATAGGTATTATCAAATCTTCTTCTGCATCTTTCCTTCCAGATTTCCCATATAATTAATATGATCGCATAGATGGAAATGAAGCCAAAAGGTGATCATAATTTATATTACTTGATGCTCTTCCAACACCAGGAAGTAAAGTGATCATTGGGCAAGATAGGGTGAGTTATAAAAGGTGAGAACCAATTCCAAACAGAAGCAGCAATATCACTTCTCATAAAAAGATGATCAATATCCTCATACTGGGAATTGTGGCAACATGAACATTTTGAGACAATGTGAATGCCTTGATATGAAATTCTGGAATCCACCGGGATAGCTCTTTGAATAGTCTTCCAGCAAAAAAGAGATGCCTTACTAGTGTAGCTGCGGTGCCAAATTTTCCCTAAGGATGGCCTTTGAATACCACGAGGCCTCAACATATTGTATGCAGATTTGGAGGTGAAAAGGCCATCATTAGTGGGAGACCAGATGCACTTGTCTTCTTCATCATGAAGCTGGACCTGCTTTAAAGATTGAATACCAAGAAATGTCTGCCAGAGACTTTGATTAGCATCATGTAGAGCATCACTAACCAAAACATGAGCGGCGAAATCTGGATCATCTAAGGAGAAACGCAACAGAACATTCCCAACCCAAGAATCAAAAAAAAAAAGAAGCAAGTTTGACCATTGCCAAGTAACCATCTAGTGCTATCAATAATAAGAGCATTCGCAATGACGAAAATATTCTTTGGAAGACCATGCATCGGTTGGGACTTCAATCTAGCGTACCGGGTCCATAAAGAATTACCATGGTAAATATTCCAAAGGTATTTAGTAGCCAAAGATAGCTGGATATACCATAACTTCGGACTCCCAGACCTCCTTCAATAATGGGCATTGAATAGTGACCAGGGAATCCAATGTCGTCTTTGGATGACATTAAGACCACTCCAAAAGAAGGAAGCAAAAGCCCTGTCAAGAAGGCGGATGACTTCTTTGGAAAAAAAGAGGCCATCGCAGTATAGATGGGATAGAACTGAGCACAACATTATTAAGAATAACCTAACTAGTCTGGGAAAGAAATTTAGATTTCCAGCTGCAAAGCTTCCTGTTTATCTTGTCAAATAAAAACTTGAAGTCAGAAATTTTGACCCGACCTTCCTTCAGGTTCACCCCAAGATAGTGTATGGACCCTGATGCTAGGAGAAGCCAATGATGTTCTTGATTTTGAGCGCAGTACCACTGGACGCTTTTTGGATAGAATGAAGTGACTTTTCCTTTTGTTGATTTTGACCTGAGGACATTTCATAAGTTTAAGGAATTTGAGGAGGGTCAAAATATTATTAGCATGGCCATTGGTAAAACCAAAGGGTCATCAGCATAAAGTAAGTGAGATATAGGAGAACAAGTTCTAGGGCCAGCAAAGGTTTGAGATCTCCATTACTAAGAAGGTGCCGAAGTCCCCTACTGAGAACCTCTTCCATTATAATAAGAAGGGCCAGTGCAATGGGATCTCCTTGTCTAAGACCCTTAGTGGATTTGAAATACCCAGCTTGATGGCCATTCAGAAGCACAGAAAACCAGCAATTGGCAATCAACATTCCCACATAAGATATAAATTTGTTGAAGAAGCCAAATTTCTGAAGAACGGGAAAAAAAAATTCCCATTCAACACGATCATAAGCATTCATCATATCAAGCTTGAATATAATATTGTGACCCATAATCTTATGTCCCAGATTATTAACCAGACTTCTAGCAAGAGCCACATTATCAACAATGGACCGCCCTTTAACAAAAGCACCCTGCTCCTCAGAAATGATCTGAGGTAGAATATCATAAGGCGGTCACAAAGGATAATGGATATGATTTTATGACAGAAGCTTACACAGCTAATGGGGCAGTAATCAGCAAAAGATACTGGATCGTGAACTTTAGGGATAAGAGCAATAACTTGTAGAGGATATCCCCGAGGAAGAGGGAAGCCGCTTTAAAGAAGCCTTAACAGCTTCAATGACATCAGTGCCAATAATATCCCAACAAGCAGTATAAAAGTTTCCGAAGTAACCATCAGGTCCAGAAGCACCATTGTCGTTCATGGCCAAAATTGCAGTTTTTACCTCTTCCAAAGAAGGGGGGGAGCAAAGCCGATCATTCTCAGATGCAGTAATCAAGTTGGGAATTACCTCAAGGAGTGTATAGTCGATGACATATTCAAGAGCTTCCATCTCAGCCTCCTTAATGTTTTGATGGATATCACCAAAAGTAGTAGTGTTCCATAATTTAAGAGAAACCTTCAATGTCTTTAGTTTAACTTGAAGCCTCACCAAAGGGTTAGAATGCAAAAAATCAACAAATTTCCAAGCATTACCAACTGTAGACACCATTTTCGGCCTATAAGTTGAGCACATTTTTTTGTCCATATCATTGATGTCCCAAATTGGTCATCACTTTGGAGTCCTTCTCTGGCCCATCATGAGCCCATTCACCCTTAATTTCAAGCCCATGGCCAAGATCCACTTGAAACATCAAAACTGTGCAATCTGCCCAATCTTGTAAACATGCCTTCACTTTGAGAGCTCATAACATCCTCATTTATAATCCCAATTTGTGATATCATACTATCATTTTGTATCCCTCCGAGTCTAGAATCCAACGCATCAAACGGCGCATCAATCCGATGTCTGTGGAGAGAGTTATGACCTGTTTTGTGGACACTGCGCACACTGCCCCTAGTGACGCGACCTGGTGCATGGACGTGACATGAACGCGGTCCCACGATCCGACGCGACAGCGCCATGCACGTAAACACGTTTTTACATGATTTTCGGCCTCTCTCTCCATTTTAGAGCCTATCTAAAGTCCCTATGAGTTGGATTACGACCCAAACCTCCTATCCTCATCCCTAGGGAGCCCTCAAGCCCATCCAAACTCTAGATAGACTCTAGAACACCCCCACAACTTGGACTCTCTCTCTAACTCGGGATGAGACTCTATCTCTCTCTTCAACACATCCTAGGACTCTCTAGGGGATAGAGGAATGCTACCACCAAGAGGAGAGGTCCCAGGAGGTTCTGCTCACGAGGGGTCCCATCGTCCCAAGGCAGAGGAGAAGTTGTTCTTCCCATTTTCTTCTTTCTCTCTCCTCTTTCTCTCTCATATCGCCTCCAGGACCAGCAGTACTTGCATGACTTGTGGA